>MU968480.1:16889491-17396009 GCA_034641835.2 Pinus albicaulis | reverse complement strand
CTTCCTTTCTTTAACATCCTCCATATTTTCGGTGATGTGAAATCATAAAATTGATGATCTAAGGAAAAAGAATGTATCTTCCATATAAAGCAACAATAAATCAGGGCAAACCCTAACTTCTAAAATGAAAAAATGATGATTAATCACATAAGACTCAAAATTGTTGAAGAGGAGTTCTCACACAGGTTCTGAGAACTAGAGTAAATCAGGTTAAAATTCAAGAATTTAGTTATCTAGCTCTGAAAGAGAAAATTTCAAAATTTTCAAAATTTTCCAGGGGGTGCACAACCTCTCAGTTAACAACAGTGAACATTCACATTGGACTAAAGCTACAAGTTGCACAGATCATCTCTCTATTTTCCATAGAAAACCGCGCAGGTAGAGAAAAAGTTGGAAAAAATAAATTTTAAGTTTTCTTTCTCAGAGATTCTAAAAATTCATCTACCCAACCACACTTAGAGAAGTCAAAATCAGAAAGCTATAATTTCATACTGAACACAACCAAATAAAACTAAGCACCATCCCTAGCATGGTCACCAATTTGTTACCAAGATTAATCCCTCTCGCGGACAAGAGCGATCTCCCTAGTACTCCAATGATTAACTAGAAACAAAGGTCCATTGAATATCTCTTTCTCTATATTATTTTTATTTTAAGATCATTACAACAAGGAAAATAGAGAGGACATGCTCCTACCATTCAATCTAGATGTCTGATGTAGTCCTTTGTCTTTCGCTCCAAAGTAGTTCTTCAATGATGAATAGAACCTACAATCACAAACAAGACAAATGATCAAATAATATGTATTATATAATAATCATAAATACTAATCCAAATTAGCAATCAAGGAATATAATTATTGACATCATTTCCATGAATTCAGAAATAAGACAATGAGAGAAAGAGATCCATATGTATTATCATAAATTAGAAAGAGCTTGAGTCAGGTGGAGCTCATTGTTCGTTGTAATCCTGAAAAAAATGGTGTGGCAGAAAGGAAGAATCGTAGTATTGAAAAATGTGTCAGATCCATGCTCCATGATCTAGATCTCCCTCAATTCCTATAGGGAGAGGCATGCATGAAATTTTTTTACTTGTAGAATCGAAGTCCTCATAGGATCCTCAACAACATGACTCCAAAAAAAGTGTTTATAGGAAAGAAGCCAAGCATGGATGATCTTTGAATATTTGGGTGTCTTTTGTATATTCATATACCTAAGGACAAGAGAAAGAAGTTAAATCCTACTAGATTAAAGGGAATATTTGTGGGATATAGTGCTTCATCAAAAGCATATAGAATCTATATGAAGGATGATCATCGAATTGAAGTAATAAGGGATGTCATCTTTGATGAAAGTATAACTTAGAAGAAATCAAGGGATTTTCTGGTTGACTTTGATGAAGAAGATATACCAATATTTGAAGATAGACATATATATATATATATATATATATATATATATATATATATATATATATATATATATATATATATAATCATGGTCAAGAAGATGTTGAAGGTCCTTGTGAACCACTTCAACAAGTAATTGTTCTAGAAAGTCGGAAGAGGCCCGTTTCGCTGAAAACTACTCTTCAAGAAGTAGGACATACAACATCAGGGACATCCAGGGAAAGTAAAATACCAAAGAGGTATTTTGGATATGCTACATACATGAAAAAGCTAATGGAAGAAGAACCTTCCTCCTATGAGGATGTAGCTAAGCATCAAGAGTGGAGGAGTACAATGCAGGAAGAATACCAGTTCATAATGAAGAACGATGTATGAGAAATTGTCCCTAGGCTAAGTGACAAATCACTAGTCACTTCAAAATAGATTTATAAGATAAAGCACACTACAAATGGGAATTGGGAAATACAAAGCAAGGTTTGTAGCAAGGAGCTTCTCACAAAAGGAAGGGATTGATTATGAGGAAACCTTTGATCCCATAGCTAGGTATACAACAATAATATTGTTGGGTTCGTTGGATGATTCTATGGGGTGGAACATTCATCAAATGGATGTCAAAACAACGTTTCAAAATGTGATTACTGATGAAGACATATACATTGAGAAACCTCAAGGATTTAAAATAAATAAAAGGGAGGCTCATGTATGCAGATTGAAAGCCCTATATGGCTTAAATCTAGCACCTAGATCTTGGTATGCTAGAATGGATGCATACATCCTAAGACTTGGTTTTACCAAGAGTACTGCAGATCCAAACTTATACATCAAGGTGGTCTAGGAAGAGCTGATTATTATACTCTTGTATGTGGATGATATACTAGTCACAAGTGTATAACATTATATTCACGAATTCAAGAGGCAGTTAATAGTCGAGTTCGATATGAAGGATCTTGGAATTATGCATTATTACTTGGGACTAGAGGTGTGGCAAAAGCTGAGAGAAATATATCTTGGTCAAGGAAAATATGTAATCAAGATGATTTAGAAGTTCAGCATGATGTATCACAAGCCTATGATGACTCCTATGATTTCCAATTTGAAGAAGTTAAGGAGTTCAAGATCTAGTATGGTGGATCCTACTTGCTACAAACAACTGATTTACTCCTTGATGTATTTGGTAAACATGGGACTGAACATTTGTTTTGCAGTAAATTTCCTGAGTCAGTTTCAAATAGATAAAAAAAAATGATCATTGGATTGTAGTAAAGCATAACCTAATATATTTGCAACATACTATATATCATTGCCTCATGTATAATGGTAATGAAATCCAAATTGTGGGATATATAGGTTCATATCAGGGTGACAATGAGACATATGGAAAAAGCACAAAAATAGGATTCTTCAGCCTTGGGTCGTCCATGGTTTTTTGGATGAGTAGAAAGCTGTAATATTCCTAAAATTTAGCTTTTAGATAAATGGAATATTATAGAACATTTTGTCACTAGGTAGGTGAATAAATGGGTGGAGAGGCCCATAAATCTCCTTAGCAGCAATAAAAACACTTCAAGTGTGAAAGGAAACCTTCTAAGCAGCCTAATAAAGCACCTTTGAGTATGAATAGGGGTTTCATCATGTTGAATAGGTCAACTTTGACCAAGTCAACAACGATGTTATGGAGGAGTGGACATTAAATGAGGAATAACATAGTTTTGGAGGGAGATGGATTGCATGGAGGAAATGACCTAATTGAGTGGGGCCAAAGGCAAGGAAGATCATAATCTATATAACTAAGAGGATGGCAGCCATATGGGGTTATGTTTTGGATTATTATTGTGTGTGTGGTTTGTTTAGACTTCTTGCATTCTTCAGTTGTTTATTTGAGATTGTTGTGTTGTTTAGCACCGGGTGTTCCCGAGCGGGAATCCCACCTCTTTCCTTGAGAGGCCTCTTGGAAGAGCATTGCATTTCATTTCCACATTCAAGTTTTCATACCAAGCTACAAATTTCTTCATCAGCACAGTTGCAGGATATTGTGCTATGTTGCAGGGTGCAACAGTGGATAATTAGATCGGGTGTCTTCAAAGCTAGTTTTGCAGTGGAGGAAGGTTTCCATCCATTGGGAGGCCTGTAAAGAAGCCCCTTGAGATTTTTTGATGCATTTAGTAGTAGGCTAAGGAGAATTTGTCCCCTACAGCGTAGTTTCAGTCTAGATCCGTGTTAGTTTAGGGAGGAGTTGCAAGGGTATTACAGTGGTTGTTTTGAGAGGTGATTTCTTTAGTGGAGGATCCATTCTTTCATCCGAAGGATATATTGAAGCATATTTGTAGTTCTCTACATCAGTTTCAGCCATGTATTCCCATTTCATTTGTTGCAGCATATCTTTAGCCCTAGGGCTACAGCTCACATTGGCACATTGTGTGCAATTTCTGAAAACCCTCTTAGGCTGTCTTGGAAAGCTGATCTAGTGTCCGAATCTATATGTTTAGATTCTATTGGGGCCTATATCAGTATTATTATATCATTTTATCATCTCCAGCTATAGCTATGCATAATATTACTGCGTTGTAGCAGCTCTCAGACATTTTGTGTTGCATCCATCATCTCACTTTTGATAGTGTCTGTATTGGAAGCTTGTGTGATCACATTCTATAGTTGATGCCTCCATTGTTTTGTACTTATTTATTGCATATATGATCAATAATATGGTTCTATATTGGTCTCATGGTTTCATGTGTTAAATAATTGATGTTGCTTTCATTTTATGAGCTATATTGCTGCTTTTCCCAATTGGGAATATTACAGTGGTATCAGAGCATAATCTTTGCTCAGCCTGTGCATTCAGCCAATATGTCACATAAGGAGAAGCTTCTCACAAGAAGAGGAGATGTACAAAGAAAAAAAGAAGAAAAAACTCCATTAGTTGGAGGAAGAGAGGAAGAGGAGATCTCAAAGCTTCTTTTTCAAACTATGCAAATCATCAAGGGAGATATCAAGAAGATGAGAAGGGGGATGTGTAGGGAATATCCAAGGGGGTTTGAATATGAAGCAAGCCCTAGATTTTTTCAAGATGGGTGTGATCATGCAGCCACACATTATGATTCACAGCGCAGTCTTATGCCCAGATTTACTATAAGAGAGAGGGAGGAAGAAGTTATTCAAAGAGGGAGATTCTTGGTGATTATTTGCAAGAGTATGAATATCAATCTAAGAGGTTCAAAGATCACCTTAACTTCCAAGGGTTTTTCAAGGTCAAGGAGAGAAGAAGCACAAGGAGAAAGCAACATGATGTGGGTAGATTCTTTCTATCTACTTTTGATGGTTCACCTAAATGTCCAGCTAGAGCTTGGGTGGAGCAGCTAGAGACATATTTGCAGCAACACCAAGTTTCTGAGAATGAAGCCATCAGAGTTGCAGTGCTTCATTTTGAAGATAAGGCCTATGATTGGTGGATGTTTGAATCTTTTTCATTAAAAAATGAAAATACATCTACTTATGAAAAGTTCACTAGGAAAATAGTGGAAAGTTTTGATGAAAAAATTTTGAAACACCTTTGGTGGAGCCAAACAAACCAAAACAAACAAAACCTTTGCATGGGTTGGAAGGATCTATAAACTCAAATCCACTTCAGAAAACTGTTGAAGAGGCTAACATCTTTCATAATACCTGGCTAGAGGCAAGATCTGTATCTCACACTCTTAGAAAAGAGGGCATGGACATCCCTTTGTTATGTAGGTAAATCCTCTCTACGGACAAAGACGATCCCTCTAGCCCTAAGGTGGGTCTAGAAACAAAGGGACACACTAAAGTGTTGCTTCCTAGTTAATGAATGAACAAGAGACATGGTAGATCGACCTACCTAGAATCCAATGCTGTCGTCATTGTGGAAAGAGTAGTAGCCTCTCACTCCTACCATTATGGGAATTTTGAGGTCTAAAATGGGCCTCCTAAGGAAATTATAAAATAATAGTGGAAAAAATCTAATAAGATTTGATGACATCATCAAATTTTAGAGGGAAAAATGAAAAAACTAATTTTTCAATTCATATTTTCAACTTATCTCCCAAAGTTTTTACTCAAATTTCGAGCGGGAGTACTCGTTGGATGCGGAATTTAATTCCCCATCCAAGGAGTACCCATGTTGCATACTTTCGATGGGTCCTACTACACGAAAAATGAGAAATACATAAAAAAACGTGATTACAATCATGTTTTTTTATGTATTTCTCATTTTTCGTGTAGAAGAGTTCATCGAAAGTATGCAACATGGGTACTCCTTGGGTGAGGAATTAAATTCCGAATCCAACGAGTACTCCCGCTCGAAATTTGAGTAAAAATTTTGGGAGATAAGTTTAAAATACGAGTTGAAAAAGTAGTTTTATTATTTTATTATTTTTTAATATTTTTACTTTTTTACTCCAAAAAGGGTGAATCATCCATTATGGATGACATCATCATCTTGAATCCTATTGGTTGTTATAAAGTTTATTTTTGTTGTACATTTTTCTTATGAGGCCCATTTTAGACCTCAAAATTCCCCTAATGCTTGGAAAATCACAATCCATTCATTATTACGCTTGGATACCTACACATAGAACAAGAAACAAGAACAAAAAATGACATCATATTTTCGCTCATAAATATTAACCAGTAAAAGAGGGATAAAGCTATCGAATTACACAAACATCATAACACAATAGTGGAACCAAATAGTAGTCATGTATATATAAGTAGAAGGAAGAGGTACAACCGATGCTTTGACGTTGCAGTCTCCTCTAGCGAGGTTCAGCCAAAGCGCATCTCAGTACCTGTCAAGGGATTCAGATGGGATGAGGGCATGGATTCAAGCTCTCCTCAACGTAATTCCTTCTATCTACCTTCTCTAGTCATTCAACTATAGTATCAGTTCTCCAAGTTCAGCTAGCTTGTACTAAGAGAGATAGCTTCTTTTATAGAGGAAAAGGAGGAGGTTGGGATCCCTACAAAGGTGGGAGGGAGTCCTATCCTTTAGGAGAGTTCCAAGGGAGGTGGAAACTACTAACTAAAGGAGGGAGTTCGTGGTTGTTTCAGTTCAACCACTTCCAATAGCTCATCCTCGAGGTGGTTGGAATAGAACCTCGACCTCTATTTTTAAAAAACATTTCATAAAAAGCTTGGTGCGGGAGCTTAACTGGGATAGAGCGCCAACTAGTGTGGGCTCAGTGTTAATTTTCTAGCTTGGTGTGGGAGTATAACTAGATACTAGCGCAAAGGCAAAAAAAGGGGTTTTTACAGTCCTGCTCGAGGAATTGTCAATAAGAGGAATGTTACTCTCATGCAAAGGAATGCAGTGATGGTTTTTTCAAGGCATGACATTGCTTATTGGTCACAGAAATGACCCTCCAATGGGCGAGATGGAGATTGCAAGGACAGTGACAAAATGTTGTGTAACAGATGCCCCCTAAAGCATGAGGTCTGAGGGAGAGGGAGGGGCGAAATGCTTTATGAGAACGCGTTCAAACCAAACACCGTTGTCGGAAAACCTGAAATTACAAATACAACTGATATCTCTGATACATGAACATGTGGCATGGGCGCAACCATCCATAATAGAGTATATATAAAAACTGAGATCTGAGGTATGGACGCAGCCATCTAGTAGTAAGGATCAAAAAATAGACTCAGGTATGGTCGTAGCCATCCAATCAAAAGAGTCACGCAATAAGTTATAACAATCCACCAAAATCGATAGCTTGGACTTTATCAGACAAAATCCAGGGTCTTGCGCTCCATCTTGACCCGAACAAGTACAATTTTAGGCATGCGAATATATGAGATGAAGTCGAACATGCAAGAAAATCACCTGATTACCAGCCAATGATGAAAGCTACTAACAGGCATGAGAGAAACCACCAATAATGAAAATGGTTCTCAAGGTACAACCGGTACAATCCATGGCATGTGAACAGTGATATGGCATCAAACATCTACAGAATCACCCGATCAAAGGCCAATGATGTGGACCTTGTGTCAAATGTGAAAAACCTACCATTAAGGCATGTTGGCTCCAAGGTACCAAAATAGAGTCTCTCGATCAAATTCCTAGATAATGCGTTGAAGTCGAAAGGAAGTGACCTGATCAAAGGTAGGCCATAATTTTTCCCACACCATCGATACGAGACAGAGGAACATGATAATAGTTAATTAGGACCAATAGACAATCAGAGGGCAGTTGAAAACTGCAGAGGAAAACTTCTCTTGAACATATCACCAGCACGACACTGGATTTGGAAATATTTGACATCAAAGGATCTGAAATCATGACGACGTGGCAAAGAGCGGATGAGAGGTCAAAAGAGATTACCCAAACCCATGGAGGCAAAAATGATGAAATGAGATGTCCCTAACCCGGCACGAATGAAGACAAGTGCCATGTTCAAGAGTGACATACTGCCAACATAACTAAAACTTGGTTCCACTTTTCCCCCACCATTTCTGGCGAGTACCCCAATTATTTTTTAAAACAAGCTTGAAGGGGATAGAATATGCTTGCACTCTAAGTTTTTCCTTCAGAAAAATCCATCCTAGTACATTTTACGAGCCCTAGGAAGGAGGAACTCAAGTAACGTCATGGCAACGAAATGCGATGTCATCAGTGCTTAACGAGTCTGATAAAGGGAGAACTCGACATCTTTTAATGTTTAGAGAGTTTGAAAAGAAGGCGGAAAATAAAACTCCAACAATCCCTTTTCATAGGTAGTCTCACAGATCCAAAAAGGTAGAAAACTGTGTCTGCGATAACCTCTTAGTTGTGATAGGCTAAGGTATTCCTTTTTCGTAAATAGTCTATCCCAGTCTGAAAAAGGGTTAAACATATACAAGGTGGATATTGTTTCGCAACCATTTAACGAGTTTAAAATGATAAGAATCTTAGCAATCTTTTCAATTTTAGAGAGTCAGAAAAGAGGTGAAAGATGACTCCAGTGGTGACTTTTTTGAGTTTTTACCAAGTCCAAAAAAGTATAAAATATAACTCGTTACTTCATCACTGTCGCATTAAAACTTGTTTCTGCACAAGAGATACGTGTAAAACCCATTTCTCGAAAATAATATAATAAAATAATCGAAAAATATGTCTTAAAACCTAATTAGGGTTGTGAAAAAGTTATAAAATGCCAAAAATGGTAAAAATAATGACTTTCCACTTTTTACCTCTTGTGGAGCAATATTTACCCATTCCACTGTGCAATCTTGCGGCAACAATAGCGGTCAATCCAGCAGACCAATCTCAAATCTGTTAGTTCCAGGTAAGAGTCGAGATCCCTCTTGTCATTTTAAGTCATTTCTTACTATCTGCAATTTCCAATTTTGAATTCTGGAGGAGGAAATGTAAATATTAGGGCACAATGGTCGATGCGGGTTTCAAGCACGGAGTCGCACCAACCACCCAATTTTCTACACTAGGGCGCACCCATTGGCACAAACCATTTTCATGTAAAATGTTAATCAAATACCCCAATTATTCACAAATTTAAGGTTCAAAAATGGGTAATACCACTCATATGAATGTGTTTGCAGGTAGAAAGAGGAAAAATGGTCATGCAATGGAAAGAACGGGAACATAGCGAAGAAGATGAGCTTGCCATGGAAAATGAGAGAGTCATGGAAGCTCTCGGAAATTATGGTCTGAAAAAATTCTTCCTAACGCCATGTCTCCGAGCCCAACTAGATTTATTCCAGTATCTGATCAGCATATGGGATGAAAATCAAGAGAATTTCATCCTTCGGGATCAAGAACTTGAGATTGAAGTCTCTGATGTCTATTTGATAACAAGATTATTATGGAGGGGAGTAGCAGCAATCCTAACTAGCACTCGGACCTACATGGAAAACATGACCATGGTGATAGCACAAAAAGGATCAGGCAGTGGGAAAGTTGATATCCAGACTATCCTAGACTTGACACTTAGAGTAGTGATACATACCATCACAAAAGTTGTAGGATCACAAGCATTGCACGAAGCAACAAAGACACAGTTGCTTCTTGCTATAGACTGCTTGGCATCGACCATCTACAATTGGGCAGAGGCCGTGACAATAAACATGAAACGCCGGCCAAAAAAAATGCAAGAAGACCAAATTGCAGCAATTTGGTTATGGATCTATTCTGGTATCATTATTCTTGGAACAACTACCCATTTTCTAGCGACAAGAGGTCATAGTCCTGACACCACTAGTGAGAGAACCACAGATGGCCTGATGGGCAGCTTTGATGCCAAGGGAAAGGGGCAGTCAACATATGTCCTAGAGACTGGAATTCTTTGATTGGATCTGCCGACAACTGATTGTCGTGGAGGACTGGCCCTAATCTTGTATAGATTTCACTAAAGATCTAGACCTCCCACTCCTGGAGGGAGAGGATTGGGGTGAAGATTTGGGTGAGACTCATTTTTTAAGTTTCATGAGTATTATGATTTTTTTTATATCTATACGTGTTCTAACATTAAATCTGTGTTTGAAAATGTTGGCCCAGAGAGACTCGCTAGCATGTCACCGATAGCGAGGCGAATCCCTCACGATTTCGACCCTCAAGGCGAGGGTGGTGAGGAAGATGAGATAGTGCGTAATCTGGAGGGAATCACCCAAGGAGTGTTGGACTATGCATGATTTTATGATGTTCCACGCGCCTACCAGAGACATACTGTAGGGGTGCCCAGCCGAATTCACTGCTTGCTGAGGCAGCTCGTACGGGCAGTGACATGTTATCATGAGCACCATGCTGATTAGACACCTAGGTTTTATTTTCATCTGCATATTTTGAAGATGTGATGTCTCAAGATGTAACAGAAACACACATAAATTTTTTGTATTTATGATGCACACAGTTGCAAACATGATATATATATATATATATATATATATATATATATATATATATATATATATATATATATATATATATATATATATATATATATATATATATATTCCTACATGGATCTTTTACATGTGATGATGATTTTATAAATTACGCAATCATCTAACACAATGTTAGCCACTATATCAGTTAATGTATTCATTTGTCTAGGAATATGCTGATATGTAATAAAATCAAAATGTCTTTCTAGCAAATGAATACGTAAATACAATCTCAGAATGTGCGGATTTATAACTGAATAATGACTATTGAGTTGTAGAACGACTAGCTTTGAATCTAGATTTACAATCAATGTGCATATGCCGAGGTTGATTGCTTCGGTTAATAGCTCAATAACAGGGCTATATTCAGCGACATTTTTTGTAGCTCGTCCTAGACAAATACCTTGCATATCTATCAACTCACCAGCAAGATCATAAATTACCCAGGCTGCCAAAGACAAATTCCTGGTACTGCAAGAAGCACCATCCGCGAAACCAACATAAGGGGTAATAGACATCTGCACCATAAGGAAGACCCAATAAGCAGGAAAATTCTCACAAAGCACATCAAACCAAAATATGTACAAAAAATGAAAATGACACCTATGTACACCTATTACACATGGATGACTCATGCATAATATTTTTTGAGATACAACCCATTTCTAGGTTGTTCAAGAGGATGACCTTCGTATTCAATAATATCATAGGCCCCATTCTGCAATAAATGTTTAATGATCTAGGGCCCATGCCACATAGGTTGAAATATGCCTTCCCCTAGCTTATCATGAGCTTGGTCATACAAGAGGATGAGATCTCCTTCAATGAAAGAACGAGGGGAAACTGATTGGTCAAAATGAGCCTTGACCCACTTTTTCTATGTTTCAATAACCAAAGCAGCAAAGCGGTGGGTTTCATCCAGTATTTCTAAATAAAGGAGACGTTCTTCCTCTGGCGAAGTATTTGGCAGTAATTCAATAGCTAACTTGAGCGAAGGTATTTCACATTCAATCGGGAGAGTATCTTTTAGGTCATAGACCAATTGGAAAGGAGTGAACCCGGTTGCACTCTTAACTGAGGTTCGGTATGCCCAAAGAGCCAAAAATAACATGAGATGCCAATTTGATTTATGTATCCCAATCGTATTTTGAAGCATAGTGACAAGGACTTTGTTCACAGCTTCAACCTGGCCATTGGCTTGAGGGTAGTACGGCATTGAGCTGTCGTGACGCAGAACCAACTTAGAAGTCAACTTCGCCACCATATAATGCCGAAAATGGGAACCATGATCGGTAACGATGGCTTGCGAGACACCAAAACTAGCAATAATGTGATTGAATATGAACTGAGCATCTGTCTTACCGTCGGCAGCAAGTGTAGGCATTTCTCTGGCCCATTTGGTGAAGTAGTCCATGGCTACAATAATATAAGCATGCCCCCCACCCAAGTGAGGGTTACACGTCATAAAATCGATGCCCCACTTCACAAAGGGACCAACAGTAATGAAAGGATGCAGAGGAATGGGTGGAACATGCATCTTTCATTGCTAAATCTGGCAATCATGGCATTTACCAACCGCGATAATGCAGTCTTTGAAAATAGAGGGCCAAAATAACCAGCACGAAGAATTTTTTGAGCAGTAGCATAACCAGACATGTGATCACCACAAGCACCACTGTGACAGTCATTGAGGAATTTTTCAGCTTCCTCGAGGGTCAAACACCAACGGAGAATCAAATCTACTCCGACACGGTAGAGGGTATCCCCAACTATATGATAATTAAGGTTGCGACTGATGGCGGATGCTTCGACGGGCATCCTTCGTCAACTCAAATTTAAAATACGAATTCTGGAGATAAACGATGATATCACCATACCATGGATTGAGGGTGCTAATCAAGAAAAGGGAATCGTCTCGAATGGATTCCTTAGAATGAAAAGGAGCAGAGTCGGAAGGGAGAGAACAAAGTAAATCAGCAAAAGCTAATGATTTCTTAGACTTAGTAGCTATAAATTCCAAATCAAAATATTAGAGGATAACAATCCAATTATAGTATTTGACCATCAGCAATTATCGAGACAAGATGTAAGTCATGGGGTTGTAATCAGAAATCCTTCACTGTGCGTAAGAGAATATAATGACGAAAACGTTGGACTGCTTGAACTGCAGCTAACGCTAACTTCTCGACATGAGCATAATGAGTTTCTGGGTCAAGAAGGTTACGATACAAGTAATAGATAACATGCTCATGACCATCATCATCGTCTTGTACCAAAACCGTCGCAATTGTGCTGAAAGCGACAGCTAAATAAAGGGAAAATTCACGATGATAATTTTGAGGGCAGAGTAGAGGAGCATTGACAAGAAATACGCATCAAAATATTTTTGAGCGATTTCATCCCAACAAAAAGGAACCCCCTACTTTAACAATCGTGTGAATCCTTTAGCTAATTCGGCATAGTTAGGTATAAAACGACGTAAATAATTAGCTTTCCCTTGTAAACTCTGCAACTGGTGCAATGAGAAAGGAGAGGGGAGATTAATAATAGCCTCAACTTGAAAGGATCGAGGTGAATTCCATCTTGAGACATGATAAACCCTAAGAGTCTACTGGAATCAACATAGAAGACACACTTGTGTGGATTAAGCCAATTTTTTACGTAGGTAAATCATCTCTGCAGATAGATATGATCCCTCTAGCCCTAGGGTGGGTCTAGAAACAAAGGGACACACTAAAGTGTTTCTTCCTAGTTAATGAATGAACAAGAGACATGGTAGATTGACCTACCTGGAATCCAATGTTTTTGTCGTTGCGGAAAGAGTAGTAGCCTCTCACTCCTACCTTGGAAAATCACAATCTATTCGTTGTTACACCCAGATACCTGCACATAGAACAAGAAACAAGAACAATATACGATATCATAGTTTCACTCATAACTATTAACCAATCAAAGAGGGCTAAAGCTATCGCATTACACAAACATCATAACACAATAGTGGAACCAAACAGTATTCATGTATATATATAAGTAGAAGGAAGAGGTAAAACTGATGCTTTGACGTCGCAGTCTCCTCCAGCGGGGTTTAGCCGAAGCGCGTCTTAGTACATATCAAGGGATTCAGACAGGATGAGGGCATGGATTCAAGCTCTCCTCAACGTAATTCCTTCTATCTACCTTCTCTAGTCATTCAACTATAGTATTAGTTCTCCAAGTTCAACTAGCTTGTACTAAGAGAGACAACTTCTTTTATAGAGGAAAATGAGGAGGTTGGGATCCCTATAAAGGTGGGAGGGAGTCATATCCTTTAGGAGAGTTCAAAGGGAGGTGGAAACTACTAAATAAATGAGGGAGTCCATGGTTGTTTCAGTTCAACCACTCCCAATGAGTCATCCTCGAGGTGGTTGGAATAGAACCTCCGCCTATATTTTTAAAAAACATTCCATAAATAGCTTGGCACGGGCGCTTAACTAGGATAGAGTGCCAACTAGCACAGGCTCAATGTTAATTTTCTAGCTCGGCACGAGAGTATAACTGGCTACTTGCACCAAGGCAAATACAAGGGTTTTTATAGTCCTACTCAGGGAATTTTCAAGAAGAGGAATGTTACTCTCATGTAAAGGAATGCAGTGATGGTTTTTTCAAGGCATGACATTACTTATTGGTCACATAAAAGACCCTCAAATGGGTGAGATGGTGATTGCAGGGACAGTGAAAAAATGCTGTGTAATATCCCTTTTCAAAAGAGGATCCTCTTATTGAAAATTTTCCCATTAATATTGAAGAGGAAGAGAAGGCTAGAGGCAACAATGCTGTCATACCCAAAGCATATCTAGCACCTCATGTAGAGGAAGATGGAGCACTTGCTCCAACAAGAGGAATTCTTGTATGTTCAAAATGAATTCCAAAGTGTTTCATATGTGGAGATCAAGGCACAATCCATGAACATCATGTGCCATTATTGATAGATTGTGAAACCTTACAGATGAAAGGAGAAGGTAGGGAGGATGGCCAACATCATATGATGAGGAGCACACATCCCTATCTATTTTAGAAGGTTGATGCACAGAAGAGGTAGACTGATTTGCGCAGTGAGGGAAAGGAAAAAGTTTTCCATTCATATATGCTGTCTAATCTTGATATTGATGTCTCATTGCATGGAAGCATTCCACCTAGGAGACCACCAGATCAAGAGATGATGAGAGATGCTTCACAATTGGTTTCACCACTCATTGATCCCAGAGGGGTGAGGACCTTGGTAGGACTTGACACAGCACTGAGAGTCTTGGGTAGACTCAAGGAGGAGGGAAACATCCTCCCATTTTCAACATTACCCACTCTCACTACATATTATGCGCTAATATAAGTTGCTACAGTGATGGAGGATGGCACCACCATGGTGCAAGGAGACCACTCCATGGATTTGGAGAAACATAGGGTACTTCCCATATGGAAGGAATCCTCCATATATTGGAGTAGATGGAGGCCACTCATGCTTACATGGGCCAAGATTAGGAGGTTCTTTTTGGATGGTGGATTCTCATGGGAGGCCAACTTCTGAAGGTCACCAATTCTAATTGAGAATGAGCAATTGCATGATGGGCATGGCAACACTTTGGAGGATGACTTTGGCGCGAGGGACATCGAAGGAAAATACAGTAGCATGTGGGGAGCTTCACATTTCAAATCTTTAGCATTGTCTCTTAGGAGGATTGATCCATATTGGAGGTATCAACTTTTGGTAGAGTACTCCAAGGATTTTGGTGCTTGCATGATTCTTGATGACCCAGATGGAGATGATAGATACATGGTGGATGATGGGGTCATCTATTCTTATGTTAGAATATTCTTGACTAGATCTTCTGAGCTCAAGGAGAAGTTGTTACATGCAGCACACGTGGACTTTCTTTCCATGCACTTTGATGCATATAATTCCTTGATGGAGGAGTTCACTTGGGAGGGAATCCAACAGGATGTATATCAGCATATGGAGAGATGCATAGCTCGGATGATGATGGAGAGGTTGTCACAACCACTTCCCTACTCATTGAGATTGAGGGAGAACTTTTAGTTCATCCATTTCAGCTCAATGACCAAAGTACATAGTAGAGAAGGTACATTTATGCATTATGATTTGTACTCCTTTAATTTTTGTGAACAACATGTTGTAACAAGGAGGATCATTCCTTCTTTTATATTGTATTGTGATTTACTTGAGGCCATTTTCAGCATTGATGTTGGCCATTCTACTGGTGGTTTGCGGGAGATGCCACATGATTCTTGGTGTACACCATTGGCACCAATTTTTACTTTTAAGATCCCATCTTGTAGGATGATTGTGGCAGAAAAAAAGTGAATGAAACGACACTTGTTATACTTTGTTTTGAGGTAGGCAGGGGATGCACTGCGCTGGTTCCACATGTGGAAATATGATCCACCTTCTAGTTGTCATATGGAAAAAAAAAATTTATTTGCTTTTGCTTCCATATATTGATGATGTTCTTGTTCTTATGGGAAGCTTTGTTGTGTGGATGGCACAAGAGTTGGAGGTGCCCATTGGGAGTATGATTCTCCATACTTCATGTGTTTCATGTTTCAGGAGAAACAATGGGCAAACCATGACTACCACACTACATCTCTTGTCTTCATATGGGAGGATCCATTTGGAGAACTTGAGTTCTTGGGAGAGGCACTTCATGGATGTTTTGATTGGTGGGGTAGCTTGCGACATTCTTGGAAACCATAATATTTCGGCCCAATATTAGCAGTAGCCCCATACATATCATAAATGGAGAGAGAAACAACATGGGTGGAAAAATCTAATCTCTCCATACAACCCCAATACATTGCATGAACCGGGGGTTGAGGATTTCTTTGATGAGCTACCTAGAATTGCTCATTTCATTTGGAAGATAGCATGGGTATGGGAGTCTCTCATTGGGAATGAGATCCCCTATTTTTTTCATCACTCCTACATTGAGGAGGCCATTGGATAGCAATAAGGTTTCCACTTACACCTTCCACTTTCTCATGATGTGAGCCATTTGGTTTTGCATACTTGGGAGGAACCATTGGGGGGCAGATTTATTGCAGATTATTTTGAGCAATGGTGGGGACTATTGATGAGGAGGCCACAAGAGGAGGAGGGGAGTAATTTTTCTCCACCTTTACAATTGCTTGAGGCCAAGCAACATTTTGGAGGGGAGGACTATAATATTCCTAAACTTTAGCTTTTAGCTAAATGGAATATTATAGAACATTTTGTCTCTAGGTAGGTGAATAAATGGGTGGGGAGGGCCCATAAATCTCCTTAGCAGCAATAAAAACATTTCAAGTGCGAAAGGATACCTTCTAAGTAGCCTAATAAGGCACCTTTGAGTATGAACAGGGGTTGGATCATGTTGAACATGTCAACTTTGACCAAGTCAACAATGTTGTTATGGAGGAGTGGACATTAAATGAGGAATAACACAGTTTTGGAGGGAGATGGATTGCATGGAGGAAATGACCTAATTGAGAGGGGTCAAAGGCAAGGAAGATCACAATCTATATAAGGAAGATGATGGCAGCCATATGGGGTTATCTTTTGTATTATTATTTTGTGTGTGGTCTATTTAGACTTCTTGCATTCTTCATCTGTTTAGTTGAGATTATTGTGCTATTTAGCATCGGGTGTTCCTGAGCAAGAATCCCACCTCTTTCCTTGAGAGGCCTCTTGGAAGAGCATTGCATTTCATTTCCACATTCATTTTTTCAGACCAAGCTACAAATTTCTTCATCAGTGCAGTTTCAACAAGATATTGTGCTGTGTTGCAGGGTGCAGCAGTGGAGAATTAGATCGGGTGTCTTTAGAGCTAGTTTCGCAGTGGAGGAATATTTCCATCCATTGGGAGGCCTGTAAAAAAGCCCCTTGAGCTTTATTGACACATTTAGCAGTAGGCTAAGGAGAATTTATCCCCTATAGTGTAGTTTCATTCTAGATCTACGTTATTTTACGGAGGAGTTGCAGTGGTTGTTTTGAGAGGTGATTTCTTCAGTGGAGGAGCCATTATTTCATCTGAAGGATCTATTGGAGTAGATATGTAGTTCTCTACATCATCTTCAGCCATATCTTCTCATTTTAGTTGTTGCATCATATCTTTAGCCCTAGGGTTGTGGCTTACATTAGCACATTGTGTGCATTTTCCGAAAACCCTATTGGGTTGTCTTGGAAAGGTGATCTAGTGTCCGGATCTATATGTTTAGATTCTATTAGGGCCTATATCAATATTTTTATATCATTGTATCATATCCAGCTATAGCTATGCATAATATTACTACGTTGTAGTAGCTCTCCATCATTTTTTTTTGCAGCATCATCTCACTTTTGAGAGTGTCTATGTACTAGAGGCTTGTGTGATCACATTCTATGGTTGATGCCTCATTATTTTGTAATTATTTGCTGCATATATGATCAATAGTATGGTTATATATTGGTCTCATGATTTCATGTGTGAAATAATTGATGTTGATTTTATTTTATGAGCTACATTGCTGCTTTTCCCAATTGGGAATATTACAAAAGCAAGATACAATTGCTTTAAGCAGTACTGAGGTTGAATGTGTTGCTGCAAGTGAAGTCTATCGGGAAGCAGTTTGGCTCAGAAATTTGCTATCAAACTTGTTTGAAGAACCACTCAACCCTACATGGATAAATTTTGATAATTAGAGTTGCATAATATTGAAAAAATACTTGGTGTTTCATGCTAAGACTACGCATATAAACAACAAGTACCACAACATTAGAAGCTTGGTACAAGATAGGGTTGTGAAATTTCACTGTCTACCTACAGATGAACAGGTAGCAGACTTACTGACTAACGCATTACCAAACAATAATCTTGAGTACTTGAGAGGTAAGCTTGGTTTGGTGGATATCTCCTCCCTAATTGAGAGGGAGTGATATCAGCCAGTTCTTGTCTTTGTAGGTCAAGCATTAGACTAGGAATAACAATAGTAAGTATCAGTGAAGGCCTTAAAGAAATAATGGAGTACATAGGATTGGATAAGCATATATATTGGAACTTCTTATGGATTAGAGAATCTATGGAAATAATTTGATGATCGATATTCTTTGAGGATGAAGTAGGGAATCCAAGATAAGAATAGTCGAAGAGGACTGACATTCTTTGATGATCCATGTTTTGGAATTAAAGATAAGAATAGTCCTAAAAGGACATACCTTGTAGACATCCAGACGGTGTATGTACCTTGAGAGGTAGTGTGACAGCTTACGTAAATCCTCCTAGCATAATTCTTATGAATAATGATGAGCTTTTCTAGTTAAGGCCTTCAGGGATAGTGTTGGTTTTGATATGTGTAAAAAGATACTTGACAAAGATTTCTTATAAATCCGGCTCTTCTTATGAGAATGCTTCAAGATTGAGATACCTGGTACCATGAATACCTCCCTAGTAAAGAGGGAGTTTTGAAAATTGTAACTAGGTTTGGTATTCATTATGATGTAATTGTATAATGACATTGTATATTCTTTATAAAGAAAGAAAAATAAATTATATTTTATTTTTGGAGTATGGGTTTCATACTCAAGTTTGAGTCAAAATCATGTTCATCATGTTTTTAGTTATTCCATGTCTTTCTAGGTCTTTTTATGATAATAATAATTTTGTTCATGTGTCATGAAGATTTGTTTTTATTTTATCAAGAAAAATCCATGAATAACCCCAATACCAAGTCGACCTAAAAGGAGGAAATTTGACCCTCAAGAAAGTCTAGATAAAGGAGTGAAATTTGACTCATTTGGCCACTCATCTCAAGCAAGTTATAATTGTAGCAGTGAAGGAGAAGAAGAGTAGCTAGGAGGATGAAGAAGAGGAGCAAAATTCAAAATTTTCCAAGGAATATTTTCTCTCATCTTGCTAGGGCTTGTGAAGTTTCTAGTTGCACGAGGTCGAAATTTTGTAGTTGTTGCGATGGAAGATTAAGGCTTCAAGGTAGCATTCATTGATGGAAAGGTACGTATTTGGCAAAGAAACCCTAAAGCTACATTCACACTTGGATTTAGGGTTGATTTTCTCTATCAAGTTAGAGGAAGTACTTTGGGAGCCTTGACTTGTGATACTTATCTTCAATTTGAATTATGGAACTAGATATTTCCCCACCTTCATTACAAAGCCTTACCTAGGGTAAGGAAGATGGTAACATGTATGCTCGAGTTCAACATGATTCATGAAGGATTTTTCAGGGTTGTGCAGCTGGGAAACTTATAATGGGACCATTCCCTTCTAGTGAAATCCAAACTATTGAGATTCTTCAATTGGTCCATTCTGACCTATCTGGTCTATTGTCGGTCACATTATTGGGAGGATACTTATAGTATGCAATATTTGTGGATGAATTCTCACACAAAAATTGGATATATTTCTTGAAGAAGAAGGATGAAGTTTTTAAGTGATCTGAAATGACTGTATTATTTTTGCTGCAATAAGTGTCTTTTCAATTTAAAAGCATGTGCATAATCAGTTCATTAGTTTGTAGGAGGTTTAAGGTGTTTGTCCATGATTTGTAGTAGATTTTTAGTGAATTAGAAGCATAAAAAAAGCATAAATAACACTCAACAGTAGTGTAAAATAGAGAAATAAGTCACCACATGAAATTTACACAGCAAGCATGATGAATCAGTTCACCCCTCCTCGCCTACATCTACTGGTCCAACTCCCAATGGCTTGTCCATATTTCATTATGCTCAAAATATTTCTATTACATGTAATCATAGTTCTCTAATGGTTGTTTTATCTGAACCAATGGCTCCAGAATGCTCCAATTAGTCAAAAATGACTCTTCATTCACTCAGAATGGTCGAAAATTGGCCCTCCTACACTTTTTCCCAGTTTCACAGAGGAAAGCTCCACTAAAAGTGGAGAACTCCAGTTAACTGGAGTTAAAATTGGCTTAGCCGCAAAAAATGGTGTGCCCACTAAAATTACTGCCGAAACTGATTGCACATTTACTGTTGCGGTTCGGTGGTGGCCACATGTGCACCCCCAAACCGTAGGGTACATAACCATTGGAGGTTAGGGGAAATTCATGCCATAAAATGTGATTTTAAATGGTTTGAACCATGGGTTTGTTACTGTCGTTAGCGCTAACCACGTGGAGGTGGTTACAGTTAACGTTTCCATGCGATGTGCAACAGGGAACCGCTCATGGGTTGGAACCACTGGTAGTTCCCAAACCCCCATAAAATATTTCAATATAACATAAGTATAAAATGCCACCTGACATGGTTAAGAACTACTGCGTAGTGCGGATAGTAGAGTGTATGCATGCCTGGTGGGAGGTCTCGGGGTCAAGCCCTGCGGACCCTCATAAAATTTTACACTTCGGTTTCTAGGACACGTAGTGGCCTCAGGGCTGGCTACGTGGCCCCCTTTCATTGGACCCTCCAAACCCATACATCAAATAAAACGGTGACACGTGTCAAATAGTGATTGGTTCAATCGAGGGAATATTCCAAGGAATATTCGATCTGTTGCTGATTGTACATCCACCTTGCTGACTGTGCATCCCAATCAAACCTTGTCAAACTGTCACAATTTTACATGTTTGGAATTTTGATCAGAACGTGATATCTCCCTCATATGAAATCGATTTTTCAAACTATTCACGGCGCCAGAATCGGGAAGATAAGATCTACGCAAAAATCCTAGTTTCAACCCAATCCTGTAATTTTGAATTTTAAGACAAATTTATGAACTCCTAATCATTCCTCCCCATTGGGAAGCTTTTGGACCCCAAAATACTTGATTACCTATTCACTAGATGAGGGTATAGCTCCATCACCTTTCCAATATCCATCCATTTTTCCTTGCTTGGTTTAGAGCCTTTGAGCCCAAATCGAAGGTAGTCAACACTTCCTCTATCTGATGCTCTTGTCCTTGTGCAAGAATTGTATCTTCTTTGAGCTCATCCAGAAATTCTGGTAAGAAATCTTCAATATAAGGTAGTTGAACATCACTTCCTTGATCATCGATCAAAGGTGGCTCATAGAAGCATAATTTATCAACATTAACGACTGAATACATTTTCATATAAGAAGGGAAGTCAAGTTTGAATGCATTATTACCAACTTTATTTATGATCTTGAAAGGACCATAGTGAATGGGTTTGAAATTTTTACCTTCCCCTTGCATCCTTTCTTTGCTAATGTGAAACCATACCTCATCTCCATCTTGAAACTTGTGATCAACCTGGTGTTTTTCATGCCTCTCTTTGTATATTCTTTGAATTTTCTCAAGATGTTCTTGAACTTGTTGATGTATCATCTAAATTTTTTCAATGAACTTTCAAGCCTTATCAATGTCACTATGGCCATCAATTGCAACATCCTTCCCAAAGATGAATTATAATGGCAATTTTGGAAAATACCCAAAGCATACTTCAAAAGGTGAGGTTTGTGTTGAAGAGTACTTTGCCCAGTTTTAAGTGTGTTGAATGTAATGCAATTTCTCATCCCACAACTTATGATGTTTTCTACAATATCCTCTCAATAGATGCACAACTTCTCTGTTCACCACCTCAGTTTGTCCATCTATTTGTGGATGAAAAGCGGTACTCTTTTTCAACTTTGTGTCCATCATTCTCCATAGATTTGGCCAAAAATCCCTAATGAACATGGAATCCCTGTCACTAACAATAGAAGTGGGCAATCCAAAATGAACCCAAACATTTTGAAAATAAAGTTCAGCAGTTTATTCAACGATAATGGTTTTCTTACATGGCATAAGTATACACATTTTACTAAATCTATCCACAACTACAAAAATATAATCATGTTGCTCTCTTGACATAGGTAGACCTCCAAAAAAGTCCATGGAGACACTCTCCCATGGCCTTGATGGTACCGATAGTGGCGTGTACAACCCAAGCTTCCTATTACTATGCTTACTTGTTGCACACATAGAACAACCTCTTATAAAATGTGACACACTATCTATCATGTGAGGCCAATAATAATACCATTGTAGATGCGCCATTGTTTTTCTTACCCCAAAGTGTCCATCAATAAGAGAAGAATGAGCTTCTCTCATGACACTTAGCCTCTCTCCTTGTGATACATAGCTTTCCAAAATGAAACAAAAAAATCTTATGCATGTTATAATATTTTCTTCAACTTGATTCCCTTCAGTCAAACTAGCATACACATCTTGAAAATCAATGTCATGTGCATATTGTTCTATGTAACTCTCATGTACAACAAAATAATTTTTGATTAAAGTAGAAGAACTAATGATTGGTCTTGAAATAATATCTGCAACTTTATTGAATATACCTTTTTTGTACCATATAACCAACTGAAACTGTTGAAGAAATCCCATCCACCTGAAATGTCTTGATTGCTGCAATTTTGTTTGTGACTGCAAGTACTATAATGGTTGGTGATCGGTCCGTACAATAGTCTCTTTACCCATCAAGTAGTGTTTCCACTTCTTGACACTTTGTACCAACACATATAGTTCTTTTTCATATGTAGGATAATTAATCACAACACCATTAAAATTTTCTGAATGAAAAGCGATAGGCTTACCATGCTGGAAAAGTACTACGCTGATGGCATAATCACTAGCATCGGTTTGAATCTCGAATGATGTCTCAAATTTGGTAATGCAAGGATTGGAGTTCAAGTGATCTTGTATTTTAAAGCTCCAAAAGCTTGCTGTTGTTTACCTCCCCATTGGAAGCCTTTTGTAAATTTATGTAGATGTTCTATGCTTGATGCAACTTTACTTTTTCTTCAATACTAGATAGCAATCACATAAACCATAAAGTAAAATGTTGATAGAACATACCAGTAGATCCACAGAAGACAAGCCAGAAACAGCTATTTGTTTTGGCGCGTTACAGCGGTCAACAATATGCTTCAACCAGCAAAGTCTCGATATGGTCGGCTAACCAGCAATGTCACACGACCCTCAAAATAGCCAAACGGTCAACTCAAAATCAACCCTAGAAAAGTCAATGCTGCCCATAAAATTCAACGCAGAACAACAACAATTCAAAGTCAATGCAGCATAGTCTACGGTCAACCTTTGACCTCGGTTCTTGTGCCAAAATGTACAGACTACAGAAATTGAATTCTATGCCAAAATTTAGCTCCTTTTGACCATGCATTGACCAAAGTCAACACTAGTCAAACCTGCGATGGAAATCCTAGCTATAGCAGAAATTTCTTCGTCCTTCTCCCACATGTGAACCGCAGATTGCCTCTGAGTGGCTCGAACCAATCAGAAGTGGAGAGAGAAATTAGTGTGATGATGAGATGAGATGAGTGAAATGTTCTCCAACGTTGACCTTATTTATATCCATCACTTGAGGGTGTGTGACACATTTGCTCGGGTATAAAACCTTAAAGCTGACCTGCACATATTTGAATATATTAGAAAATAAATTCAAAATAAATTTTCAGCTCATCGGATCAATATGATGTTTAGATCGATCTTGCACCTCTCCGAAGGAGGAACCCAATAAAAATATTGGGATCATCATCTGAGCAGAACAACCCAGAGTTTGGACATAGTTGCCCAAATTTAACACTCCCTCTCAACTAGGGAGAACTCCATCCACTAGTGCAATCCAAACAACGTGTGTCATCCCACTGTAACTTGCTTTGCTAGCCTCTTTATTTCATAACAGAAGTGGGTTAGTCACAAAGACATCATTCCCAGCTGACAGATTCAGCCCAAAGGTCCAAAACCTCTATAGGACTCACAAAGAGTCTCACACCAACCTGAAGTTGGTTTATCTGACCTGAAATCAGAAGGAGGTCTGAAACCTTACTAGACTTGATCCCAGATCAAGTGGTTGGATCATGTCATCCTAGATAGAGAGTACGATAATCTCTAATGTGTCCATCAGTCTTTGCTACTAGTCTCTACCTTTTCCCACCTCATTGGCCAAATGATAGATACTTCCCATGAGTCTGGAACTCAAATGGGTAGGATGCTTATGGGGCATAGATCATGAAAGGTGAACGAACTCAATCATCATAATATTAGGGTAGAAGCACCACAAGATTAGGCAAGCCTAGCCCCGTGTGTGCTTATAGCTTCGAGAAGCTATCCCCATAGCCCCCCAAAGCTCCAAGAACTCATCATCCAACAGGACCCTCAGAATAGGGTCGTTCCATGATTCCAAGATTCTCACGGAAGGTTAGGAACATGACCTTCCCCAAGGGTATTGTGAGAATATCCGTGACCTGCTCATTATTTCCTATATGATCGAGCCTTATGGTGCCTCGTTGTACCATATCCTGGATAAAGTGGTACCATCCATCAACATGCTTGAATCATTCGTGGAACACAGGATTTTATGACAAATGAATCCCCCTCAAGTTATCACAAAGGATAACAGCGGCATCTAGCACATGCTTGAACAAATCAGTGAAGAGCTTTCACAACCAAGTGACTTCACAACGGGCCATACATGCTACAATGTATTTGGCCTCACCAGTGCTGAAGGCTACCGACTTTCATTTCCTGTCTGAAGTAAATCTACATGTGAAGTAGCATCCAGATGTGCTCTTGCGATCCACCACACTGCCAGCCCAATCGGCATCAGACTATCCAAGGAGTTTTATGCTCCCGATAGTGTATCTCAGCCCATGGTTTATCGTGCCACAAAGATATCTCAAGAGTTGCAAAATATATATCTGGATGGGTGTTCACTAATAACATCAGGGCCCCTACGAGTTGACGATACTCTGTAGGATTTTCTAACATGGGCCCAGCAGCGTTGCCGCTCAAATTATTAAAATTGAGCTCCATCCATGTCGACACAGACTTGCAGTCCACCATACCAAATCTTTCC
Organism: Pinus albicaulis; assembly: GCA_034641835.2. Taxonomy (NCBI): domain Eukaryota; kingdom Viridiplantae; phylum Streptophyta; class Pinopsida; order Pinales; family Pinaceae; genus Pinus; species Pinus albicaulis. The sequence goes on along the minus strand of MU968480.1, from coordinate 17,370,838 downwards.
ATAAGCTTCACATTGTATTTTCCTTGAGAAAGGAAAATCTCGCCAGGTCTCTGCCAGACCTCTAGGCCAAGGAAATAGTGCATCAATCCTAGGTCCTTCATCTCAAACTCAGCAGCAAGCTCCCTCTTGCACTGATGAATGAGAGGGTCAACACCTGTCGGGAAGAGGTCATCCACAAACAGCACTAGAATGAGAGGCTTCTCCTTGTCAACCTTGAAGTAAAGGTTTGGATCAGCATTACTACGAGTGAAGCCCAACTTAATCAAGTTTATATTTATCCTTGTACCAAGCTCTGGGTGCTTGCTTTAGCCCATAGAGATCTTTCTTCAACTTGCAAACATGGGTGTCCTGATCCTGGACTTCGAACCCCAGATGTTGCTCCACATATACCTCTTCCTTTATCGCACCATGCAAAAATGCAGTGTTCACATCCATCTGATGGAGACTCCATCCTTGCGTAGCAGAAAGGGCTATAATAGATTGAATGGTGGTATATTATGGCATAGGTGAAAATATGTCATTATAGTCTATGTCTTCCTTTTGAGAGAATCCACAAGCAATGAACCTTGCCTTAAACTTTTTAGCACTTCCATCAAATCCATGCTTGATCTTGTAGAGCCATTTCAGGTGACAACTGCTTTTCCCTTCAGTCTTGAAACCACATCCCAGACATCATTCTTCATTATGGACTCATACTCTTCATGCATAACATCCTTCCAGACTTGATGCTTTATGGCTTCCTCAAAAGATCCAGGCTTAGATTGTACAATAGTACTCATGGCAGATAGATACCCATGGTATCTACTCGACTTCTTGCTTTCACGGAATGTCCCCCTTAGGGCCATGTGTCCCTTGGCATCCTCAAGGGTGTCCCTAAGCCATGATGGTCTCTTCCCTAGTGAAGGAGGTGGATCAATCAGGTCCATCGGTCCTTCAACATCTGGCATTGTCTCATCCTACAGTCCTTCTTGATTTCCAGGCCTTGCTTCATGGTCTTCCTCAGATCTCTGAAGACTGACTACTTTCCTCAGGGAAGCATCTTCATCAAAAGTGACATCGTGGCATATCTCCACTTCCCTTTGACCAGGCGCATAGACTCTATAGGCCTTTGAAGTTTTGTTGTAGCCCACAAACATTGTGGTCTCCCTCTTGATGCCAGCTTATTTACCAGCACTTCCACCAAGGCTTTGAAGGTATGGAACCACATGAAAGCCTCATCCTTCTTCTTCAAGAAGTATATCCAGGTTTTTCAAGAGAATTCATCTATGAACATCATATAATAAGAACATCCTCCCAAGGATGTCACGGGAAGCATACTAGATAGATCACAATGTACTAATTGCAAGACATCAGATGTCTTTGTGATGCTTAAGGGGAAAGGTCCCCTTGTATGCTTTCCTTTGGCACAACCCTGACATACACCTTCATGATTATTTGAGAACTCGGGCATCCCTGTCACCACCTTCCTTGATTCAGGAAGGGCTTTGTAGTGAAGGTGTCCAAAGCTCTGATGCCATAGTTCAATCGGTTAGATAGTATCACATGTCATCGCTCCCAGTGGACTTCCTCCAACCTAGTAGAGTGTATCAACTCTAAACCTAATCATGATAGCTTCCTTGAAGCTCTTCTTCCACATGTGCACTTTTCCATCAATGAATGCCACATTTAAACCTTTTTCTTCCATGGATGATATAGACACAAGGTTCTTCTTCAAATTAGGTAAATACAGTACATCCTGCAAGCGGAGGACTTGACCTTGAGACAAGTGGAGGGTCACAGTCCCTGTCCCTCTCATGGGATATGTGGCATTATCTCCAAGGATAGTTTCCAAATTAGTGTCCTTCTCAACCATATTAGAGAGTGTTTCCTTGAACCCAGTGATGTGCCTTGAGGCACCACTATCTATTAACCAAACATCCATAGTGTCGGGTGGAGATGCAACAGAGAGGGAAGATACAAGAATGTATTCATTTATTTTATCAACAACATTTGATTCCTCATACCTGGAGTTTCTTGACCTTTTGAAAGGTTGATCATTTCCACTAGAGGGAGCCTTCCTCTTTCCCTTGAACCTATTGTTCCTTTGATTTCCATTCCTCCGGTTGTTGTTGTTGTCATCACCATCGGGAGAATCCTTCTTGAAAGGACATTCTCTAGCATAGTGATTTGGCCTATGAAAAGTGTAACACTTGCCCTTCTTTCCTTGGGCCCCTTCTCTTCCATTGTTCTTCGGACCACCAAAGTTCTTCTTTCTAGAATGAGCAGTGTAGGCAACATTTCCTTCATTTTGATACCCCTTCATTCTTGTCTCTTCTTGAACGCATCTCGATAGTACTTCATCAAAGTCAGGTATCACATTATTATTTAGAATGATAGTGTTGAACGCATGCCATTCAGATGGGAGCCCTCCAAGTGCAGTGAGTACCATCTCTCGATCAACTACTGTCTCCCCAATAGCCAGCAGATTGTTCCTGATCTCGATCAACTTCAGAAAGTATGATTGAATAGACTCATCCATGTCTTTCTTCATATTCTTCAATTGATTCTTGAAGAATAGGACTTTATTCGCATTGTTTCCCTTGAACATGTGGACCAACTTATCATACATATCTTTTGATGTTCCTAGCTCAGAGATGTAGGCTTCCAGACACTTATGAATGGATTCCTTAATCATCTATTTTGCTTTGATCTCCCCCTTCTTGTACTTTGCTTTGGCAGCAGCAGTAGCAGTGGATGGAGGTTCTTGGATTTTACCCTGCACATAGTCCATGACATCTTGGTCTTCCAATTTAAGATCTAATATCATCTTCCAAGCATGGACGTCATCCTTCCAGTCAATTTGTCATCCTCCTTGAAGCCATAATTTGTGGAACCCATTTTCTTCTTCGGTGATTGCTACAAATTAGGAATTTGTCGTCACCGCAGCTCTCATACCATGTAAATTTATGTATATGTTCTATGCTTGATGCAACTTTAGTTTTTCTTCAGTACTAGACAATAATCACATAAACCATAAAGTAAAATTCTGATAGAACATACCAGTAGATGGATAGAAGACAAGCCAGAAACAGATATTTGTGTTGGTGTGTTACGGTGGTCAACAGGATGCTTCAACCAGCAAAGTCTCGATATGGTCAGCTAACCAGCAATGTCACACAACCCTCAAGATAGTCGAATGGTCAACTCAACGTCAACCCCAGAAAATTCAATGCTGCCCTAAAAGTCAACATAGAACAACAGCAAGTCAAAATCAACGCAACACAGTCTATGGTCAACCTTTGACCTAGGTTCTTGTGCCAAAATGTACAGACTTCAGAAAATCGAATTATATGAAAAAATTCATCTCCTTTTGACCATGCATTGACTAAAGTCAATGCTGGTCAAACTTGCGGTGGAAACCCTAGCTGCAACAGAAATGTCTTCGTCCTTCTCCCACGTGTGAACCGCAGATTGCCTCCAAGTAGCTCGAACCAATCAGAAGTGGAGAGAGAAATATGTGTGATAATGAGATGAGATGAGGGAAATGTTCTCCAAGGTTGAACTTATTTATATCCATCACTTGAGGGTGTGTGACACATTTTCTAGGTTACAAAACCTTAAATCTGACATACACATATTTGAATATATTAGAAAATAAATTCAAAATAATTTTTTTTTCTCATTGGATCAAGATGATCTTTAGATCGATCTTGAACCTCTCCGAAAGAGGAACCCAATAAAAATATTGGGATTTTCATCTAAGTAGCACAACCTGAATTTTGGACCTAGTTTCCCAAATTTAACACCTGTCTTCACACTTGTCACCGCATGCATACGAGCTGTGATGGAAGAAAAGTTAGCAATAAACTTCCTCCAATATTGAGCTGCACCTAGGAAAATTCTTACCTTGGTTAATATTTTGGGTGTGGGCCAATTCACAATGGCCTTCACTTTAGAAGGACCAATCCTCAATTCTCCTCCTCCTACAATATGTCCCAAATAGACCAAAGAAGTCTTTCCAAACTCACACTTTGACATCTTAAGAAACAATTTCTCTTTCTTCAAAATATCAAGCACTCTATTCACATGCAAGACATGATCTTCTCTTGTTTTGTTGAAAATTAAAATGTCATCTAAGTACAAAATCACAAATTCATCAAGGAATGGACGCAAAACACTATCCATAACTCACATGAAAGTTGTCGGTGCATTACATAAACCAAAAGGCATAACTAGCCACTCAAAGAGTCCTTGTTTGGTTTTGAATCTAGTTTTCCATATATCACTTTCTAAAATTCTTACTTGATAATATCCACTTCGCAAATATAACTTAGTGAAAAAAAAATCTTCTTTCAGTTGATCAAGCAAATCATCTATTCTTGGGAACGGGTAATGATTTTTTACAGTAATCTTGTTCAAATCTCAAAAATCTACACATATGCGCCAAGTCCCATGTTTATTTGGTATCAAGACTATGGGTGAACCGCATGGTGAGGTGCTTGGCCTTATAATTCCTTTATCCAACATCTCTTTGATTTGCCTCTTTATTTCAGCATTATCAATTATCAACATGCGATAAATATCGATGTTTGGAAGAGGAAAATCTTGTTGCAACTTAATCTCATGTTGAATTTCCCCTTTTGGAGGCAATCATGTTGGCTCCTGAAACATTTCACGATGTTCATTAACCACATAATATAAATATGACATCAACTTAGGATCACACCTTCAAAATATTCATGATTAATATCAGCTTTAGGCTTAATCATAATAAGAACAAAATTCTTACTTGAATTTACCAGCCTCTTTACTTGTCCAGCATTTACCAAAGAAATGTTTGTCTTCTTGAGATGTGCTCTAACAATGAACTCCTTGCCATCTTTGAATAAATGATACTTGTTCTCATGGTGATAGAAGATCGCTTTCCTGTCATACAAATAAGGAATCCCTAATACAATACCAATTATGTCAAGTGGAACCACATCCAAGTCAACTATGTCAACAAATCTTGTAGTGATTGCAAACCTCAATATACTTTTCTTTGAACGCTGTAGATTTGAATCCTTACAAATCCAACCCAATGGATATGGTTTTGGATGTGGTATGGTCTCAAGGTTAAGTTTCTTGACAAAATCTTCATAGATTAAGTTTTATTGTGACCCACTGTCAAACAATGTGTCAATCTTGGTATGCTTGGATATGACCCTCACATGAAACAATTCTATTCTTTCTTCTTCAAAAGAGTCTTTATATGACAATTTTATGTACTGGTACTAGGTTTAGTTTCAATTTCTTTTCCCTTCATGTTCTTCAATCCCATGGCTTTGATTTTAGATTCATCACCTGAATCAAATCCTAAATCATGTTTAGTTTTAGTAGCAGTTTTCTATTTCCCTTTGTTATTGGATTTCTTTGGCCTCAATTCAGGATGTAATTTCCAACAACGAATTTCATTGTGGCCTTCTTTTGAACAATGTTTACAAGTCACTTTTTATCCCTCTTTCTTAATAGATGAATTCTTTTTTTTTTTACCTTTTGAGGTCTTTTCCTTGGCTTTACCATTAAAAAGTTTCTTTCTACCCTCTTCAGAAATGTTCTTCCGTCTAGCTTCTAGATGTGTAGTCTGAACACAAACTTCATCTAGACTGGTGGGGTTAAACATGATAATAGTATGTTTTAGGTAGTTATGTAAGCCTAATATGTACTTTAGAAAAGTATCTTGGCTCTGCAAATCCACCCCTAATAAAATAGCTCTTCTCCTAAATTCTTGGGTGTATTCTTGCACATTTTGTCCCTTTAATGGCCTAAATTTCTGCTAATTTATGATGGATTTCCGCATATGAGATAATGGATAAAACTGTTGTTTAATAATAGTAATGAAATCTGACCATGATAGAATAATATGACCATGTTCCTTGATTTCCACCTTTGTCTTGGATTCCCACAAAACAAGAGCCACATCTTCCATTCTCAAAGAAGCTAATTGAATTTTTTTATCATCATCCTGAAGGTCTTGTATTCTCAAATAGACCTCCAATTGTCTAATCCAATTGTCTAGCTTTTCAGCATTTACTTCACCATTAAACATTGGCAATTCGAACTTAACATCAAATTTTAAAATAGTATTTTTACCAAATTTATTGGACTCGTGTGGCTGATGTATTGAAGAAGAAGTAGAAGATGATGATGATGAGGGTGAGGATTATGGCTCTCCATTTCCTCCATTTCCTCCATTTTCCTTATTTGTCTTATCTTCACCATTTTGAACTCCTGAAGATCCTTGTCCTTCCTTGTGAATTTTAGATCCTTCTCCTTCCAGTCTCTCATTCATTTCTTGATAAAGGATTCTAACCATCTCAGTCATTTCAAGAAATGCTTTCCTAAACACTCTTTCTTCCTCCTTGGGATCAACTTCTTCATAGATTTCTCCTTCCTCATGAGGCATGCTTAATGGAACTTCTGCTTCTTTAGGAGGTGAAATAGGTGGTGGAGATTGTGGCAATCTTTCTCTCCTTTTCTTCGCTCTTTTTGAGACCCTCCTGCTTCCACCAATTTTCCTTCTCCTCTTTTGAGCTTGAGACTTGTAAGCATCTAAAACTTGCAAACAGTTAAACAATTATTTTCACTAAAAAACACCAGAGAATAAACTCTAGCTCTGATACCAATCTGATCTGAAATGACTGTATTAGTTTTTATGTGCTAAGTGTCTTTTTAGTTTAAAAACATGTGCATAATCAATTCATTAGTTTGCATGAAATTTAAGGTGTTTGTCCATGATTTGTAGATTGTTTTTAGTTAGTTAGAAGCATTAAAAAAGCATAAATAACATTCAACAACAGTGTAAAATAGATAAATAAGTCACCACATGAAATTTACACAGCAGGCATGATGAAGCAGCTCACCCCTCCTGGGCTACATCTGCTAGTCCAACTCCTAATGGCTTGTCCATCTTTCATTATGCTCAAAATTTTTCTATTACATGTAGTTACATTAATCTAATGGTTTTTTTCTCTAGAAAAATGGCTCCAGAATGCTCCAATTAAACAAAAATGACTCTTCATTCACTTAGAATGGTCAAAAATTGGGCCTTCTACACTTTTACCAAGTTTCACCTAGGAAAGCTCCACTAAAAGTGAAGAACTCCAGTTAACTGGAGTTAAAACTGACTTGGCCACCAAAAATGGTGGGCTCTCTAAAATTACCACCAAAATCGACTGCACATTTATTGTTGCAGTTGGGTGGTGGCCACATGCACACCACCAAACCGTGGGTTACATAATCGTCGGAGGTTGGGCGAAACTCATGCCATAAACTGTGGTTTTAAATGGTTTGAACTACAGGTTTTTTGTTGTTGTTAGCATTGACCATGCAGAGGTGGTTATAATAAATGTTTCCATGTGATATGCTCCAGGGAACTGCTGGCGAGTTGGGACCGCTGACAGTTCCCAAACCCCCATACACGATTTCAATACAACATAAGTATAAACAACCACCTAACATGGTTAAGAACTACTGCGTAGTGCAGATGGTAAATTGTATGCGTGCTTGGCGGGAGGTCTCGGGGTCGAGCCCTGTAGACCCTCACAAAATTTTACACTACGATTTCAGGGACACATGGTGGCCTCAGGGATGGCCACGTGGTGCCCTTTCATTAGACCCTCCAAACCCATACATCAAATAAAAATGTGACACTTTTAAACTAGCGATTGGTTTGGTGGAGGGAATATTCTAAGGAATATTCCCTTTTTTCTGACTCTACATCTACCTTGTTGATTGTGCATCCTAGTCAAACTTGGTCAAACTATCACAGTTTTACCTATTTGGCATTTCGATCAGAACACGATATCTCCCTCATACGACATTTGTTTTTCAAACCGTTCACGGTGCCAGAATCAAGAAGACGAGATATACGCATCCATATTGGTTTCAACCCAATCCTGTAACTTTTAATTTTGAGAAAAATTTATGAACTCTTGATCATCAAGTGGTTCCTTTCTTTCAAATCATTGGTGGAAAATCGAACCGGGGAGAAAATCAAAATATTGAGGACTAGCAATGGAACTGAATATGAATGAAATGAATTCAATGAATTTTGCAGAGAGGCTAGCATTAAGAGGGAGAAAAATGTTACATTCACTCCTGAGAAAAATGGAGTTATTGAAAAAGATAATCGAACAATCATGGAAGCCACTCATGTCATGCTCCATGATCAAGGCCTATGAAAGTTGTTATGGGGTAAAGTTTCCAACACTACCGTGTATGTTCAAAAGAGGATCCCACATTAAGCATTGGATTTCAAGACACCTGAATAATTTTTCACTGGTAAGAAACCTAATGTTTCTCATTTTAGAATATTTGGTTGTCACATGTCTTTTCATGTGCCTAAAGGGAAAAGAAACAAGTTGGAAGCATCTAGGAAGAAAGGTATATTTGTTGGCTATAGTGAAAATTCAAAGGTATATAGAATCTATATGCCTGGTCAAAGAAATGTGGAAGTAAGCCATGATGTCACCTTCGATGAAGACATTGCCCTTGGGAAAGCCCGAGTTCTCCCTATCCCTAGAAAGGACAAGTGATGATGTTGCGGAAGGATAGGAAGAACCTTTGATAGAGGAGCCTATGCCCGATGTTTAAGGACTAATGGATCCCATTAATGCACATCCTGGTGATCCCTCTACCTCAAGGAAAATACCTTTGCGGCTCAAATATACTCTCGAAGATGTTGAAAAACATATTACTGAAATAGGAACATTTCGCAAAAGTAAGAAGCCAAGTATTAAGGGTACTTAGTTTCTATGAGTACTATTGTTGAAACTGAGCCATGTTTGTTTGAAGAAGTTGTAAAGCACCAATTCTGGAAGGATGTGATGAATAAGTAATATAAATCTATCATGAAGAATGATGTCTAGGAAGTAGTGCGTAGACCCGAGGACAAGTCCGTAGTCACCTCAAAATGGCTATATAAACTTAAACATGGATCTAATGGGAGTGTGGAAAAATATAATGCCAGGTTCATTGCTCGAGGCTTCTATCAAAAGGAAGGAGTGGACTATGACAAGATATTTGCACCGGTTGCTTGATATACCAATATTCAATCTATTATTTCTCTTGTTTCCTCTCAAGGATGGTGCCTACATCAAATGGACGTTAAAACTGCTTTCTTACATGGCTCGCTTAAGGAGGAAGTATAATTGGAACAACCTTAGGGGTTCAAAGTACAATATCAAAGAACACATGTAAGCATATTGAAGAAAACCCTCTATGGGTTAAAGCAAGCCCTGGGGCTTGGTATAAGAGGATTGATATCTTTTTAATGAAGCTGGTATTTATGAGGAGCGATGATGATCCTAACTTATAATTCCAGGTTGAAAAGGAAATTCCTCTCATTTTGGTCCTTTATGTAGCTGATATCTTTCTAACAGGTGAAAATCCTCTTGTTTATCAATGCAAGAGGGAGTTGTCTTCCAAGTTCAAGATGAAGGACATAGTTATGATGCACTACTTCCTAGGCATGAAGGTTTGGAAAAAGCCAGGTGATATTTTCCTTTGTGAAGGAAAATACATTGTGAAGTTGCTCAAGAGATGTGGGATGGTGGTAGTAAGTTTGTGTCTACTCTGATGGAACTCAACTTCAAGAAGGTACATGGAAGTGTTGTTGGGCCCGAATTGGAAAACCCTTCTGAATATAGACAACTTTTGGTGGCCTTGATATTCTTGGTAAACTCTCATCCAGACATATACTTCGTTGTGAATACATTTAGTCAATTTATGGTCGAGCCTCATCACATACAATGGATTGTTGCTAAGAATCTCTCGGTATATCTCTGTGGCACAATCAACTATGGACTAAGATACACTACCAGGAATTTGAGGCTACATGGATATAATGATGATGACTGGGTTGGCAGTGTGGTGGATCACAAAAGCACGTTTGGATGTTTCTTCTCATTGGGGTCTACTTCGATTTATTAGATGAGTAGGAAGAAAAAATCGATTTCTTTAAGCCTTATCGAGGTCAAATACATTCTAGCTAGTATGGCCTGTTGTGAGGTTGTTTGGTTGATGAAGTGCCTTAGTGAGCTATTTGAGCATGTATTGGATATCACCATGATATTCTATGACAACTAGAGTGGTATTATCCTTTTAGATAATCTCATGTTCCATGACCTCTCCAAGCACATTGATATTAGGTACCACTTTATCTGAGATATGGTACATCAGGGAGCAATAAGGCTCCAACACATCAGGACTGATGAGCAAGTCACAGACATCCTCATGAAGCACTTAGGGAAGGTCAAATTCCTAGCCTTTCAAGATAGACTTGGAATCATCCAAAGAACCTCCCATGAGGGTCCTGTTTGAGTTGAACACTGAGCTCTGGGAGCTCCTGGAGGGCTTGGGGTACTTCTTGGAGCTATGACCGACCATAGGGTGAGTGGTTCACCTTATCCTATTGGTGCATTGTCTACAGGGAGAGTAGTTCACCTTACCCTATGATATACCCCATGATGGTTGACATGTATGTAGGATGAGTGGTTCACCTTCCCCTATGATTGATGACATGTGTGTAGGGTGAGTGGTTCACCTTCCCCTACGATTGATGACACGTGTGTAGGGTGAGTGGTTCACCTTCCCCTACAATTGACATATGCATAGGATGAGTGGTTCACCTTCTCCTGCAGATGCACCAACATACATCTTACCCATGCAGTCTGGGACTCATGGAAAGTACCTCTCATCCTGCCAATGAATTGGGAAAAGTGGATAGGGACCATAACACTACAAATGGGTGCATATTGTACTACCGTATTCCCCATGTCTAGGATGTGTGGTGTTCAAAAACTTGATCTGGGATAAATTCTTATTGAAGTTCTACCTCTGGATTGACTTTGGTCAGTGGAGAGTGGTAAGGTCTTGTTACTCACTCTCAATCGATTCTTATTTATTATCTATATCAATGTTCAACATATTAGAGACGAGATACATAGATGGTTCATGATGACAGGATGGCATGATGGTCGATGATGATGGATGGATTGACAGGTGGAATTCTCCCTAGTTGAGAGGGAGTGTTAAAATTCGAAACTAGGGACAAATTCCACTTTTGACAACTCATTTGATGGATATGATTATTGCATTAAATTTCTCTTTTCAAGAGGACCAAAATCAACCTAAAGATCATCAATTTTGAACAAGCATAAATGTGTTTTTTAATTTACGCAAATTGACAAGGTCGACCACATCATCATGTAGGCACAGGAAGCCCAATGCACGTGTCACTTCACCCTCAATTACTTGTATAAATATAAGTGACCTCTCACCTCATTTGGAATCATCATCACTCACACATTATTATCTCTCCTCTCATTGGTTCGTACAACTATTGGGCATATATTTTCTCTCACATGTGTGGCAAGGAGGACAAATTTTTATGGGCAGATTCCAGGGTCGAAATTTCGAAGTTGTTGCAAGGTTTGACCATTGTGAACTAGACACTTTGACTCATCCTTTGACTATGAGTTTTGTATGAAATTTTCATTTTTGGCAGGCCATATAGTTTGGCACAAAAAACCAGGTGATCTTTGCAACTTGATTGTAGAGATAATTATAGGATGACTGCAGATTTCAGGGTTGAGTTTTACCAAGTTTCACTCCTGACTTTGTGACTATTGTGGGCTGATTTTGACCATCTGATAAGGCCAATTTTGACTGGGTATGATTGATTTACTTTGAGGATGTTTTACTATTACATTGACCATCTTTGACTTTTCGTTAGTGTTGAATTTGACTGCAACCGATTGCAGATTTGAAAAGGATGTTCTAACTTTGATTTGGAAAGTCAAATTTTACTTTTTGTACTCTCTCTCTCTCTCTCTCTCTCTCCTGAACATTTGATATAATAATAAGAAGAATTGATCAAAGGGTTTTGCCTAGCATCTGCCAAATCTGGTGTCCTCTTGTCTTGGTTTGTCTTCTGCATTTTGTTATTTCATGTTACAGCTATTGTCAATGTGATTAATGGTTGATGTGATTGCTATTGGAAAATAAATTGAAATTTTCATTGGGTTGCTATTGGAATCGTCTTAAGCATAACTAAAATTAACAAAAAAACCCGCCCATTCAGAATAAAAATTAAGTCCACACACCATGTTTTCAATTTGCCACGCTTCTCCAGGAAATAGTTGGACTAGTGGCAGAGCCATGAGGGTTGTTGTTAAATTTCAGAACAAGAAATTTATAAAGAGATCGGTCAATATATATGAAACAAACCTAAACCATGTGGATCTAGGGTTTTTCGAGAGATGTATACATATTGTATATATTCCAAATAATCAAGAAATATTAAATAGGTAATCTATGATGAGTTTACCATTAGATAATATTCTTGCGGCGACGTGGAAGCCCCTTCCCTAGGGAGGATGGTTTCCTATGGAAAAAATCCCAAGTGTTATTATTCTCGCTTTCTACTATGGAGTTCTCAAAGATATTACACTGGTGGTTATTTGATCCTTTAAAACATTTAATCAACCAAAACCCACACCAAATGTTAGCATTCCATGGGTTTAAGACGATACTTATCATGGATTCCTTTTTATCCAATGGTCCCAATCTAAACACAATTAAATTCACTGAGTCACCACCACATGAGAGCATGGATATTGATACAAACAAGGAACCAAGAAACCCTAACCATAGGTTACACCCAAGGCACATGTTGGAGCACCACAGAGGGTCACTGAAATGCTTGAAGGACCATTTGTGCCAAGCACAAAATAAACAGACAATTCTCCCTACAAGAACAATTCTCTTGCTCATTGGTCAAAGAAAAAGGGTCACTAAAATGCTTGAAGGACCATTTGTGTCGGGCACAAAGCCAATAGAGGATTCTCCCACCATGAACAAGTCTCTTGTTCCTTGGTCAAATGTAAAGGAGCAAATGCCTAAAAATTTCAAACCTAAAGAATGATACCACCATAGTTGTTTCTTGTGGAGGAAGGGAGGTAGATGAAGTGAGCCCCCGCAAAGAGGATTAATCATGTGGAGTGCAAGATTACTTGTACCATTATGTTTTTTAATTTGTTTTAATTTAAAACAATGTACTAGTTTTCTTTTCTTTTTGTCTTAATATAAGACAATTAAATAAAGGTAGGTGTTGTCTTAAATAAACATCTTAAACACCCGTGGTGTTTTAGTGAGAGGAGAATGATGATAATATGCCAACATCTTCACCATAATATAAAGATTTAAATTAAAAGAAAAAATAATCTATCTTATTACTAGCAGAGCCATATAAATTAAACTGTTGGTAAATGATGATAAATATCAATTCAAATAAGTAGATTCCCCACTACTTAGCCATGAAAATTCTTAATTTGTAAATATACTTTGTTATAATTCCATGAGCCAATATCATGACGTATCAATACCAAGTGCCTCCCAAGTGCCTAAAAAGTCATGATTCGTTTTATATAACATTTTTTAAGATAAACATTATCCTTCAATTTTTTATTATTCTTAAAAATATCTACTAAAAATATTCTAAATATTCAATGAATATTAAATTTCTACCATCCATTTAAATTTATGAGTTAAATTCTAAAAACCTTATTTCAAAATCATCATGCCTATCAAAATTCCTGAATTATATTCAGGAATTATTTTATTGGGTTGGATCACTGAATGTCCATCCTATAATATATGAATTGTTGTATGCGATGTTGCCATCGTATAATATGCGTATCCATGGATTACTGTATTGTGATGTATGAATGTGTTGTTATTGTATAATGTTTATAATATGTTGACCATTATTCTGTGTATTGATAATGTGTTAGTTATTGACTTATTTTAACTTGAACATAAGCAGGAGCTAGTAAGAGATCCAACGCTACCATGTGTAATCTCTCCACTTGGTAATATTCGGAAAGTGAAGATATGTATAAAACGATTGGTTGAAGGGGAAATAAGCATATTGGATAAGTTTCTTAAGAACGCTTCTGCTCTTGAAATACTGGAAGTGGAATTACCATCTTATGAAGAGTGGAGAGCAAATGCGTTTTTGCAAAAGCTTTTGAATTTGAAAAGTGGATGTGTTTCCACTCAAGCAAGGATATGTGTGACCTTTTAATAATGTGAACTCACACAACCATCTCTAAGTAGTCTATTAAGTGCTGACAGTATTGTTGCCATCTCTATTAAGTGTCTCTAGCGGTTAGCTGATCAATCTTAGTTATGTCAGAAGATAAAACTATTTCTTACATATTGTTTCCTCATGTAACTTTGGATGCATTGCAGTATAAATGTTCGGATTTTTTCCCTTCAATCTGGACCTTTGGGAAATCTTTGTCCATTATAAACTATGGGTTGTGTTTCACCTTAGCTTTTAGGGTTGTCTTTCATGGGTTGTTATTTTCTAGTGGCAGAAAAGTCCTTATTCATTCAAATCACCTTAACTTTCATTAAAGTCCTTATTGTTTTCATGGGTTGTTATATTCTCGGGGAAGAAAAATCCTTATTAATTAAATCACTTTAACTTTCAGGTTGACAACATTGTTTTCACAGGTTGTTATTTCCTCGTCGAAGAAAAATCCTTATTAATTTGAAAAAGCATGGTAAACTCCTCAAAAATACTATTAACTGCAATTAAGCGGCTGTCGTCATAGAGAATTTCGCTAGCTATACCATTTTCAAAGGCCTTCTAGGTTTTTCAATAACGGTTTCTCATCTTGTTTTTATTTATTATTCTGTAGAATAGTATGATTTCAAAGGAAGTATCTACTCTTATAATACAATAAATTAAAATAATGGCAATTTATTGGGTAACTTCAATTCTTAATTCTTATTTATTTAATTGTAGATTTTATTTATATATGATAGTTAATTTAAAATCTCAAACTTAAATTTAACTTAATTGCAAATGAAAAAAATTTAAATTAGAGATTATAATAAAAATAACTTGAAAGACTAAATTTGGAAAAATATAATTAGATTAACTATAAATGAAAATTAGTGTATTGATCAAAATCTATGTTTGAATAAGCAACAACAATTTAGCTAAACATAAAGAGAATTTTGTAGACTTGCAACTTCAAACTATTAAAAAAACTTTACCTCATGCCAAGGTATTAGCAACTTTAGGTATCCAACAAAATTTTGCTTTATATCAATGTTGGATTAATATTTAGACTTTGAAAAGAAATAGGCTCTAAATTTGGAGCTTTAATATTCAAATTTAATAAAAGATCAATAGAATTAATAGAAAATATAAGAGATAGAGTACCCTGAGCTCTAGCATGCTATAATTTTTTAGTTTAGCTCATTGTTGATTTTATATTCTTCCCATTGAGATTGTTGTCTCTTCTCAATCAATATTTCCATTATAGAAGATAATTGTGCCACTAATTGTTATATATCAACTTTACCTATAGCAAAGCATTTTAGAGCTCCTTCAATTTTGAGGAAAGGTGCAAGAATCAAGTCCTATGTCCATAATGGTTTTGGAAGTGATCAGTTAGAGGTGCCAAATGGTGTTGTCAACAACTATCAAAAGTCTTCCATGTAACACTAAATAATAAGGCAAATATTGTTGTTAGGATCAACAATAGAGAGCACTATAAAAAAATTTCTCTTTGGGCCAAAAAAACCAAAAAGGTCATGAAGCTACTACTAGTATTATCCACTATACAATAAGCCAATTATTATCTTATTATAAGGTGATTTAGATGATGCATAAGAAGATACTAATGATGAAATATGAAATGATAGATGACATTGTTTTGATATGTCAAATAGCTTATTTTTAGAAGTGACAGATTTAACATGTCAAATCATTTTTTGTTGGAATTGTGGAGGATCAGGTGTGATCTCCTTCTGTATGCATTGCACATCATGCCATTCATTTTGGCAGCAGAAACGATCTCATTCCGTATGTATTTCATGTTGCACCATTCATTCTACCGCCAACCATGTACAAATGGCTACCACCTCCAAAGAAACAAGGGGTTGAATGCTTGATCGATAGAAAGAATGGCCAACACAATTTTGGTATGTTTTGTGATCACGAATTATTTCCTTGTGGATAACTGAATCTTAAATTTTCTTTTTTTTTTTGCTAATTTAATCCAGCAACCATTCTTTTGTTTCTTTGGGCTTAAATTTGTTTGTATGCACACTAATATCAAATGTGTTTTTCAAAGATTTGTAGCCTGTTTTCATTTGGTAGGCTCTCACCATGCTGATAAGTATTAAGCACTATTTTTTTATGTACTTTTGGAAAAGTATAATATAACATGCCATTTTGAATGGAAATTTGTTTATTGTTTTGAAATTTAATTCTTTGTTATTGTATTTGAAATTTAATTATTTGTTATTGTATTTACAAGAGAAATATTGCACATACAATTCAAGTTTCTCATTATATTAATTATATTTGTACACTATAACTAACACAACCATATTAATAGATGTAATTACGCTGTAAGGCGTTTTTCTTTGAAAACAACTCCCCCAATCTTCCACCTTGTACACTTGAGCACCATTTGATCAATTGTTAGATGATTGAAGTATTTTCAGCCATTAGATCTCATCAACTATCAACCAGCTTCAACTGCATGAACTGTGACCCATGTACTTTATCTCCAATGTCTTCCTTACTTCCACTCATTAGATCTCATTAACTGTCAACCACCTTCAACTGTGAGCCAAGTACTTTATTTCCATTTCCAATGTCTACCTTACTTCCACCACACTGGAATTATAAGTGTGGGAGCTTTCTGATCTCAGTGGAAGAAATTTTGGGTTTTGATGGTTTTAAATTCTAGTTATGTGGTTTTGTTTTTCCATCAATGAAGGTGGGCCGCTGAGATTTTGGGCTTTTATGGTTTTCAATTCAAGTTATGTGGTTTTGTTTTTCCATCAATGAAGGCGGGGGCACTATCGAGAATTGGTCTGGTAGTGATGGGCCATAACCTAGCCCTCAACGTTGTAGAGAAAGTCTTCCTGATCTCTGTCTACAATCACAAAGCAAGACACAAAAACCTGGAGCGGCGAGAAACGATCTATTTGGGAATGGGGACTCTCAGGGTGAGGAGGGGCTTGCCATGGTCCCTCGCTCATGCCCAGTGGCATCATCGAGTCTTACTAGCGAAAACATCTCTCCACAAGTAATTTTGTAAATTTGTTTCTATTTGCATGCCCACGAAGCCGTCATCCTCCTACTCCTTGGTGGAGATGGAAGCCTTAATCTGCGACTGCATTTTTTCTTGTGTTTAGATCCCTCTAGTGATTTTTTAATCCCTTTTATTATAGGAGTAGCTGTAGATATTTGAATAATAGATCACTTATTCACCGATATTATCCTGATTACACACTATTTGAGCTTCATGCATAATACATAACCTCTTCTACCATTGATCATCAATTTGCGGAATTAAAAACAATTGCATGCGGTCATCAAAACATTAATCAATCACACATATAAACACAGTATGTAATGGGGAAAGTCTACAGTTGAAAACCCCCATCTATCTGTATATTATAATGATAGAGAACATGTAACAATACATAGCACAAAACTCCTCACAAGCTCTCAGCACTATCTCCAATTGTTACACACTACACAAGCTCAGATCTGACAAGTCACAAGTTCAAATCTCCTCCACTTGTTAGCCTGCCTCTACTGCGCAATCCAAGATGAATAATGATGAGATCCAAGTTCGAATCCCACTGGCTTGTACTGCGCAATCCTCATTGGCAATCTCAATCAATGTGTGTGCAAATCTCATGCACAGCTATAGTCACAACTGATAGTAGACTCACCCTTTCACCCACCTCTAACACTGGTCTCCACTGAACTGTCCATGCATTGCAGTTAACTGATGTATTCTTTAGTTGATTTATGAGTTAATAATTAGTGAGTTAATTAATAATTAATTCACACCACTCATCACTAGTGTATTTATCAGTTAGACTAAATACAACTAGTTCAACTAAGTTAAACCGAACACAACTCCACCAACTGTCTCATCAACTCCACCAAACTCTACCACATGAGTTCTAACTGAAGTCAACCATGCAATAGCTCAACCAAACCCTAGGAATAGCGTAATTCCTTCTGTCAGCTGCATGTGCCACATCCAGGCATCAAACTGAAGTGCTCCAAGAGGATAAGATAATGTTTATAGTCAAAATATTATTAAGAGCTAATAATATTCGACATATCTATTTTTAGACTGGAAATCTAAAAATAGATTCCACCCAGTATGTCTAAAAATAGAAGTCCATCTATTTTTCCAACTTGACCATCCCTCCACAAATAGCATCCTGCAACTCATAGAATCATGATCGACATGTCTAAAAATAGACTTTGCGCCAAAAATAGCCTGCGGGCCCACTTAGTGAAGGTGACTTCTTTCCACTAAGCTCCATCATCTTGTTGCATTCTCAACACTCCCTCTCAACAAGATATGGATTATCTGCAACCCCTATCCTGCCCCTGTGGTATTTGAATTTTCTCCTGGTGAGCGCCTTCATCAAGATATAAGCATCCTCATCCTCCGTGGGAATGTATGAAAGTAACATGATCCTCTGCTGCACACAATCTCTGATATGATGATACCGGATGTCAATGTGTTTGGATATATCATGAAATACTAGATTAGCTGAGAGTTTAATGCAACTCTGGTTATCACAATAAATCACAGTAGGCTGCAATTGTGAACCGAACAACCCAACCAGGATCTTCCTCATCCATATAGCCTCGCATGCGACCAAACAACATGTATGCTCGGCCTGGCCGGGCGGGTGCCACGGATCTGCGCTACCAACGCCCATGGCTTCTTTGTCGACCGTCTTACGAAAATCCCTCCGGATAATGTCTTGTGTCTATTGGGCTCCACCGCAATGCGCATCGTAAAGCCACATAGCTTCACCCCATCCTCATGTCTGTACCACAAGCCATATCCCGATGTGCCTCTAAGATAATGCAATACATGCTTGCCTTCCTTCCAGAAGAGCTTGGTAGGCTTAACCATAGCTTGCGAAAGTTGGTTAACAGCATAGCATATATCGGGTTGTGTATTGACCAGATACATAAGCGACCCCACCAACTGTCGATAAACAGTGACATCCACTACCTCCGCTGGAGTAGCATCCTCCTTCCTTCAACCACCAGAAAGAGGAGTATCAACAGGCTTGCGGCCATGCATGTTGAACTTCTCCAGTATCTCCCGGGCATACTTACCCTGAGAAACAAACAGTCCATCACTGCGCTGCCAGATTTCCAATCCCAGGAAATAATGAAGGAGGCCCAAGTCCTTCATCTCAAACTCTCTTACAAGATCCTCCTTGCATGAAAGTATCAACAGCTCATCACCCGTCAAAATCAGATCATCTACATACAGTACAATGATCAGCAACTTCCCCTCCACCACAATCTGGTACAGGTTAGGATCCGCCTCACTCTTGGAGAATCCAAGTCCGGTGAAATAACTGTCTATCCGTGTGTACCAAGAACGAGGTGCTTGTTTCAACCCATACAGCGCTCTCTTGAGCCTGCACACATGCGACTCGCTGCTGAAGATCTCGAAACCTTCGGGCTGCTCTATGTACACCTCCTCCTCAATGACTCCATTGAGGAACACAGTCTTCACATCCATCTGATGAATATGCCACCCCATCTACACTGAGAGAGCAAGAATCGTTCGTATGGAATAATACCTTGCGACAGGTGCAAAGGTCTCCTCATAATCGATCCCCTCAATCTGTGAAAAGCCTCGGGCAACAAATCTTGCCTTGTACTTTTCCACACTCCCCTCAGCTGCCTGCTTCACTTTGTAGATCCATCTCGAACCCACCACTGATTTCCCCTCCAGCCTCGGGACAATCTCCCATGCACTGTTTCTGACAATCAAATCATACTCTTCCACCGTGGCATCTACCCATGTGGGGTCCTCCACAGCTTCCTCGAAAGAGGATGGCTCTATCACAATACACTTGCTCACAAGAGCCATGTATCCAGTGTACCAGTCTGGTGACTGTCTCTGTCTGCGTTGTGATGTAGGTGCTCCTACAATCTTCTCTGCATCTTGAGCCAGTTTCTCAGCTTCAGTAATGCGCTTCCGCCCTCTGATGGTTGGCGTTGCATGAGTGGTCTCTTCCACCCCATGAACTTCCTCTTGTGGCTGATCCACATCCTGAAGCTCATCCTTAGGAACTAATAGCTCCTCTTCTGCATGCAAGTGTGGCTCCCTCTCAAGTGAACACTTCATGGCTTTCTCCTCCTGAAATTTGATATCCCGTCGTACAACAGTCTTGCGACTGTCTGGAAAATACACACGATAGTTGTGGGGCGTATCAGTGTACCCCACAAATATCCCAACCTCCGCGGTCAGCTCCAGCTTCTTCTTGGCATCCTTTGTCACATGAATGTAAACAGGTGAACCAAAAATCCTTAAATGGGAAATATCAAGCCTCTTACCAGAAAACACCTCCTCGGGTGTACTCATGCCAAGTATCTTGTGAGGACAACGGTTCTGCACATATACTGCAGTATTGCATGCCTCCGCCCACAAGTGAATGGGTAGGCCCTGATCATGCAACATCGCCCGTGCAGCACCCACGATCATTCTGTTCTTCCGCTCAACAACTTTGTTCTGCTGTGGGTTATGAGGTGCTATGAGCTCTCTTCGAATTCCTTCTGCGCTGCAAAATTCCTTGAATTCGCCAGAGATGAATTCATCACCATTGTCGCTCCTAAGAGCCTTCACCTACTTCCCTGATTCCTTCTCCACCAGCGCCTTGAACTCACAGAAATTTGAGTATGTCTCGCTCTTCTTCTGCATGAAGAAGATCCAGTACTTCCGAGAATAATCATCAACAAAGATCACATAGTACCTGTGCTTTGCTGTCAAAGCTACTGAGAAAGGTCCAGACACGTCTGTGTGAATTCTCTCAAGGATCATCGTGGCGTGAATATCCTTCTCGTGAAAGGTGGCTTTCACAAATTTTCCTAAGGTACATCCCTTGCACTGATCTGACTGCGTAAGAGTACCCTTAGGAAGCCCAGTAGAAATCTGTTGCAGTATATTCAAAGCTCCATGGTGAAGGTGGTCCAATCTCCGGTGCCACAACTCGCCATCATCCCGGCTCACCACTCCTTATGCCTTGTCTGCCATTGCTGCGCAGCCATCTACCTGCAATTGATAAAGGTTCTTGAATCGAACCCCTATCTTCTGGGTTTATCCAGTTGTCTTACTAAGCAGGAAAGCCTTTCCCTCGCTGAAGACGACATCATATCCCTTGTCTTCTAACATCGTCACAGAGATAAGATTCTTCTTCAATCCTGGAACATGCATCACTTCCTTCAATACGAAGGGTTTACCAGACTCCCTCTCAAAGGAAATGGTACCGATACCGGTCGCACTGTATCTACCATCATCGCCATATGATTGCCTAATTGGATCTTTTCATCCATCGCGTAAACAACTTTAATCTCCTCAACCATGTGAAAAGATTTAATTAATTGCCCAAAGAACCACACCGATCCCATCACACTTGAACCCGGCGGCGCACGTCGAAAATCAGCCAAAATCGGTGAGGTTGAAGGCCCTCCCACTGCGCATCCGAAATAGCCGTGCTTATTTTTTCTTCTTCTCATGGACACTGTGGCAGCATAATGTCCGTGTTGGTGACAAAGAAAAAGCACTTCACTCGACATGTCCCGCTACTTCTCTTTACTCGCACCGGATTATAATATTGGAGCTCTCTCTTATTTTCTGGGTGTACCAAAGAGAAATTTTCTTCATCAGATGCCTTTGATGAAGATCTGTCCTCGTACTTCGCCTTATCTCCTCTTGCACAAGATCCGACCAAAGTCGCTCCCATCCTGGCAATTTCTCCCGGCCATTGACAGAGTCCTGATAGGAATGCCAACTCTTCGGAAGCCCAAGGAGAGCCAAGCTCACCAAGTCCTCGTCATCTACAGTCACCCCCACACTTCCCAGCTCATCCCTGCATTGGACGAACTTCATGAGGTACTTGGGTATATTGTCTCCTTTCTCCATCTTAATGTTCTTGAGTTTATCCTTGAGTGCCAACTTCCTCTGGTCGCTCTTGCTTTGGAATAAATTTGTCAAGGCTTTCCACATCAAAAATGGAGAAGCCTTACCATGCAGGCTGGATACTATGTTATCCTTCACGCCCTCCAACAGAATCCTTCGACATTTTTCCGTCTTCTTTTGCCATGCCTCCAGAATAGCAGCATCGTCGGAAGTAGGCTTTGGGACTTCAGCATGTATGAACTCCTTCAACCCATTGTCATCTAACACCGCCTCCATCCTGTCTCTCCATGCAATATAATTCGAGCTGCCCTCAAGGGCATACTCCAATCGCAATTCGTTGAAAGACATTTCAGCTACGACACCAAGAAAACACTGCTGCAAATTCGAATTCCACCAACTCAAAACTCAACCGCTTCTGATCAGAAATTGTGAGAACAAAGTATTTCTAGTACAGAGATAGACTGTAAGGGGCATTTACTGGATGTCTCACCTTTCAAAGAAAGGATGAATCCAGAGGGTACCTGGCCCTCTTACAGACTCTGCCTAAAGAAATAAAATGTAGTCACTATAATAGATCCGATGATCAACTTTTGCTCTGATACCATGTAGAAATTTGAATAATAGATCACTTATTCACTGAGATTATCCTGATTACACACTATTTGAGCTTCATGCATAATACATAACCTCTTCTACCATTGATCATCAATTTGCAGAATTAAAAACAATTGCATGTGGTCATCAAAACATTAATCAATCACACATATAAACACAGTATGTAATGGGGAAAGCGTACAGCTAAAAACCCCCAACTATCTGTATATTATAATGATAGAGAACATGTAACAATACATAGCACAAAACTCCTCACAAGCTCTCAGCACTATCTCCAATTGTTACACACTACACAAGCTCAGATCTGACAAGTCACAAGTTCAAATCTCCTCCACTTGTTAGCCTGCCTCTACTGCGCAATCCAAGATGAATAATGATGAGATCCAAGTTTGAATCCCACTGGATTATACTTCGCAATCCTCATTGGCAATCTCAATTAATGTGTGTGCAAATATCATGCACAGCTATAGTCACAACTGATAGTAGACTCACCCTTTCACCCACCTCTAACACTGGTCTCCACTGAACTGTCCATGCACTGAGTTAACTGATGTTTTCTTTAGTTGATTTATGAGTTAATAATTAGTGAATTAATTAATAATTAATTCACACCACTCATCACTAGTGTATTTATCAGTTAGACTAAATACAACTAGTTCAACTAAGTTAAACGGAACACAACTCCATCAACTGTCTCATCAACTCCACCAAACTCTGCCACATGAGTTCTAACTGAAGTCAACCATGCAATAGCTCAACTAAACCCTAGGAATAGCGTAATTCCTTCTGTCAGCTGCACGTGCCACATCCGTAGCTCGAACTGAAGTGCTGCAAGAGGATAAGATAATGTTTATAGTCCAAATATTATTAAGAGCTAATAATATTCGACTAATCTATTTTTAGACTAGCAATCTAAAAATAGATTCCGCCCAATATGTCTAAAAATAGAAGTCCATATATTTTTCCAACTTGACCATCCCTCCATAAATAGCATCCTGCAAGTCATAGAATCATGATCGACATGTCTAAAAATAGACATAGTCTAAAAATAGACTTTGCGCCAAAAATAGCCTGTGGGCCCACTTAGTGAAGGTGACTTCTTTCCACTAAGCTCCATCATCTTGTTGCATTCTCAACAGTATCGCACTCATTTTATTTTCCCAAATGAGAAATACATGAAAATCTTATTTGTTATAGGGGCAACACACTCAATTTATTGTCCAAGATGGCGAAATACATGGAAATCATGGATGTGGTTATAAGGATTGTTACCAGGTTTCAATCTCATTGCCATTAGACATCATGTGTGTATAATCATCCAACATTCAACAATAGCAATTGTAAGCCTAAAAATGAGGGTGAGGGTGCTTCCTCTAGAGAAGGACTTATGGCAACCTCTCACACCTAGAAATTTGCTCCATCTCAATCAGATGCCACGTTTTAGATCTCTGTATCGCTATTTAGGCTAAAATTTCTTCATCTCCTGCAAGGAATACAATGATATTCGAATCGTCCCCTTACCCTAATCCTTAATTTATTATTTATTCATTCTTTCTAGCATTTAATCATGTCATAAAACCCATGAAATTCTACATCATATGTTCTCTATTTAAATGTATTATTCTTTCCTGTTTCGTTGAATTGAATATATTAAATATTATTCATTCATTATTTTTAGCATTTAATTATGTCATAAAACCCATGTGATTCTACAGCATATGTTCTCTTTTTAAATGTATTCTTACTTCCAACGCACTGAAAAGTTGAGTGTGGCAGCTTCGTGCTCTCACTAGAAGTGATTTTGGGGTTTTATGGTTTTCAATTCGAGTTATGTGGTTTTGTTTGTACATCAATGAAGGTGGAGGTGCTATCGAGAATTGGGCTCGTAGTTTTGGCAGTGATGGGCCATAACCTATCCCTCAACATCGCAAAGAAAGGCGACCTGACCTCTACTTATAATCTCAAAGCAAGACATGAAAACCTGGAGCGGCAGGAAACACAGGTCGCGGAGAAGGGTTTATTGTATTTGGGAATGGAGTCTCTAATGGTGAGGAGGGGCTTGCCATGGTCCCTCACTCATGCCCGGGGGAATCATTAAGGCTTATGAGCGAAAACATCTCTCCACAAGTAAATTTTTAAATGTTTCTCTTCGCATGCCCATGAAGTTGTCATCCTCCTACTCCTTGGCGGATATGGAAGCCTGATAAGTTTTGGAAAATAGGTCCAAAATCCATGTTGTATTGCTCAGATGATGATGCCAATATTTTTATTGGATTCCTCTTTCAGAGAGGTGCAAGATTGATATAAAGATAATCTTGATCAGATGAGCAGAACATTTATTTTGAATTTATTCCACTTATGTGCAAGGTCGGCCAGATTTGTAATGTCGGCTTGAGAGCCGTACGTATGTGTCACACACCCTCAAAGATGGATATAAATTGGAGAGACTTGGAGCTCATATCATCATCAGCTCATCACACATTTCTCTCTTGTGCTTGATTGGTTCAATCACTTTTGGAGGTTTTCTTTATCACACGTGCGGAGCAGTAGCTAGGGTTTTTTTGGTGCGGATCTATCTAGGGTTTCAGCGTAGGTTAGACTAGCATTGAATTTGGTCAACACTTGATCCTTTGACCTCCAACCGTCACCAAAGATCCAATTCCTTGAGGCTGCATTGATGGGCACACATACCAAGGCTAAATGTTGACTTTGACCTGTTGCATTGACTTTTTGCTGCTATTGTTTTGAATTGACTGCATTGACTGGACAACGTTGACTTTCATTGAATTTAGGTTCACTTTGTAAAACTATATTGAGGGTTGTGTGACACTTTTGGTTGGCTGATTGTGAGGAGACTTTGCTGGTTGAAGCATCTTGTCAACCATCGTAGCACACCACAACACACACACACACACACACACACACACACACACACATATATATATATATATATATATATATTGCTGATAAAAATTTAAGTATAATTTTGGCTTGTCTTCCATCGATCTATTGGTTTGTTTTATCAACATTTTACTTTCATGTTTATGTGATTGTGATTTCGTATCGAGCCCTAGAAGTTTGAACTAAATTTGCATCAAGCATAGAACATCTTCAAAAATTTACATGGTATCATATCTAAGGTGAAGACAAATCCCAAGCTTGTGTTGAGAGAAATCACCGAAGAAGTAGCATTTGTCAAGGACCCATGGGTACCTCAAATTATAATGCATTCAAAGTTGATGATAAGTTACCTGACAAGTATGACTATCATGCTTGGAAGATGTCTTTGGACTTGGTCTTGGAAGATCAAGATGTCATGGACTATGTGCAAGGAAAAATTCAAGAGCCTCCATCATCTGTACCTGTTGCCAGAAAGACGAAGTATAGAAAAGGGGAAATCAAAGCTAAGCTGATTATCTGGGATTTCATCCATAAAAGTCTGGTTTCTTACATCTTCGAGATGGGCACATCTAAAGAGATGTATGATAATTTGGTCAACATGTTCAGGGCTAACAATGCAAATCAAGTTCTTTTCTTTAAGAACCAATTGAAGAATCTCAAGAAAGGCAAGGATGAATCCGTTCAATCCTATTTTCTGCAGTTGATCGAAATCAGGAATAACCTTCTCGCTATTGGGGAAACAATAGCTGATCGATAAATCATTCTCATTACGCTTAGAGGTCTCCCCTCTGAATGGCATGTATTCAATAATACCATTCTCAATAATAATGTGATTCCTAATTTTGATGAAGTATTGTCAAGATGAACTCAAGAGGAGACAAGAATGATGGAATATGAAAATGAAGGTAATGCTCCCTTCACCCCTCATGCTAAGAAGAAGAACAATGGTGGTTCGAGGAAAAATGGAAGAGTAGGGGCCAAAGGAAAGAAAGGAAGATGTTACACATGTAATAAGTTTGGTCACTATGCTAGAGAATGCCCTAATACCAGGGGATGATGAAAACAACAACAGGGGGAATGGAAATCAAAGGAACAACAGGTTCAAAGGAAATAGGAAGGCTTCCTCTAGTCGTAATGTAAATTGGAAACCTTTCAAAATGTCAAGAAATTCCAGGTATGATGAATCTAATGTTTTTGACAATAAAATAAATGAATTCATTCTTGTATCTACCCTCTCTGTTGCATCTCCACCCGACACCCTACATGTCTAGTTGATTGATAGTGATGCTTCAAGGAACCTCACTTGGTTTAAAGAATACCTCTATGATTTGATTGAGAAGGATACTAAAATGAAAATTATCCTTGGAGATAATGCCACCTATCTTGTGAAAGGGACAGGGACTGTGACCCTCCATTTATCTCAAGGTTAAGTCCTCTGTTTGAAAGATGTATTGCATGTACCTGATTTGAAGAAGAAACTTGTGTCTATTTCGGCCATGAAAGACAAAGGTTTCAAGGTGGCATTCATTGATGGAAAGGTACACATCTGAAAGAAGAGATTCAAGGAAGATCTCACTATTGGTTTTATAGTTGATACACTCTACCAGGTTGGAGGAAGTCCATTGGGGGCTATGACATGTGATACAATTCGTCAAACTGGATTATGGCACCGGAGGTTTCGACACCTTCATTAAAAATACCTTCCCAAAGCAAGGAAGGTGGTGACAGGGATGCCCGAATTCAAAAATGATCATGAATGTGTATTTTAGGGTTGTGCTGAAGGAAAGCAATAAGGGGAACTTTCCCCTCAAGTGTCACAAAGACATATGATGTCTTGCAATTAATACATTCTGATTTATCTGGTATGCTACCTGTGACATCCTTGGGAGGATTTTCTTATTACATGAAATTTATAGATGACTTCTCTTGCAAGACCTAGATATATTTCATGAAGAAGAAGGACAAAGCATTCAAATGGTTTCGTACCATCAAGGCCTTGGTGGCAAATCAAAACAGGAAAGAAAATCAAGATTTTGAGGACCGATAATGGCACTGAATATGAGTCAAAAGAGTTCAATGACTTTTGCATAGAAGATGGCATTAATTCCGCAACCATGTATACTCCTGAGAAAATTTGTGTTGTTGAAATAAGGAATAGGACCATTGTGGAAGTTGCTCATGCCATGCTATGTGACCAAAGTCTTCTGAAGTTTCTATGGGGAGAAGCTGCGAACACAGTTGTGTACATACAAAATAGATGCTCTCATTCTTCTCTGGAATCCAGAACTCCCGAATAAGTCTTCTCTAGTAAGAAACCTGATGTTTCTCATTTTAGATATTTTGGTTGTCCTGTTTAATTTCATGTGCCGAAAGAGAAGAGAAGCAAGCTGGATGATTCTAGAAAGAAGGGAATGTTTGTGGGCTACAGTGAAACTTCAAAGGCATATAGAATCTATGTGTCTGGTCAAAGAGAAGTGGAGATATGACACGATGTCACCTTCGATGAAGATGATTCCCTCAGGAAAGTGATAAATCTTCCTAGCTCCAAGGAAGACAATGATGAAATAACAAGGAAGTAGGAAGAGCCAAAGGATGAGATGATACTTGATGTTGAAGGACCGATGGACCCTATTGATCCACCTCCTTCAATGAAGAAAAGACCCTCATGTCTCAGGGATACTCTTGAGGATGCCGAGAGACATATGGCCCCAAGGGGGACATTCTGTGAAAGCAAGAAGCCGAATAGATACCAAGGGTATCTAGCAGCCATGATTACAATAATACAATCTGAGCTTGGATCATTCGAAGAATTCGTAAAGCATCAAGTCTGGAATGATGTTATGCATGAAGTGTACGAGTCCATTATGAAGAATGATGTCTGGGATGTGGTCCCGAGACTGGAGGACAAAGTTTTTGTCACCTCGAAATGGCTCTATAAGATCAAGCATGGATTTGATGGTAGTGTTGAAAAGTACAAGGCAAGATTCATTGCCAAAAGCTTCTCTCAAAAGGAAGGCATAGACTATGATGATATATTTGCACCTGTGGCCCGTTATACCACCATCCGATCTATTATTTCCCTTGCTGCCACACAAGGATGGAGTCTCCATCAGATGGATGTGAAGACCGCTTTTCTGCATGTTTCAAAAAGGAAGAGGTATATGTGGAGCAACCTCTGGGGTTCGAAGTCCAGGATAGAGACTCCCATGTATGTAGGTTGAAGAAAGCCCTCTATGGGCTGAATCAAGCCCCCAGGGCTTGGTATAAGAGGATAGATAGCTACTTTATGAAGCTGGGCTTGACTCGAAGCAATGATGATCTAAACCTTTTCTTCAAGGTTGATAGAGAAAAGCCTCGTATTCTGGTTCTCTATGTGGATGATCTCTTCCTGATAGGTGTTGACCCTCTCATTCATCAGTGTAAGAGGGAGTTCACTTTCGAGTTCAAGATGAAAGACCTAGGACTGATGCATTACTTCCTAGGACTGGACGTCTGGCAGAGACCTAACGAGATTTCCCTCTCTCAAGGAGAATATATTATGAAGCTACTGGAGAGATTTGGTATGGTGGATTGTAAATCTGTGTCGACACCGATGGAACTCAACTTCAAGAAGTTGAGTGGAAATGTTGTAGGGTTCGCATTTGGAAATCCTACCGAGTATCGTCAAATTGTAGGAGCATTAATGTTCTTAGTGAACTCCCGTTTGGACACATGTTTTTCAGTGAACACTTTGAGTCAACACATGGTTGATCCTCATCAAATTCACTCGGTTGGTGCCAAGAATCTCTTAAGATGTCTTCGAGGCATAATAAACCATGGGCTGAGATATACTACTGGGAGTCTAAAACTCCATGGATATACTAATGTCAATTGGGCTGGTAGTGTGGTGGATCGCAAGAGCACATCTGGATGCTCCTTCACACTTGCTTCTACTTCGATATCTTGGATGAGAAAGAAGAAAAATTTGGTGGCTTTGAGCACCATTGAGGCCAAATAAATTGCAGCAAGTATGGCCTATTGTGAAGCTATTTGGTTGTGAAATCTCTTCAGTGATTTGTTTGGGCATGTGCTAGATAGCACCATTATCCTTTGTGATAACTAGAGTGGGATTCGTTTGTTAGATAATCTCTTGTTCCACAATCGATCTAAGCATATTGATATCAAGTACCATTTTATCTAGGATATGGTATAGAAAGGCTTCGTAAGGCTCGATCATATAGGAACTGATGAGTAGGTCGCAAATATTCTCACTAAGCCCTTGGGGAAGGTCAAGTTCCTAACCTTCCATGAGAATTTTGGAATCATGAAATGAACCTATTCTTAGGGTCCTGTCGGAAAATGAGCTCTAGGAGCTCCAGGGGGCTTTGGGGATAGCTTCTTGGAGCTATAAGCAATCACAGAGCTAGGCTTGCCAAACCTTGCTGGTGTGCTTCTGCCCCACCATGATGATATTGAGTTGGTTCACCTCTCTTTGATATGTGCCCCATATGCAACCTACCCATGGAGTTTCAGACTCATGGGAAGTACCTCTCATCTTAGCCAATGAGGTGGGAAATGTGGATAGAGACCGATAGCAAGACCGATGGACACATCAGAGACTGTCGTACTCTCTATGTCTAGGATGGCACGTGTCCAACCACTTTATCTGGGATCAAGTCTAGTGAGGTTTCGAACCTACAACAGACTTCGGATCAATTAAACTAACTTCGGGTTAGTATATGACTCTTTTGAGTCCAAGTGAAGTTTTGGACCTCCAACTAAATTCTAGTAAGTTAAACTAACTTCAGGTTAGTATGAGACTCCTTTGATTCCTATAAAGGTTTTGGACCTCTGAGCTGACTTCGAGTCAGCCGGGATTGATGTGTTTGTGAATCATAATTTGAAATAAAGAAGCCAACAAAGCAAGTTATGGCGGGATGACGCACGATGTTTGGATGGCACTAGTGGATGGATTTCTCCCTAGTTGAGAGGGAGTGTTAATTTTAGGCAACTAGATACAAGCTCCATGTTGTACTGCTCAGATGATGATGCCAATATTTTTATTGGATTCCTCTTTCAGAGAGGTGCAATATTTATCTAAAGATCATCTTGATCAGATGAGAATAAAATTTATTTTGAATTTGTTCCACTTATGTGCAAGGTTGGCCAGATTTGTAATGTCGGCCTGAGAGCCCAACCGATGTGTCACACACCCTCAGATATGGATATAAATTGGAGAGACTTAGGTAATATCATCATCAACTCATCACACATTCCTCTCTTGTGCTCAATTGGTTCGATCACTTTTGGAGGCTTTCTTTCTCACACGTGCGGAGTACCAGCTAGGCTTTTTTTGGTGCGGATCTATCTAGGGTTTCAGCATAGGTTTGACCAGCTTTGACTTTGGTCAATGCTTGGTCCTTTGACCTCAAACCTTCACCAAAGATATGATTTCTTGAGGCTACATTGATGGGCACACATACCAAGGCTAAACGTTGACTTTGACCTATTGCGTTGACATTTTGCTGCTGCTATTTTGCGTTGACTGGACAACGTTGACTTTGGGTTGACTTTGTGGATTTGTCTCGAGGGTTGTGTGATACTTATGGTTGGCTGACCATGAGGATATTTTGTTGGTTGAAGCATCATGTTCACCGTCGTAAGGCACCACAACACATATATTTTACTGATCAAAAGAGAAGTATAATTTGGGCTTGTCTTCCCTTGATATATTGGTATGTTCTATCAACATTTTACTTTCATGTTTATGTGATTGCTATTTGGTATCGGGCCCTAGAAGTTTGAAGTAAATTTGCATCAAGCATAGAACATCTTCAAAAATTTACGAAGCCTTAATCTGTGACTTCACTTTTCTTGTGTTCAAACTAGGCTATCTTTCCCAGAGAAAACATGGAAGAGCAAAAGCAATTATTTATTTGATAGTCAACTATTGTACAGTCCAGAGAGAAAATCATATAAGGTTTAAGAGAGAAAATACAGCTGAATCAGTTATAGAGGGTAAGAACTACTGATTTTTATGAAATTTTATATAGATAAGACCTATTGATTTTATATGCACTTTCTTTAGTGAGTTACTCTTTAAAAAAATACTATAGTATGATTTCACTAGCAAATCTCTAGTAATAAGCCCTAAAAACTAAAAACTACTATATTAGGATTTTACTGGAAAATCTCTTCCTTTGGGAACTTGTAATTGCACCATTGGCACTTCATCTAAAGTGCAGGAATCGTGTTGAAGAAAACAAGTTGAACTCACATGAAAACAAGTTGAAAAAAGAAAGAGAGATAAACTGGAACCAAATATGTTGGTTTAGTGGTTTTCCCTGCAGCAGGACAAGTAATTCATGCAATTCACATGACAAGAAGTTTAAAAAATAGAAAGAACAAGAAACTAGTGTTGGGGTTCCCATGTTTTGGCCAGGTTGACAAAGACCAAAAGATGAGACAACATAGAACCACTTTCAGACCTTAGGATCTAGCCCTCCTAGGTCCAGAGAGGGATCTCTCTATGATTATCAAAGGATATATGTCTTTGAAGTTCTAAATTATGGTTTTAGGCTAGTTATAGGCTCAAGATTGATTATTTGATTGTTTGGGTCTGGTTGTTGAGAATCAGGGAGGAAGGTTTCATCATAATAGAAGGATGGGTAAAGAAGGAAGCTAGACAAAGATAGATAACTCAGGGAACATCAAGGCCATTGGGCAATGGAGTCAAGAAAGGATTTACTTATGTTCAATATGTAAGCTTCAGTTGGGCTAGTCATCTAAAGCATTTGGATCTTAAAGACTGATTGGTGGGATGGAACACTAAGTGATGAGAATGAAAGATGGAGAACCATCTGATTCTGTCTATAGATCAGGCCAGAGGTCATTTAACTCCAGGCCTGCTTGGACAAAACTATAGGCAACACAAGGGATCTCGAAAAGGTTTATATGGAAGGGAAGGTTATGAAGAGGCAGCGACAGGCTTTACACCCCCCAATGTTCCTAACCTCTTTCAATTAAATCTTAACAAAAGCATCTGAATACTGATTTTACTAACTTGCACATCAGAGAGTAGGCAATAATCATCCACTACACTGGTTTAGTCAATTAAAAACAATATTCAGACACACATATGAGAAGAAAACATTCAAGACTGAGAGAGCTGGGATATAAGGTACCTAAGAAGGGTAAATCTTATATCATGCATTCAGATGTCAGTTAGAAGAACATGAAATGAAACGGAAATAAACACAGAGATAAGAAGAACATCACCAACTGCTGTAGATCAGGATCCAATGAAAACTGCTTATCATGTTAAACACAACACCAATCAGGTACATCACTGCCCAAAGCTTTTACATTCAGCCTGAATACATCATATTTCTCAACCTATCATACAAACTATTGCCACGTGAAACTCGCTCGGGAAAATGTCAGTAGTCGATCGATAAAACCAACAACAACCTTTACATTATGTTCCTCAGATCTTTATAGGAGAAGAGGAAGCAAATGTGAGGTAGGATATACACAATGAATCTCATTAAGCATGCTGAGGCGAAAGGTTCACGCCCTATACCGCTAATGGCGGCACGCATCGTATGTACCCCGTGTGATCGGTTGCGTCTCGACAGTCGATTTTGGACTCGGGTCCCACTGTGGAAACCTTCTGACAACTTGCAGCTCACAGCTAAGTGCTGAAATAAATGAACTAGGTGGGATGATCCGCATGTCTCTCCGTGCGCCATTACTGATGTCCGACTGTCTTAGATGAGCTTCAGTCAGCGTAATTAATCGTTTCAGGGCTCGAGGGGCATGGAGATTTCTTGTAGGAGGGTGTCCTTTGGAGGAGAGTACTTCTGCTGATATTTAAACACAGATAAGACTCTTTGCGTGCTTAAGTCTTCAAACTGTGCTTCGATCCTTTGAATACGGGATTAACGCTTCAAATATTTAATCACAGGCTCAAATCCCTTCTGATCCTTCCTTGCTGCTGTGCTGGCGGCTGTAATAGCCTCTCTGTGCTATTCTGCATCATAAAATAAACCTGTTAAGAACCTGGCGGTGGTGGCGGAGAAATGGTGCAGAGGCCAGAGGAAAGGTGGCGGAGCGGTGGAGGAATAGTGAAAATAGCGGGGAGGAGCGGAGCAATGAACGCACGGTGTAGAACCCAAATCTTAGCGTTGGGTCGAAATACAAAGGAAAACACGCAAAACAATGGAGCGGAGGCCATGGAGGTGGGACCCGGCGGAGGCGGGGGGCGAATAAGCGAGAACCGTCAGATCATGGAGGGAACGGACGGCGAAGATGCAATCGCACCATCGCAATCGGAGGTCGGATCGATCGCAACGCACATCACAAAATTTCCGATTGCGATTGAGATTGGAGATGCGATTGAACAAGGATCGTCGATCGCGGGACGGAATGGACGGCTGCGATGCAATCGGGAGGCAAACAGCAAGACTTGCGATTGCGATCGGAGGGGAGATTGTGATTGAGCGATAGCCGTTGGATCGTGAAACAAACGGACGGCCAGGATTTAATCGGGGCACGCAATCGGAGGGGGAGCAGAAGGCTTGCGATTAAGCGCTGGCCATTGGATCGGCTGGGAAACGGACGGCTGCGATTAAATCGGAAGGGCAGAGGGAAAAGCAAGCGATTGAGCGCTGGCCGTTGATTTGCGGGAAGAATGGACGGCGAAGATTTAATCGGAGGATCGCAATCGGGAGGTGCGCAATGAGTGTTGCGATTGCGATCGGGGGGAGTAATGCGATTGAGCGCTGACTGTTGGATCTGCAGGGGAATGGACGGCCCAGATTAAGTCGGGAGATCGTAATCGGAGCACGGGTAAAAAGGCGTGCGATTGGCGGAGGACCGTCGGATCGCGGGGCATATCGACGGTCGGGATTAAATCGGGTGGAGGGTAGGGAGGCTTGCAATGGCCGTCGGATCCGCGGGAGGATGGGCGGTCAGGATCAAGTCGGAAGGTTTCAATCGGGGGTGATAGCATGAATGTTGCGATTGTGATCGGGAGGGAGTTGCGATTAGTGGACAGCCGTCAGATCTGGTGATAGATCGACGGTGCAGAAACCATCGCAAGACTTAACGTAATAATACAGTCGCATCGGGTTTTTTGATATTACAAAGGAAATTTCCAACGCCCGTACCCTCGATTGCGAAGCGCCGGACTTAAGCACTCGGTCCCGGCGCAGGGTCACACATGTGGGAAGTGTCGACAGGGGCGAGAGTGAAAGGGGCCGTGCCTTATAATAAGGTCGGAATATGGGTTTTGGCCCCTTTTTAATGGATTTTTGGGCTGGGGAAAAGGAACGATAGAGGGGAAAAAGGGGAAAAAAGACCAACAAAGGTTGGGGGAGGAAATTAAAGAGGGTTTTGGGGAATTTGAGGAGTAAATGGGAAAATAGAAGGGGAGAAAAGGGAGGATAAAAATAGGTTAAATGAGGGAAAAATAAAGGGGGGAGGGGGTCTCTGGGCATTTCCTTATCAGCAGAGGGGCTTTAAAAGGGGAATCAGCAGAGGGGAAACCATCAAAGGATGAAGGGCACAAAGAGGCTTCAAGGGGACTGTATTTTCAGGGGAAATGCATTCCTTGAAGACTCAACAACAATTTAACCCCCTATTTGCTTGTCAAAAATTTCATAGGGGGGCTAACAGTGGCTCCACATGGGGATGGCTTCTTCTTGAAGGAGCCAAGAAACTAGAAATTGATCTCTTGGTGTAGGCCATGCGCCTGCTGCTTGAACCATCCATATCTTTCTTTGATCTGCTGACACAAACTATGAAGACATCCAATCAGCAGAAACATTTTCCCAACCAATCTACCTACCCAAACTACAGTTCTAACAATCTTCCCCTTGGGTGCATTTGAATTAGCAGACCCTTTACATTTATTTTGCAAAACAAAAACAAACCTATTCTAATTCTACCCTTATTGCTCCATGAGGCCAGATTAGACTGTTGGCCTCATCTGTTTCTCTACCTACACTACTACCTATTGAGATTAAACTGTTCAACAAGTTTCTTCACCTACATTCTAAGACAGGAAATTCAAACACAGCCAAGCCAGGATTAAATTGTCTGACTTGCTGGGCTGAAGCTTGAAGAGAACAAAACTGTGAAGGCACGGAAATCTGCAATCGTGAAACATCCTTCCTCTTATCTTGTGACTCAGGTTTTGAACATGTTTGAGTCACTTCTATCTTTTGCTCCAGCTCTGATCTTAGAGCTGGATGTTCCTTTACTGCTGATCCAGATTTTGAGCTTGTTAGGACCAGCTATTCTTGTTCCTTTTGGCTCAGATTTTGAGTTTACTAGAGCCAATCCTTTTGCCTCAGAGGTTCATGTTTTGAGCATGTCTGAACCTCTCTTTTCATCCTGTTTTTTTTTTTTTGGAACATTTTCTTCACTTTTGCTGAAAATGAAAATTTGCAACGGTATATACAATGGAAATGAAACATGGAAATGGAGAATTAGCAGAAATAGTGTTTGAGCATCCTGCCATTGACAGGACCCCCAAACAGCTCTGTACCATCAAGTTCTTGCAAGAAAAATGCATTAGGACCCACAGTGGCTTGAATGATGAATGGACCTTGCCACAAGCTGTCGAATTTGCCATGTTTGCCTTTATCCTCTCTTCTTGACTCCCACTTCAGGACCTTGTCCCCAACTTTGAAATTTGCTGCTTTGGTTCTTTTGTCAAACTGTCTCTTCATGTTTTCCTGCACTCTGATAGCTCTGTCATAAACTTGCTCCCTTGTTTGCTGGAGATGGATTGTTTCATTAATTCTCCTTATCATGTTGTCTTCTTCTGATTGGACCTCTTGAATAAGCTTTACTACTGGTATCCCAAGGCTAGTAGGGAACATTGCTTCTGTCCCATAAACCAGCTGGAAGGGTGATGTGCCAATAGACTTCTTTGTAGTGAGCCTGTCTGCCCACAAGGCATGTATCAACCTTTTATGCCAAGACCTTTTATTCTCTTCCAGCAGCTTCTTAATGATTGTAACCAGGCTTTTATTTGATGATTCAGCTAGCCCATTACCCTGGGGGTAATAGGCAGTTGAATGTCCAAGCGCAATTCCGTACCTGTGACAGAAATCAATCATTCTTTTGGATCCGAAAGCAGCAGCATTGTCAGTGATTATTTTCCTTGGGCAGCCAAACCGAGACATGATGAAGTCTTCTAGGAACCTAATGATGACAAAATCAGTGGCATTCCTAGTGGGTATGGCTTCTATCCACTTAGTGAAGTAATCAGTAGCAGTCAAGATCCATTTGTGTTGCCCAGAAGAAGAGGGGTGGATTTCTCCAATGAAGTCTAAGCCCCATTGCATGAAAGGTCCTTCTATGGTGATAGGTTGCAGAGGGAGGGGGAGGAGCTTTCTTTTGCCTTCAAAAATTTGGCATTTGTGGCACGTAAGGATCATTTTATGGACATCACTGAAAAGTGTAGGCCAATAGTAACCAGCCCTGAGTATCTTATTTGCAGTGGTCTTCCAACTCAGGTGGCCTCCACACTCCCCAGCATGGAATTCTTGTTTGATTTTTTCGGCTTCAGTTTCAGACAAACATTTCAGTAAAAGGCCATTCAGATTTTTCCAATATAGACTCTCATTTAAAATGCAGTAA
Source organism: Pinus albicaulis (assembly GCA_034641835.2). Taxonomy (NCBI): domain Eukaryota; kingdom Viridiplantae; phylum Streptophyta; class Pinopsida; order Pinales; family Pinaceae; genus Pinus; species Pinus albicaulis. The sequence continues at coordinate 17,333,654 of MU968480.1, read as the reverse complement.
TTTCTAGCTTTGAGCTTTATGAATCTGGCCTTTGTTTTGGACAGTTCTGGAGGGGCATTGAGGTGTGCGAGCACGTAAAGGATATCAGCATACCAAGGAGAGTTCTAAAACTGTTCCTCAACAGTTGGATGGGGTAATCCTTCCTGCTCATTCAGGGCATTCATCATGTTAATATCAAGGGCCTGTAGATTAGTTTCAGCCATCAACTGGGCCAGGCCTTGACCTTTGATCAGCTTGGTGGGTTTGATTTCAATGTCATATTCTAAAATTGTAGCAATCCATTTGCCCCGTTTCCCATCTGGGTCTTGGGACAAGATATCTTTGACCACTATATTTGGCACATAGGCAATGGTGTGAGAATGCAGAATGTACACCCTAAAGTCTTTTAAGGCCTTAATCAGGGCATAGGCCTACTTTTCCATGATTTTGTACTTTAAGGGTGCATCTCTCAAGGCTTTACTGAAGAAGGCTATAGGCTGTTCCCTACCTTCCGAATTTTTTTGCAGCAAAACCGCAGCTATTGTGTGTGGGGAGGCGAATGAAAAGATCAGAAAATCTTTTGAAAAGTCAGGGCTGATAAGTATAGGGGCTTGGGTGAGTGCAAGCTTTACTGACTCAAAAGATTTTTTGGCTTCCACAGTCCACTTGACTCCTGCGTCCTTCTTTAGCATTTCAGTCATTTTCCTAAGATGCTCAGCAAGATTGGGGATAAATCTTCTGAGGAAATTGATCTTCCCTATGAAGGACTGTAGCTCCTTGATGTTTCTTGGATGTGTAATTTGAAGTATTCCCTCAACTCTCTGGGGGTCTATCCTAATCCCTTTCTCAGATATGATGTGGCCTAGAAGCTTACCCTCTTGCAGCCCAAAAACAGTCTTCTTAGGATTCAAGGACAGACCATACCTTCTACATTTTTCAAAAACTTTCCTCAGATGTTTTAAGTGTTCTTCTTCTGTTTTAGAAAAGACAGTTAAGTCATCCAAGTAGATAACTATAAAGTGTCCAATCTCATCCGAGAAAGCAATATCCATTGCTCTCTGGAAGGTAGCTCCAGCATTCATCAATCCAAAAGGCATTTTCACATACATGAAGGTGCCCCATGGAGTGGTAAAAGCTGTTTTGAGTTGATCTTCTGGGAGTACCAGAACCTGGTTGTATCCTGAAAAACCATCAAGCAGGGAGATTCTTTTAGAGCCCACTACCTTCTGTAGGATATGCTCCATTCTAGGCAAAGGGTAGTTATATTTCAAGGAAGCTCTGTTAAGGTTTCTGAAGTCTATGCAAAGTCTAATCTCCCCTGTTTTCTTCCTTACAGCCACTAAGTTTGACACCCAATCAGAAAACATTACAGGGACTATAATTCCTGCATCATACATCTTCTTGATTTCCTTTTCTACTGTAGGCAATTGTTTTGGATTAATTCTTCGAAGTTTTTGTCTAAAAGGCTTCTGATTTTCCTTCAGTGGTATCTTATGTTGTATAATGTTGGTGTCATAGGCCTTTAAGTCTTCATAGCTCCATGCAAACACATCAATGAATTCCTTAAACAAGTCAATGTATCTTTTCTTCATGTCTGCAGGTATGGACTTAGCCAGTTTTATCATTTTGGGTTTGTCTTCAGTACCTATGTTGCATTCTTCTACATCTGATTCTGCATGTTCTATTGTGGGCTTCCTTGCAACATCATCAAAATCAAAGAGGTCCTCTAAGGGTGCTAAGCCTCTTGGTATGTTCTTGTCCTTGGCTTGCAGCACCTCCATTTATTCTCTATCTTCGTTTTCACGTTTTACGGCTGAATCTCCAGTTTCTTCAGAAAAAGAGTTTATTTCTATACTACAAGGTGTTTCTAGTTCATCTGGGGAATCCTCACTTGGGCAGCTGTCATCATATTTTGAGTCTGAATCAGAAAATTCAAACTCATTCCTGCCCATCAGGAAATCCTCAATCTGTTTGTCTCCTTCAAAGACCTGCCAGTAATTTTCATTGTCTGGCACTGCAGGCCTGAATTTAGTCTGAATGATGATTTTTTGGTCAACTGGGGCCTTAGGATAAGAGCTAGCTAGGCAGACTAGTCCATTTGCAATAGCGTTTTGTCCCCTAGGAATGTATACTAAATCATATTCAATGAACGTTTTCAGCAAATCTAGAGTATCATTCCTATATGCCCTAAGCCTGGGATGCTTTGCCGAATATTCACCATTCATCTGTTTGATTATTAACTCAGAGTCTCCTCTCACGACTATCCTACGGGCTCCTAATCTTCTCAACAGGTTTAGGCCCAAGAGCAGAGCCTCGTATTCTGCAATGTTATTCGTGCATTTGAAATGCAGATTGACAGCGTGGCTCTCCGCGTGATCATTCTCGGTGTTACGCAGCCACACTCCTGCTCCAACGCTTTGTCTAGTACAGGATCCATCAAAGTTCATTTCCCACAAGGGTTCTTTGCTTACTTCCACTTCACTTCCTCCCTCATAGTTGGATTCGCTATTAGGTTGAGTTGGGAGGTCTGTACTAGGTTGTAAACTATCTCGTTGTTCATAGAGGCCATGGATGTCAGGGAGGTGGTTAGCTTGCTGTTCTTGCTCTGTTTCTGTTTCGCTTGGAGTGAGAGGTCCACCACAAATCCTACAGGCTTCGTTTCTGGTTTCCTTTTCATTTTCAGTGTGCTGCCCATGGCCTTCCTGATCATTTTCTTCCAGAGTGGCCATTATGTGGAGGTCTATAGGCTCGGTGTTCTCGTTTGAATGCCTATTTTGGGACGCTGGCTCTTCTAAGGATTCATCATTACAAAAAATAAAGGAGTCAAGATCGGTATGCATAGGGTATAATGGTGAATTTTCAGGTTTCTCGAGGCTGCTGACCAGAAATTTCATTTGGGACTCTCTATACAGTCTTCTTGATTGGCCAAATATAGGGATAGTGGCATATGAACCATCCATCTGCATGGTGCCTTGCAACTTGGCTCCCCATGATCTAGATAGTAACATGCCATACTTGGGTGGCACGTCTGCCACCACTACATCCATGACCATACATTTCGCAGGAATTTGAGTCAAACTCACACACAAGTCTTTGATCAGGCCAAGACATTTTACCCTACTCGAGTCGAATGAGTATAAGTCTTTGTAGGGTCGGGTGATTTCGAGGCCTAACTTCTCCATGACTACTTTAGGCATTAGATTGTGTGATGCACCGGAGTCATGCATGGCATTATGAAGGATCTTGTAATGAATGTTAAGACTGATATAAAAAGGTGGAACTACCCCCTCCTGAAATTTCCCTTCAATCTTGGGACCGAATAAGAGGGCAGGCTGATCATCACTCAAATTTACAGTGTCATTATTTATACTCAGATTTAATGCTTTCAAAATCTAGCCTTTATATACATCCTGAGAGGCCAGCTCAGATAATGGCACAGAGATTTTGATTTTTGCAATCTCACTTTCTAAATTGAAAATGGATTGGCTTTTGGAAGTGCTCAACTCTGTTTTGTTCGCCACTGCTTTAGTGGCTGAACCGGTTTGTGTTTTCTCATTATGTACATGTGTAGGCACAGTTGTGTCAGGAGCACAAACTAAGGTGCTAGTGCTACTGGTTGGTTGACTTTTTTTTTCATTGTTTTGGTTGTCTTTCTGTTGGTTTTTCTCAGAACTCTCCGTTGTTGATTTATTGTTTACAGCAGTGACTTTAGAAGATTTCTCAGGCCTCTTTTTGATAGTTACTTCAGGAGTTTTGGGTTTGGAAGAGTCTTGGTTCTTTTTACTCCTGAGCTCATATTGTTCTCTGACCTGTAACATGGCATTCTCGAATCCCAACCTATAATCCTCAGATTCAAACCATTCCTCCTCCCCATAAGAGGTCGAGGGCTGGTCCTCTTCTGAATCACAGTTCAGGATTGAGTCCTCTGTTTCGAACATGTTTATCACATTCCCTTCAGACTCTTCTATGATTCCCTCATCCTCGTCAAGAAAGTTTTGGAAAGGGGGAATGACTTGCTGATCTGCCTCTTTCTGCCTGTTGGGAGTGTTGTTGTTTCTTCTAAAGTTCTGGTTTTGGTTTTGATTTTGGTTCCTGTTCTGAGTGATAGCCATCTTTTCGACCACTTGGCATAGCTTATCCAGATTCTTAGACAATCTGTCAATATTGGGATCCGAAGTGGAGGCTATAGTGTCATCCTTGTATGTTACTCTCTTTTCAGCTCTCAGTTTGGCCCTTTTCTCAATCAGATTTGCTTCTATGTTTACTGCCCCTTTCTGCATATCCTCCAACGTGGTATATTCTTTATCCCTAAGTTCATAGGCCATGTCAGCATCAAATCCATCAGGATATTTTTCTAAGGCCATACCTTGTGGGGGTTTCATGTGTGGGGGAAGAGCGTTGTAAATACTGTTGAATCTGGTGGTGTAATCATGAACACTTTCCCCTTCGTTTCTCTTAAGGGACATGTATTCTGCTAGGAGCTGGCGAGGGTTTGCTCTGGTTTCCCATTTGTTGATGAAAGTCTGGTATAACGCAGGGGGATCTTGGATACTACCAGCAGGTAGGCTTTTAAACCACTTCTTAACTTCACCTCCCCAGCTTTGCGCGAAAATTCTCATTTTGATTGTTTCATCATCAATTTCCATATAGTCAAAAGAATCCTCCATTTTATCTACATGTTGTTGTGCTGTTGTAGGCTCTTTAGTAGGGAAGTGTGGGATTTTTGATTGATAATCATTTGGTAAGGGCAGTAGAGGCTGAGGTAAAACTAGAGGTGCATACCAGGCTGCCATGATGATGTTCTGGTGGGGTATAGGGTTGGCTTGAGCAGCTGGTATTTGGATGACAGGAATGATAGGACCAGCAAAAGTCGGTTGAGTAGATCTAGGGTGAGAAAGCCCCAAGTTTTGGAGAAAGTGGAGATCAGGTGGTGTGGAAGGAGGGGTTTCGCCGTCCCTAGTGTCTGGCTGGTCTGAAACACTGAATGACCTAGTTCTAGGTAATCTGTTTTGGAGGCCTAGGTCGAAGAAAGGGTCTAATAGAGCCGCAAGATCTTCTGGTGCAGAATTAGCTCTATGAATGTTGCTGGAAATAGTTGATCTCCTACTCACAGGTGTTCTTTTAAGGATCTTCTCAAGATTATCAACTGTTTCGGGTGGGTTTGGATCAGGGAAAGCTCTTGTATGAATGGTTCTGTGAGCCAGAGTGCTGTTTATAAGCCAGGTAGCTTATCCCTACTTGTTACTTCTACCGAGGTTAATGTTGTCTTAGGAACTGGCCTCCCTGTGGAGTCTTCATTATGCTTGGGACTGGTCTGCCAGTGGAGTCTGATGTGAAACCAGGATAATCAGCAGGCCTACTGATCACCAGTGGAGTCTTTAACGTTTAGGAACAATGGAGTCGCCAGGTGGAGGGTTTAGGATGATTTTAGGGTACACTGTCCACCACAGTGCTCACCGTAAAAGGTGTGACTTACCGTCAACCTAGCCAGAGTTCTAAGTTTCTGAGGTTGTTTGAAATGAGAAGCACTCAGAATTCCCCAGTGGAGTCGCCATTATGTTGGGGTTCCCATGTTTTGGCCAGGTTGACAAAGACCAAAAGATGAGACAACATAGAACCACTTTCAGACCTTAGGATCTAGCCCTCCTAGGTCCAGAGAGGGATCTCTCTATGATTATCAAAGGATATATGTCTTTGAAGTTCTAAATTATGGTTCTAGGCTAGTTATGGGCTCAAGGTTGTTTGTTTGATTGTTTGAGTTTGGTTGTTGAGAATCAGGAAGGAAGGTTTCATCATAAGACAAGGATGGGTAAAGAAGGAAGCTAGGCAAAGGTAGATAACTCAGGGAACATCAAGGCCATTGGGCAATGGAGTCAAGAAAGGATTTACTTATGTTCAATATGTAAGCTTCAATTGGGCTAGTCATCTAGAGCATTTGGATCTCAAAGACTGATTGGTGGGATGGAACATTAAGGAATGAGAATGAAGGATGGAGAACCATCTGATTCCGTCTATAGATCGGGCCAGAGGTCATTTAACTCCAGGCCTGCTTGGACAAAACCATAGGCAACACAAGGGATCTTGAAAAGGTTTATATGGAAGGGATAGGTTATGAAGAGGCAGAGACAGGCTTCTAAACCTCCCAATGTTCCTAACCTCTTTCAATTAAATCTTAACAAAAACATCTGAATACTGATTTTATTAACTTGCACATCAGAGAGCAGGCAATAATCATCCACTACACTGGTTTAGTCAATTAAAAACAATATTCAGACACACATATGAGCAGAAAACATTAAATACTGAGAGAGCTGGGATATAAGGTACCTAACAAGGGTAAATCTTATATCATGCATTCAGATGTCAGTCAGAAGAACATGAAATGAGATGGAAATAAACGCAGAGATAAGGAAAACATCACCAACTGCTGTAGATCAGGATCCAATGAAAACTGCTTATCATGTTAAACACAACACCAATCAGGTACATCACTGCCCAAAGCTTTTACATTCAGCCTGAATACATCATATTTCTCAACCTATCATACAACTGTCACACAGGAAACTTGGCTCGGGAAAAAATGCTTGCAGTTCACTGATAAAACCAACAACAACCTTTACATTATGTTCTCGGGGATCTTTTATAGGAGAAGAGGAAGCAACAGAGGTAGGATATACAATAAATGAATCTCATTAAGACAGTGAGGCGGAAGTGTTCACGCCCATACTGCTTAATGGCAGAATGCAGCACTGTATGTACCCTGTAGACTGTTTGGAGGCTCTGTCAGGTCAGATTTTGACCTCTGGTGTTTTGTGAAGTCCTTCGGATGTCTGGAGCTCTGTGCTAGCCATGCTGAAATAAATGAACTGGGTGGGATGATCCGCATGTCTCTCCATGCGCCATTACTGATGTCCGACTGTCTTAGATGAGCTTCAGTCGGCGTAATTAATCGTTTCAGGGCTCGAGGGGCATGGAGATTTCTTGTAGGAGGGTGTCCTTTGGAGGAGAGTACTTCTGCTGATATTTAAACACAGATAAGACTCTTTGCGTGCTTAAGTCTTCAAACTGTGCTTCGATCCTTTGAATACGGGATTAACGCTTCAAATATTTAATCACAGGCTCAAATCCCTTCTGATCCATCCTTGTTGCTGTGCTAGCGGCTGTAATAGCCTCTCTGTGCTATTCTGCATCATAAAATAAACCTGTTAAGAACCTGGCGGTGGTGGTGGAGAAATGTTGCAGAGGCCAGAGGAAAGGTGGCGGAGCGGTGGAGGAATAGTGAAAATAGCGGGGAGGAGCGGAGCAATGAACGCACGGTGTAGAACCAAAATCTTAGCGTTGGGTCGAAATACAAAGGAAAACACGCAAAACAATGGAGCGGAGGCCATGGAGGTGGGACCCGGCGGAGGCGAGGGGCGAATAAGCGAGAACCGTCAGATCATGGAGGGAACGGACGGCGAAGATGCAATCGCACCATCGCAATCGGAGGTCGGAGCGATCGCAACACACATCACAAAAGTTTCGATTGCGATTGAGATTGGAGATGCGATTGAACAAGGACCGTCGATCGCGGGACGGAATGGACGGCTGCGATGCAATCAGGAGGCAAACAATAAGACTTGCGATTGCGATCGGAGGGGAGATTGCGATTGAGCGATAGCCGTTGGATCGTGAAACAAACGGACGGCCAGGATTTAATCGGGGCACGCAATTGGAGGGGGAGAAGAAGGCTTGCGATTAAGCGCTGGCCGTTGGATCGGCTGGGAAACGGACGGCTGCGATTAAATCGGAAGGGCAGAGGGAAAAGCAAGCGATTGAGCGCTGGCCGTTGATCTGCGGGAAGAATGGATGGCGGAGATTTAATCAGAGGATCGCAATCGGGAGGTGCGCAATGAGTGTTGCGATTGCGATCGGGGGGAGTAATGCGATTGAGCGCTGACCGTTGGATCTGCAGGGGAATGGACGGCCCAGATTAAGTCGGGAGATCGTAATCGGAGCACGGGTAAAAAGGCGTGCGATTGGCGAAGGACCGTCGGATCGCGGGGCAGATCGACGGTCGGGATTAAATCGGGTGGAGGGTAGGGAGGCTTGCGATGGCCGTCGGATCCACGGGAGGATGGGCGGTCAGGATCAAGTCGGAAGGTTTCAATCGGGGGTGATAGCATGAATGTTGCGATTGCGATCGGGAGGGAGTTGCGATTAGCGGACAGCCGTCAGATCTGGTGATAGATCGACGGTGCAAAAACCATCACAAGACTTAACGTAATAAAACAGTCGCATCGGGTTTTTTGATATTACAAAGGAAATTTCACCTGCCCGGACTTCCGATTGCGATAAGCGCCGGGGACTTAAGCACTTGGTCCTGGCGCCTGGGCACATGTGGGGAAGTGGTTGACAGGGGCTAGCGGGAAAGGGGCCAGGCCTTATAATAAGGTCGGAATATGGGTTTTGGCCCCTTTTTAATGGATTTTTGGGCTGGGGAAAGGGAACGATAGAGGGGAAAAAAGGGGGGAAAAAGACCAACAAAGGTTGGGGGAGGAAATTAAAGAGGGTTTTGGGGAATTTGAGGAGTAAATGGGGAAATAGAAGGGGAGAAAAGGGAGGATAAAAAGAGGTTAAATGAGGGAAAAATAAAGGGGGGAGGAGGTCTCTGGGAATTTCTTTATCAGCAGAGGGGCTTTAAAAGGGGAATCAGCAGAGGGGAAACCATGAAAGGATGAAGGGCACAAAGAGGCTTCAAAGGGACTGTATTTTCAGGGGGAATGCATTCCTTGAAGACTCAACAACAATTTAACCCCCTATTTGCTTGTCAAAAATTTCATAGGGGGGCTAACAACTGGAACAAGATCTTGTTGTATTTTGTTGCTTCAGTGGTTTTCCTTGCAGCGAACAAGTAGATCATGCAAACAATCCAAAAAAATACATACAGAAAGATGCAAATCCAAAATCCGGTGGTGAAGATTGTGAGTTTCTTGATATTTTCCCTAGAGTGGGACGAGTACTTGATGCAATTAATCCAAAAAAATACATACAGAGTGACTTAATCCCAAAAATTGGTGGTGAATATTATGAGTTTCTTGGTCGAGTTAGTGATTGGGATTCATATTTTTGTAACTGGGATAGAGATTGAGAAGAAGATCATGTGCCATAACCATATTTGTATTTCTTGGATGTCCTTAGACCCTGCCAGTAAGAGAAAGGAAGTTCGATATTCCTGATACAACTTCTTGAGATATATGCACTTATGATTCGTATATATGTCTCATATGAAGTCTAGGAATAGTGTTGAAGGAAAGGAGCTGAACTCGCATGACAAGAAGCTGAAAAAAACATAAAGAAAAAGAACCTGGAACCAACACTTGTTCAAAGCAGTGCAACCTCTCACTGACCAAAGGTAATAATGGTTGTGCAACAGGTCTCATCACAGAGACTCTCACAACCAATTATTTATGATTATATAGATAAAACTCTGAGGGAAATTGAGACGTACTCTAATCTTCTTCCATTTACATGAATTGATGTATAACATCACACAAAAGTTTGTGGATGTATATGCACTGTTTCAGAAAATTATTTTCTCCATGTGAAAGACTGTGGATCTCAGTGATAACCCCTGATCCAATACACTTGCGAGCTCCATGTCAGTCTTCTGATGACACAAAATCTGTTAAGGTCAACCACGAATATGAGTTAAAAATATTTCCTAGGTTGCCACACACTCTCATATTGTACCCAACTCTTTCAATTGGACTCTAAATTATGCGTTAATGCCTAATAGCATATTGATGACCTTTAGTGCAACACCTATAGCCTCATAAAGTGGGTTATATTATCAAATAACAAGAGATGCGGATAGAGTTTTTCACTATTGAAGTGAAGTGCAGGGTATAAGGGGGATCGGGATTTCCCCACTATTATCTCAATTCCAAATCGTTGACAAGGTATTCACCAAGAAAACTGGTCTTCTTAGTGAAAAGGTTATGCCCATAAAGTTGGATGTAGTTTGGGTTAGTTACATAATCTTATCTTCCATTGTCATAATTCTATGGCAGTTTCCATTGATCCAAAATTCTAATTGACATTTCGATATATGTTGGTTTAGAATTTGGGCAAAATATTAACATAATCAAAAGTTCTACAATATTTTTACTAAAATTTTGTCACTAGAAAAAAAATTATTGGCTATAAGATTAACTTGTATTTGTACCTTAGCATAGCATGTAGTTGAATGATCAATGAATGAAACTTTAGTTGACATTTCAATATAGGTTGGTTTAAAATTAGGGCAAAACATTATCATAACCAAAATTTCTATTGCATTTTTATTAAAATTTTGTCACTAGAAAAAGGTTTATTGCCTATAAGATTAACTTGTATTTGTATGATATCATAGCATGTAGTTGAATGATCAAAAACTGAAACTTTAGTTGACATTTCAATATAGGTTGGTTTAGAATTTGGGCAAAATATTATCATAACAAAAATTTCTATTGCATTTTCATTAAAATTTTGTCACTAGAAAAAGGTTTATTGCCTATAAGATTAACTTGTATTTAAACCTTAGCATAACATGTAGTGGAATGATCAATGACTGATATCTTTTAATGTGTTTTGATTTCTTTTATATATTTGTATATATTTTGATCACTAAGATGGAACTATCATTGATTATCATAGATCCACATTATTTATTTATTTATGATTGAAATTTCTTTTGATAGTTATTTCGATAGAAAGATGTATTTTTATTTTTAAGTTTTAATTATATATATATAATGATAAATATAATATATATAGTTTATTTGAAAAAAGTTATATATATATATATATATATATATATATATATATATATATATATATATATAACTTATTAAAATTAATTTTTTTTCATAAAATAAGTATTACTCAAAAAAAAAAAACCTTAACATAGTATGCAATTGAATAATCAATGACTACTGTCCTTTAATTCATTAAAAATCCATAATGATAAAAGTATTTTAATTTCTTTTATATATTTTGATTTCTTATTAATTACATCTCACATCCATTAATGTCTTTTGATTTTACACATATAATTAATCAATATTTGATTATGGAATGTTGAGTGAGAAACAATTTCACCAAACTAATATCTTGCCCATTAAAAGTATCATTGATAAAAAATATTTATTTATCATTTAAATTTTGTTTGATGATCTCCAATTTCAAAAACAAAAACAAAAAAAATTATTTTTTTCTCTAAATTTAAATTCTCACACAAACATATATTTCACCTGGGAAAGTAAGTAGCCATGTTGAAGAGAGGGCGCGGAGGGAACACTGGAAACAAGTTCAGGATGTCACTGTGAACTACGCAGACAACACATGGAGCGGAACCAACAGGCTGACGACCTGTCTAAAGTGAGTCTTGGACAGGTTCATGGCTTGTGGCTGATTGAAGAGAAGGATGGTTTGGAGGTTCTTGTGTCCGACACCAGACCATATTGATGGGGTTTTCCCCAATTTTTTCAGATGTTCATATACACTATGTTTTTTATTTTCTCTAGCATTTCTTGCCTTCTCGACGGGTTGTATATTTTTGTATTCCTGTTTTAGACTTTTAAACTTATATGTGATGCTGCATATTTATTTTAAACTCATAAACCTATGTATAAATACCTATTTTTATTTTTATTTTTCCCAACCTTTTTAAGACCTGGTTTCGGATGGTTGCTACCATCGTTGTCATTGTCGAGTGTTTCTCCCGGGAAGCCCGTTTTGGAGCTTACCTAGCACATGGTCGATGCTCATTACCATTTAAGCAGATTTTTTTTCTTTTTGGTCGCTGAGTGATTTTTCTATTTACCAAAAATCCCACACTCTGGTGTTGGATGGCAGTTTCTCTTGCTCCACATTATGGGGTTAAGAACTTATATAATGCTAGAACATGTGTGATGTAACTTTTTGTTAATTCTAATAAAAAGTTTGATTTTTTCTTGGGAAAAAAATATATTTCACCAAATGAAAAGTAAATGTAATATATATACAATTTATTTGGAGAATTTAATATATATATGGTTGCCTTGAGGAGAAAGGTCGAGACTTGGGTTCTATTTGGGTGAGGTTATCTTGGGTTTATCAGCGTGGGCTGAGTTGGGCTTAGTTGGACTATTTAGAATTGTGCTCACAACTATTAGGCGTGACATTGTTTTGTAAATAATGAAGGACAAAAGTTATGACATAACTAGGTATATGATATTATCTGGATGTGGCTACAATGGAGGACGATGCCGTAAATTATTCGCCGAGTAGAACAGGAGAGCTTTTTTGCATGACATATATTTTTTGGGGAAAGATCACAATATTCTTTCCCCTTCAAATAATTATGCCCAATTGGACAACACAGAACTCTTTGCCATCAATTCTACAAAAGCAAAGGATTGTCCATCATTAGACGAATCCCCCAAGGGAAGAGGCTAGGAATTCTGAGAATTCATTGAGGAAGAGTATCCGCAGTAATAAGGAAAAAGCAAAATTAGTCGGAGAGATATTAAGTTATCTGAGTTACCAAAGCTCCTCCACACTGGTCTGATGGGAAGGTTTAACAGTAGAGGTGTGAGTGGATCATGGAATGAAGCAAAGTTGCGGAAGTGGATCATGGGGCATGGGAACCAATGTTCTTGACTTTCACATCTTATCAAGAGGTTGGTTGATGCTGATAGAGACAAACTGCAAAAGTGGGTTTAGCCCTGAAGCATTGGAGAATTGATTCCCCTCTCAATCTGCAATGAGTGTTGGTTCCTTTATCAGACCATCCAATATTTTTTTGGAACCACTCTTTCTTAAAAGCCTTAGGAATCAAGCTAGGCCGGTTCATTGGCTTGGACGAGAATTGGGATAAGGGTCAATATGTGAATATGGGTTACACTTTTGTGAGAATCGGGGGCGGAAATTTTTTTTCGGCAATAGTTCGGCCGAACATTTTATAAAGTTCGGTCAAACTCGTGCTTTTGTTTAGATTTACAGCACACTGATGGTGTGGGCAAACAGAATTTTCGCCGGAGATGGGAAAACCGGAAACAAAAGTTCGGCCGAACTTTTACTCTTAAAATAGTTTGGCTGAACTAGTTGCTATAAATAAATTGTCCACGAAGTTTATTTATTTACCGGTCTATTTGTTCGCGGATTTTTTTGTCTGTACTGCTGCTGCTTTGTTTGTTCGTGCGTTTTTGTCTGTGTTGTTGCTTACGTCTGCGATGTTGGTCTGCTGCTTCCATCCACGCTATTGGTCTGCAGTGACTTCAAGCGACCTCAATAGCAGGTATTTGTTCTACTCTTTATTCAAAATATTCGGCATGCTCTTTATCTGTGTTAGTAGTTATGTATTTGTAGTGCTGCCTATTGCTTCAACTGTAGGAGTGATGTTAGATGTATCATGTGACTATCAAGATTTAAATATTTAACCATGGTAAATATCATATGCACTACAAAATTACCCAAATTAACACATCATTCTATGGAATTTGTTATTTTTTGTGAAGATGAATTGTAGCTGGGTTTTTTTCTCTGTGCTACTGCTGGTCTGTTTGTTCACGCGTTTTTGTCTATGTTGCTGCTTACATCCGTGATGTTGGTCTGTTTCTTCCGTCCGCGTTGTTGGTTTGCGGCGACTTCAAGCAACTTCAATACCAGGTATTTGTTCTGCTCTTTATTCAACATATTCGGCATGCTCTTTATCTGTGTTAGTAGTTATGTATTTGTTCTGCTCTTTATTCAACATATTCGGCATGCTCTTTATCTTTGTTATTAGTTATGTATTTGTAGTGCTTCTTGTTGCTTCAGTTGTAGGAGTGATGTTAGATGTATCGTGTGAATGTCAAGATTTAAATATTTAACCGTGGTAAATATCATATGCACTACAAAATTACAAAAATTAATACATCGTTCTATGGAATTTTTGTTATTTTTTGTGAAGGTGAATAATGCATGCATGATAAATACCTCCAGATGTAATGAAATAGCCATCCATATGTTTACATCATAAACCCAACATTGGACTTCAACTAGACACAGTACATCATCATGACTAAATTACATATTTGTAGCCCCAAATTCCGTGAAACACGGGAACAAGAGGCTCACAAAATATCGAATTAAAATTTATATTCTGAGCACTTTATTGGGAAAATATTCTATACTATTATTTGATATGATGGAAACAAAGTTTGTTTTCTGGCAGGAATGGTAAACTATACTTCTCCTCAATTGCCTTTAGTATAGTTTTAATATAATCTAATGCCTAGTCAGGATCATAAAAAAATGATGTTCTGTTAGCATTCTTCATGGGAAATTTCTACTTTGAAGTGCCTCTTTTTTTTGAGTTTAAGGGCAGGAAATGGGTCAAAATAACCTCTTTACTATTTTTGTAAACCTTTTAACATTGTCCAATCTGCTAAGTGTTTTAAGTACTGAAACAAGGGCTAGCTTCCATCATGATCAGTAGTTGTAATTAGGGTCAGTAGTTGTGATTAGGTAGGTGCGGATATCGCTATGTTACCCTTTCTGTCATGTTTCCTTTAAACCATTTATTTTATAATGTAACTAGTTTTTAGTATCATTTTTTGTCATTTATTTTATAATCTAACTATTTTTTAATATTATGATAGTTGGATTCATTACATTCACTTTCATAATCTAGTTAAGATTCTAATTTCATATTATTTAGAGCTAATCAGATCTTATTTTGAAATATAGTCTAGCTGCTATTTCACTAACATGGTAGCTATATTTACTCATCTCATTTCATATTTTATTTGCTTTGTTTTCAGTAGTTAGGAGATTTCTACTTTGAAGGGCCTCTTTTTTCTGAGTTTAAGGGCTGGACATGGGTCAAAATAACTTCTTTACTGTTTTTGTGAACCTTTTAACATTGTCCAGTCTGTTAAGTGTTGTAAGTACTGAAAAAAGGGCTAGCTTCCATCATGATCAGTAGATGTGATTAGGTTCAGTAGTTGTGATTAGGTAGGTGAAGATATCGCTATGTTACCCTTTCTGTCATGTTTCCTTTCAACCATTTCTTTTATAATGTAACTAGTTTTTTAGTAGATCATTTTCTGTCATTTCTTTTATAATCTAACTAGTTTTTAATATTATGATAGTTAGATTCATTACATTCACTTTCATAATCTAGTTAAGATTCTAATTTCATATTATCTAGAGCTAATCATATCTTATTTTGAAATATAGTCTAGCTGCTATTTCACTAACATGGTAGCTATATTTACTCATCTCATTTCCTATTTTAGTTGCTTTTTTTTTTCAGTAGTTGGGCATGCTTACTCCCTGTCCTAAAATTATTCTCTTATAGGCATTGATTTAAAAAAATGCTCGACACATAATGGCGTAATATTTTTAAAATATATAATCATGCAGTCCCTATTTTTAACTTTATAAAAATAACTCAATGGATTTACCTCAATTTCACACCGATGTAACATGAATCACACAACAAGCTGATATATAATAATTTAAAAACTATTCAATCTAGTCATACAAAATAAAAGTAACTAGAATTATCACAAGCCTTTAATATCTTGTCACAAAAATTGAATGGCTTATGTTTAGCATTTTTCCACTCTTCATAGATGTAGAAGAATTACAATCTAGGAAGACTAGCAAAAAATTTCAAAGTTTTAACCAAAATTCTAAGCACAAAAACATAAAAGTAGTTAGATTAGCAAGTACACATACAAAAAAGAAATCCTAAATACTACATCCAAAAATTTTGTTGAACAAAAAAAGAAATAAATAATAACAGAAATACTCTGCCAAATCAGAAGGCATTGCAAACAGAACAAAGTATCAACAACGTGCATATGGAAGCAATTTATTAAGAGGCTCCATACATATAACTTCAATGGAAACACACTCACCTGAAATCTTCTCTTTATTAGTCTCAATGGTTGGACCATCATTGCTGGAATTTCCAAAAGCATCCTCTCATCTACCCCAATTAGTGTAGATCCGTGCAAGACCATGGAATTGTTGGAAATCTCCTTGATATTACTAGACTTAACTGAATCCAATGTTGATTCATCAGGCAGTTTATATTTATCCTCTGAAGATACAAAACCATGCTCTAAATCATCCTTTTTATCTTTAGTGATTTCAAAATCACTTCTAGTTCCTTCATCTTTATGTCCTTCTTCAAGCAAACTTTCTTGTGGCAATAACAAAGAAGGATTTGCAAGAAGAGAATTTCCCATTGAACTTTCATCCTCATTGTCAGAATTCCTCCTCCCTTCGATGTTATGTTTACCCATAGGTTGAAAATCATCATAATTTGTAGTTTCTCCTTTATGTGATGTTCCACTATAGTTCCTCTTGACATGATGCCATGGACCCTCGAAATATATGCTCTAGTTAGATTTCTCTCTCCCATCTATCATTTCTTCTTGAAGGAAGGTGGTCATTCATTAGGAGGGACTTTTACCATTTTGTAGTTATGATTTTGCTTATTAATTTGTGGGATACTAATATGAATCAAAGGGTGATCTAAATGATTGACTGATCTTCATTGTATTCTTGTTCCGGTTAGTCTTTGATCCTAGTCCAATGGGACCTCCTCTAAGGCCTTAGTATTATAATAAGGATAATACTATTGAGGCTCTAATTGAAGTAGGATGGCCATGATTTCCATCCTTGCCACTTTCCATCATTCCCTCTATTCCATATCCATTCTTCGGGAAAGTAATCTTTGATCATGGAGATTGACACACTCATCCCCATCCTTGTGTTTGGGCCAAAGAAAATTGCACTAGAGTTTCATGCATCTAAATGAATGATGAAAGAAAAGAAAGCCACGATAAAGGAAAAATGAAAAATGAAAAAATGGTTGGGACAAAACTTAGTGTGTGGGAAAAATCCTAGTATGAGCTTTACCCCATATTCATCACCTAATTCCTAGAGCACTTGATGCTCCACACATAAAAGGAGCCCTGTATTGTTCCAACCTTAACAAGCAATAAACTACCTCATCCTAAGGAATTATAAATGCTCAATCTCTCAAATTCAAGATTGGGCTCCTTATCCCTTTATCCCTCTATTATAAGTGGGTTATGGTTTGCTTGACAATTATGCCAAGTGTATTGTTTTTTCATCCTTATGTTCTTTTTCATTATTATGTCTTTAGGTTTGGAGTAGGTGACACTAGTCTCTTTATCCCTATATTATAAGTGGGTTATGGTTTTCTTTGTCTCATTGTTATGGTATAGTGACTTGTGATCCAGAGCAAACTTTTTAGTAATTTTTCAACTTTAAAATTTTGATTTTTAACTAAGAAGTTAGTTAATATTTATGCTCACACATATTACCTTTGATTTTTATTCTCTCTCTCTCTCACACACACACACACACACACACACACACACACACATATATATATATGAAGAGATGATCCCATTTTCTTAAATTTTATTCATAGATCAAATGTCATTTAAATACAAGATTTATCATAATGTACAATGATTCATTCCAATTTATTTATAATTTTTTTCATCAAAAAAATGAACCCCTTTAATGATGAACCTAGTTAATGCTTCTTCTTCATGAAGAAGACTACTTGATCTTTCAATTTGAATTTGATGATGGTCATTTGTTATCTTTCTTGACTACTTCAAATTATTGACACAATCATATGCTTCTTGTTACTCTTTCTATTCCTTCCTTATATTGTATTCTCCCGCTTAGATATCGTTTACTATCCCACATAGATATTGCAGTAAATTTTGATGGTCCTTTGTTATCTTTCTTGACTACAAATTATCAAATTATCGACACAATCATATAGATATTGCAGTCGATTTTGATGATCCTTTGTTATCTTTCTTAACTACTTCAAATTATTGACACAATCATATGCTTTTACCTTAATATCTTGTAGAGCCCATTTCATCCAAAACACTCAAAAAGAAGTAACTACTATGTATTCCGCTTCTACTCTAGATAGAGAAAGTAACGACTCTTTCTTGCTTAACCATTAAACCAAAGACTCTTCTAAGTATAATTATACGTTGTCCACTTGTACTAAATTCACAAGCCTAGTTGAATCTCTATATGTTGTCAATGTAAATTTCTCATAAGTAAATTTGTCAATGTAAATTTACCAACTTCTACAAGTTTTATAGGCAGAGTCTGTAAAGGGCCAGGTAGCCTCTGGATCTCATCTTTTATGGAAGGTGACATATCTAGTAAATGCCCCTACAGTCAATCTCTAGAATAGATCTAAATAGAATTTCTTCATTTTAATATCCATAAAACACAACCACTTTAAGGTAAATTGTTTACATGCACGCCATTTCTCCCACAAACTAAAGGCTTCCTTCCATTAATTTTAGATGTGAATTCTACCATAAAATTTTTAAGTCAAAATTTAAGATAAACCATGCACATGTCATTTGCAATAAATGTCAATTTAATATCTAAATTCACATATGTTTAGTGGTGTCATTGTTTCACTTCCGATATTATGTTGCTTACCTTGATGAATAGGTGGAACTCTGTTGGGAGGCCTCTCTATTTTTTGACTCTTTTCTCATACTGTCAAAGGTCTTTATATGTTATATGGGCTATACTGTATATTTATTAGACTACATATATTCATATAGAACTTGTAAATTTAGCATGATGTAAATGTGAAGTAATTAGTTATTAGACTACATATCTTCATTTAGAACTTGCAAATAGCATGATGGAAATGTGAACTTGCAAATAGTATGATGGAAATGTGGATCTCAAAGAAAATTCATGATTAATTCTCTAGAAACCAAACATAATAATGTATTAGGACATGCTCCTTTAACTTGAAAATAGTACATGGTCGAAATGTGGATCTCATGACTCTTCATGATTAATGCTTCTAGAAAACAAACATAATTTAATGTATTAGGACATGCTTCTTTAGGCTTGGTGGAATTACCTTTTCTTTCATGATTAATTCTTCTAGAAACCAAACATAATTTAATGTATTGGGACATGTTCCTTTAGGCTTGGTGGAATTACCTTTTCTTTTTATTTCTCTCTTACACACATACATATATGTGTTAAGAGATGATCCCATTTTCTTTTTTATTCATAGATCAAATGTCATTTAAATAAAAGATTTATCATAATGTACAATGATTCATTCCATATTATTCATAAATTTTTTCATTAAAAAATGAACCCTTTAAATGATGAACCTAGTTAATGCTTATTCTTCATGAAGAAGACTACTTGATCTTTTAATTTGAATTTGATGATGGCCAGGTTTGTTATCTTTCTTGACTACTTCAAATTATCAAATTATTGACACAATCATATAGATATTGCACACAATTTTGATGGTCCTTTGTTATCTTTATTTACTTCAAATTATTGACACTTGATCATATCGATATCGTATCTAGATATTGCACTCAATTTTCATGGTCCTTTGTTATCTTTCTTGACTACTTCAAATTATTGACACTTGATCATATAGATATTGCACTCAGTTTTGATGGTCCTTTGTTATCTTTGTTGACTACTTCAAATTATTGACACAATCATATGTTTTTTGTTACTCTTTCTATTCCTTCCCACGTAGATATTGCACTCAATTTCATAGGCTCTTCTTTTGAAGTCAAATATATTGTATTCTCCCCCTTAGATATTGTGTACTCTACCACATAGATATTGTGCTTAATTTCAGATGCTCTTTTTTTGAAGTTAAATAAGTGGCAATAATTTACAAGAAATGTCCCTAATTTGTTTCTCACATGTTCAAATGGTTCTCTAACAAGATAATTAACAAGAACTATTCCTAATTTGTTTCTCACATATTCAAATGCTTCTCTAACAAGAGGCTTTGAAGGATCTACAACCGAAGGTTGAATATCATTAAACCAAAGGTTTAATAATAAAACCTTGAGTGATTCCACGGGTCCTCTACACCCTTCACACAGTGACATTGGGATAGGTCTAGTGTTTACTTCTACAAGTTCTATAGGCAGAGTCTGTAAAGGGCTAGGTAGCCTTTGTATCTCAGCTTTTATGAAAGATGACATATCTAGTAAATGCCCCTACAGTCAATCTTTGGGATGGATCTAAATAGAAGTTCTTCATTTTAATATCCATAAAACACAACCACTTTAAGGTAAACTATGTACATGTGTCATTTCTCCCACAAAGTAAAGGTCCTCTAATATCCATAAAACACAACCACTTTAAGGTAAAATGTGTACATGTGTCATTTCTCCCACAAACTAAAGGCTTCCTCCAATTAATTTTAGATGTGAACTCTACCATAAACTTTCTAAGTCAAACTTTAAGATAAAAAATGCACATGTAATTTACCTCATGATCTTGTGTCATTTTTCTCATGCATTTGCAATAAATGTCAATTTAATATATATATTTTTATTGAATTTGTTTTTTTTTTTTTTTAAGGGATAAGAAACCCATTCAATATGGTTGAAAAATGGAAATTATGCATAGAAGTTTCTTGTTATCCCAATCCAGGGAAAGCAGTGATTACATATGTGCTTTCCAATATTGCGACTAGCAAAGTCATCCAAAGGAAAATGAATATACCGGGAAGAACAACAAACAACGAGGAATATTATATTGGATTGATAGAAGGCTTGGGAACAACGATGAAGTATGGATCAAATGGAATTGTAGTTTTCACCAATTCTGAACTTGTGTGCAACCAGATGAATGGCATGTGCCAAGTTAAAAAGGAGAGGCTAAAAGAACTGCATGGAATAGCAAACAATATTGTTAGCCAATTTCAATTTTTTAGTATAAGGCATTGTACAAATGTGAATAAGATGTCTGTTGATCTATTGTGTGGGGCAATGCCAATTCATGATTCATATATCAAATATGAATTAGAATTATATAGAGCAATGCCAATGTAAGATTCATCTCTCAAAGATGAATTAGTGTTGAGACGTTCCCCTTCAAAATTTATTGATGGACATTGTAACATATCTTGGATATGTTTGTGTTGTGTACTTATAAATGCGTATTTTTTAATGACCATGTGTTTTTTTCAATTATATACCAAGTGTGCTCCCACCACACCATGTAAAGCGCAACTTGGTGAACTTCACATTTGCAACAAGTGAACTTCACGTTTTTATAAAATTAAAATGTGAGGACTTCAAGAAATTTTTGTTTAAATGGAGTTTGCTTAAATGGAGTTTCACGCTTATTTTTTGACGACCATGTGTTTTTTTCAATTTTATACCAAGTGTGCTCCCACCATGTAAAGCGCAATTTGGTGAACTTATCATTTTTATAATTTCTTTTTTGCTTAAATTGAGTTTCACACATCAATTATTGCTTTGAAAGTTGTGTTCTACATAATTTGTGTACACTAAATTACATATTGATTTTCTGAAATCTATTTTGTGTAAATGTTCATCAATAGATATATATATCATGGATGATGAACGACGAAGATCAACTGAATCCCATATGGGAGTTTAGGGATCGAGGGATGTTCACGGTATTTAAATATAATCTTAAATCTCCATACATGTGTGTACATATG
Organism: Pinus albicaulis; assembly: GCA_034641835.2. Taxonomy (NCBI): domain Eukaryota; kingdom Viridiplantae; phylum Streptophyta; class Pinopsida; order Pinales; family Pinaceae; genus Pinus; species Pinus albicaulis. Next base: position 17,312,119 of record MU968480.1, on the reverse strand, counting down.
GAATTGATTTTTCATTAACTCTATGAGTTAAATTAGTTGTTAATAAGTTTCATTTTTTAATTTTTAGGAGCTAAGAGGAGAAGGGTTTCTACTCCATCCATGGAGCGTGCCCATGGTTCACACAATTTAATCAATGAATATGTATATGTATTTATATGTACACATGAATGTATTTTTCAATTGATTATAAATTCGTATTTGTTTATGAAGCTTCTCTCTTATCTCGAGAGGTTGGTGGTGGTTCAAATCCACTTAGAGGGTCATCAATGAGTGGTAGCAGGTTGCGTGAAGGGGGTGATATTTATTCCCCCGAAGGCCAATCAATGGCTGCTGGTTCTCAGCAGGGTAATGTTGGAGAAGATGCTAACCAACCACGTCAAGGTTGCCATCAATTTCAATATTTTTTTCATTAAATTTGTACAACTTTTTTTACATGTGTTTTTTCTAATATACGGAATTTTATATATATTGATGCAGAGGTCGAAAATGTTCCAACTAGTGGTCAAAATAGAGGCAGGGCAGACTGCTACATTCAAGAAGAAGGTTGTCTACCCAGCACAACTTATCCGGCCGACATTTTTGATATACCATGGGAAACAAACATGGCGCAATGCACCTTACAAAGGTGTGAAAAACTTCATGCAAAATTGCAAAGAGATCTCGTGACTTTGACTCTACCTGATGAGATTCGACAAAGCCCTGAAATAGTTACACATTCATTGGGAGAAATTGTAAATGTGTACAAAACTCTTAGGCCAATGACTGATACATTTGTAGAAGTGATGAAAAAGAGAAAGGAAATAGTAATGGGTCCAGATAAATGGGAGGATGTAAAACAAAAAGTTACAAAAGATGTGGCCAAGTCAATGTTTAATTTCAAGGAAGGGCCGAAAAGAAAAATGTTAAAGGTGAAATATTTCAAGCACCCAAATATAGCTCGCTATTTGTATGATAGGCACCTTGCGGCCTATGGAAGGCTCCCATGGAACGATGAGGTTCCTGTTTATTTTTCACAAATTTTTTACGCAGAATTTTTTTTTGGTATGAAACCCAACTACAATGACCTTTCATCAAAATTTTTTGGTCCAGGGAAAGGTCGATTATATGACCGTAAGGGCGCTAAGCAAGATGTGGAGTTTCCTTGCCCTGAACTGCCATTGGTAAGTTGAAATTTTCAGTTCGAAACTCTGTGGTCAGAGATGGATGCGACTTCTCAAATAAATCGAGAAGCAAGAGATGTCATGATTGACAATGTTTATAGTGGATTGAGTGGAATCGATTTTTGTTTAAATCGACAAAGAGAACGTGAAAATGCACGTGCCAATTTTGTGTATTATACAGATGAAGAGATTTACAACATGAATGTTGAGGATCTCCGAATATAAGCAAAAAATTGTCGCAATGGTTTGCAAGACCTAATTCTTCATGAGGAAGAGGGCACTGGAATGGTATGTGTTAATGACCTTAGGGTTTGAAATTATTTTAACATACATATACATGTGTATAATTTGTAATAAATACATGTGTATGTACATGTATACATTTATTTGTATGTACATTAATATAACAAAAATGTATGATTATATGTTAAAACACCATTTGCAGTTCTCACGCATGATGCATGACGAAAATGTTAATATCACGTTCGGGACGTCTGGTTCAAACAATGCAGATGGGTCTGACCATCAAGATATGTTGGCAAATGTTAGTGTTTTTTAAGTGATATTTTAAAATTTAAATAATTTTGCACACATGTACATGTATGTATATATAATGATAAAAATTTTTAACAGATACCGATTTCGTCCAATGTTTTTGGGATGGCGGTACCTTCTTCCTTGGGAGATGTACCTTCTACTTTCTTAGGAGATGAGCCACAAGTATGGACAATTTTTCACTTTTAAAATTTATGTTTAAAAGTTTTATATATATATATATATATTCCACCTCAAAAATTTCCATTAAAAATCAAGATATATATATATATATATATTGAGTTATTTTAAATTTTTTGAATTTAGGTTCCTATAGAAGATTTCTTTAATCTACGGACTCTAGCGACGGAGATGGGAACATCCATAGCATTTGAACAAGTTGTCTTTAAATATATTTTTTTTAATATTATTGAAAATAAGTTTATATATGTACACGTGCATTTTCATTTGAAAGTTTTTAATATATATATATATATATATATATATATATATTTAATTGTACATGTATATTGTACAGTTTACCGCTGCAGAGGTTCCTATGGGGGTGGAACTTGTTCATCAAATGGAGAGGGAACCTCATGAGGTATTGCATGATTTTTTTGTTATATTTTGTTTTTTACATGAAGTTCTAGATATATATTCTCACTCATTTTTAAAACATCAAATTTTAATGTTCAAGTACATGTGCATTGTGTATGTAGGTTTCCCATGATGCTTCACATGATAGTGCGCGGATTGAGACCCTGATAGGAAAGATGCTAGATCCATCTCTATTTGATGGACATGATTTGTAGATTTGATTTCAAGATTTAGATAGTCTTAAATTTTCTTTTTTTATATATTATCTAGATGCACTGTCATATATATATATATATATATATAACTTGATACAGTTTGATACTTGTGAGATCTACAATTTTTGGACATATTTTATTACAGTGTTAATATAATTTTTTTTGTTTCAAAAAGTTAATTTTTGGATGGTTTTAGTACTTTTGGCATGTGAATGTGAAGTAATGTTGTTATATAATTTGTTTGGTTTTTAAAACTTTTAAGTTTTGGATAATTGAACTACTAGTAATGTTGTCATCTGAACTACATTTGGCATGTTATGTAATGATGTGTTATAATTTTTTTTGTTTTTAAAATTTAAGTTTTGTTTTGCTTCTGAACTACATTTGGCATGTTATGTAATGATGTGTTATAATTTGTTTTGTTTTTAAAATTTAAGTTTTGGATGCTTGAAGTACATTTGGCATTTGAAGTAATGTTGTGATCTATAATTTTTTGTTAAATTAAAAGTTAAGTTTTGGATGGTTTCAATCTACATTTGGCATGTGATATAATGTTAAATGTTTTTATTGGATAGTTGAACTATAATTGGCATGGCATGTGAAGTAATGTTATGTATGATATAATCAAAAAGTTTTTAAAACTCAAGTTTTGGATGGTTTCAATCTACATTTCGCATGTGATATTTAATATTTTAAATGTTTAATGTTTTAATGTTGCACGATATATAATCAAAAAGTTTTTAAAACTTAAGTTTTGGATGGTTTCAATCTACATTTGCCACATGTGGTATATAATGTTAAATGTTTCTATTGGATCTAGTTGAACTATAATTGGCATGGCATGTGAAGTAACGTTGCATGATATATATAATCAAAAAGTTTTTAAAACACAAGTTTTGAATGGTTTCAATCTAAATTTCGCATGTGATATTTAATGTTTTAAATGTTTTAAAATGTTTTAATGTTGCACGATATATAATCAAAAAGTTTTTAAAACTTAAAAGTTTTGGATGGTTTCAATCTACATTTGGCACATGTGGTATATAATGTTAAATGTTTCTATTGGATAGTTGTTCACTATAATTGGCATGGCATGTGAAGTAATGTTGCACAAATCCCTTTAATTTTGATTTAATGTTAAATGTTTTTTAAATGTAAATCCATTTAATTTTGATTTGATGTTAAATGTTTTAAATGTTTTGATATAATGTTAAATGTTTTGATCTAAGTTTTTGATGGTTTCAATCTACATTTGGCCTATGGATGACCCCATGCATGGACAACGAATACGTTGCAGAAGGGGAGGTGGGGGTAGGGATGGAGGGGGCAGGAGTGTTGGCTCTTGCCCTCTCCTTTCCATCCATGACACAGGTAGCCACCCTCCTCCAGCAACCAATGAAGCACAATTTCAGTTCACCAGTGCTATAGTGAGACCGCGAATTACGACGACCATTTCCATCTCCTTTCAGGAGGAGTCGCAAGATCAAGGTGCTTCTAGTTCCAGGAGGCGGTGGAGAAAGTCCACCATCCCAGCCCATCAACTCCAAGACACCAGAAAGTTGGCAGCTCTTCTAGTCAAATCCACCTCGACGAGCTCCAACAATGATGGCGCAAGCAGCAACAACTCCTCCCAGCACTCCAAGGGAGTAGATGATGATCCGGAGGACTACGGTTTTCCAATTGTGGAGGAGAATCCTCCTACACACATCGATAGCTAGCCTGATGTTAGGTCCTCTTTAGCTTTTTCTCGGTTATGGGCAGTCCCTTTTCTGTTTTTTTGATTCATACCCCCTCTGGTGTTGGCTAGTTAGGCAACCCAAGAGACGGGTCTCACTATGTATATTATGTTCTTTACAGTTATATGTGTAAATCCTTTAATTTTGATTTAATGTTAAATGTTAAATGTTTTGATCTAAGTTTTGGATGGTTTCAATCTACATTTGGCCTAGATGGAAGACTCCCATGTGAAGTATTGTTTTGATTGAATCAAAAAGAGTAAAGAAGTAGTTGTATATATGTAAATCCCTTTAATTTTGATTTAATGTTATTTAAATGTTAAATGTTTTGATCTAAGTTCTGGATGGTTTCAATCTACATTTGACCTAGATGGAAGATACTCCTATTTGAAGTATTGTTTTGATATATTCAAAAAGATTAAAGTAGTTATATGTAAGTCCCTTTAATTTTTATTTAATGTTAAATGTTTCAAGATATAACATGTTAAATGTTTTGATTTAATAAAAAAGAGTAAAGAAGTAGTTATATGTAAATCCCTTCAATTTTGATTTAATGTTAAATGTTAAATGTTTTGATATAATGTTAAATGTTTTGATCTAAGTTTTGAATGGTTTCAATCTACATTTGGCTTAGATAGAAGACTCCTATGTGACTTGTAAATTGTTTTGATTTAATCAGAAAGTTTTTAAAACTCAAGTTTTGGATGTTTGAAGTACATTTCGAATCTTAAGATTGCTTTTGACCTCTACATGTAGTCTTGTTTGAATGAAAAAATTTCCAATAGGAAGAACATATCTTTTCAATGCAACTAACCATGTATCAATTGAGCTCTAATTGAACAAAGAATTTAAAGAAGTAGATATATGTACAAATTATCCCTTTAATTTTGATTAGAAATATAAGTCTAGTACATATATGTTTGTTGAATTTGGGTCAATGTCATTAATGCACTCAAATAGGTAGCCTTGTTGATTTATAATTTGGTAAATTGATGACATTCAGTTAATTGCATTCTAGAACATAGAACATATATCCAACCATTGGACAGACAAATTTTGTACTAGATTTTCAATCAGGAATAGAGATGTGGGTCAAATCCCACCAAAAGTCGGAGAAGTGCTCCGGGTCTCTTATCTGAAAGGAATCTTCATAAAAAACTATACCATGGATGATTTATTTACATTGCACAGATAATTTTTACCAGAAAATCTCATAAGAAAAATTGGGCACATTAAGTTCATGTATATATCCAATACGATTTTTCATCAATGCACATAGAAAAACTACTTTTAGTTAAAATTGCATTCTAGAACATATATATTGAGTACATTTAAATCATTTTTCATCAATGCACATAGTAAAACTAATTGAACAATTAATTTCATTCTAGAATGTATATATATCCAATATGTAAGTAACATTTTTCATCAATGCACATAGAACATATCCAACCATTGGACAAACAAATTTTGTACTAGATTTTCAATCAGGAATAGAGATGTGGGTCAGATCCCACCGAAAGTCAGAGAAGTGCTCCGAGTCTCTTATCTGAAAGGAATATTCGTACAAAACTATACTACGGATGATTTATTTACATTGTGGATACTTTTTACCAAAAATTCCAACTAGTTTTTGATCAATGCACATAAGAAAAACTGGTTCCAGTTAATTGCATTCTAGAACATATATATTGAGTACATGTGAATAATTTTTCATCAATGCACATGGTAAAAATACTTGAACAATTAATTTCATTCTAGAACACACACACACACACAAACACACACACACACACACACACACATATATATCCTTGATACATGTAACATTTTTCATCAATGCACATGTATATATCCTTGATACTTTCAGTTGATACTAGAGCATGTGCACATGTACCAAAACAATTTGTACATGTGCAAACACTTGCACAAATAACATAAGCAACTCAATTTTTAGTTTCAAGTGTACTGGAAGTTCTAAAACATATTTAATCCAAAGAGAATAAATTGTTGGGCAATTCAATCAAAAAAATTCCAATGGAATGCCATCTTCAATAATCCGTTCATGATCAGATTTTGACATTTTCCATTTCTTAACTTTCGTTTTTCTCTTTGATTGAACCTCTATCAACTTTATGCATGCCGCACACACCAAGTGACTATATTGACAACTTATGGAATCAGGTTCATAGTCTTCAAAGTAAACAAAGTCCTCACTTTGATTAGTTTGTTTGAAAAAATAACCTTTCAGTATAATAGATCCTCTATCATATTGAAATCCGTGATCATTATAGTTTTCTAATAATTTCATTTTTCGTTCAGTGCAAGGTATCAAATAATACTTAACATTTTCATCGTTGTCAATAGGTGCAATTACAGAAAAAACATCTCTTGCACAATAAAAAAAACTTTTAAACAAAATTATACATATTTAAATTTATTTCTAGATCTTCAAATCATTAGAAAGCAATTCAAATGTTACCTTCTCTAACAAGATCAGAAACTCGATCACCATCATATGATATTGTAGTTTCCTCTGATTGCATTTCTTCAAACATTGCAACAGACATTTTTCCCTTTGTATTTAGCTCTGTATGTTTCCAATCTTTTACATACATGCTGTTTTCACAAACATCATTGGATTTTGTGTTGTCTATGCAAATGTCACAAAAACAAGAATATTTTCTTTTATCCAATGCAAACACATTTCTGGATGACTTTGTTTTAATTGAATGAAATTTTCAAGTCCCTTTTATTGTTTCAACGTTATTTCTAATTGATCTATCTACGTCTTCGATCCCAATATGCCAGAAAAACCTTTATATGGAAAATTAAAAGAATAATTTGTAAATATGATCTATCAAAATACAATCAAATATAATAATTACATGATAAATGTAAACAATGTTTAAAATTAGATTTCCAATAAAAATTAAAATGAATGTACCTTCACACTTCCCTTGATGGGTTAGTCTAATGGCTTAGAGCAGCGATGCACCATTGAAAAGCTTCTTTAGCATTCACAAGTCGACTTGCAAAGGGGTTCATTTGATATCTTCGAAGTGCTCGTTTTATGCATGCTCCTGCACTGTCATGTTCTCCTTTTCCATGGCCAGTCTCAAAGAAATTCCAACAATGTTTAATGTAGGTTTTCTTATGAAGACAACACAACCAAAAGAATGATCGTGCAGATTTAAATTGACCTGTGCATCTGTTTGACCATATCCAATGTTCATTGAATTTTATTCCACAATTTTTCAAGGAATCATAAATTATTCCAAAACAATGTTGTACAAAATATGTACCATGTGTACGATCGTCACTGATATAAAAGTGATATTCTTTAATGATATGTCAATTTTCACTCGCGCTTTCTATATGATTGATGTTTTGTTTAGCATGTCTATATAGAATATGGACGAGCATAGAGACTTGGTCAGAATGATAATATTCACTCTGAATTTCTTTTTATGGAACAAATGTGTAGTTTTCTGCAAAATCAATCACTGACAAAATGGTCCCTAGTGGAAAAAATTCACGAGATTTTTTGAATTGCAAGTGTTGCCATCGAGCTCTATGGGAATGCTTGGTGTATTTGTAAATTTTTGCCTCAAACTTTCTCAAAAAGTCTATCACAAAAATTTTGTCTTCTAGTAATTCAATTCTTTTAACACTATTTGCACCTTGAATCGATGTACCGATACATTCATATCTCTTCCATTTCACTTTCATGTTGGAATATGATTGATCATTTATATCAGTACGATATTTGTTTTTAAATTTAGTCAAATTTCCACAATCATCGCATTTTTTACCACCAGCACATTTCTTTTTGTAAAATAGTTCATCGCTTTCTCTTTCACATAGAATTTGAGATATGAAATCACAGATAGTGGAAGGAGGAGGTGAATCCTTCCATAATGCTCTACCAAAATCAAGGAATGTGTCATAATATAACTCAAATTCCACATGATAACGGCAACAACAAGTGTCGTGTACGGTGATAGGTTTTACATACCATGGTTTTTGTTGAACAAAAGCACTAATTGAAACATGAATTTGATGATTCTCTTCTTTGAACTTGTTGAATAACTCTATCTGAGTGGTCTCCAAGAAATATTTTTCATGTTCTTTGTACTGATTTCGTGCTATTCTTCTTCGCATCACATGCCTTGCAGTTGGCGAAGCATGTGAATTGTTCTTCCAATATTCATATATTATTTTTTAACATTTTCTCCAAGTCTATATTTGTATGGTTGCCTATAAATAGCTCTCCAACAAGTGAGTTCATCATTTACATCTACTTGTAGCCAAATTTTTTTATGTTTGTGCAAATTTTATCGTGAGGTTCCTAATGCTCATGCCATAGATGCTACCAAACGATTCTCTTTAGTACTAGATGAAACCATTGCCATATGTATTCCTTTATGTACAATTGAAACTTTTTTATCTCTAAATCTCTTAATTGAATCTATAGTACTACTTATATTTTGTATCACATTTTCCTTCATTTTTTTATCTTTGGTTGATTTTCAAATACCCAGTAGTGTCGTAGCTTCTTTTATTTTCCTTAACGATAGGAGACTTTTCAACATTTGAGCTTGAACTGTCACCCGCTCATTTAAGAAATACTTTTCAAAAATGCAGTTAACATGATATCGTATAACATGGTCAGGTTTTTTATCTCCATATGTGTGAGTGTCAACATTTTCTAACATCTCATCATCGACATTGATTTCATCTGTACATATTCAAAAAAATAGTACATAATAAGCTTACATATGAACAATAAATAACTAAAGTAATAAATATATGTATAATTTCAATAATATGTGCATGTGTTCAATATATATATATATATATATACCTTGTGATTCAATTTCTTCATTTGAATTTCTTTCAATATTTTCACCATCTTCAATCATTTGTTCAATATCTCTTTCATTTTCTCTTTCAAAGTTTTGTATCTCATCATCAATGTTTTGAGGAATATCTCTGTCTGTTTACAGTAAACAAAATATTTAAATTCAAATTAGTTCATCAAATAAAAATTAAGCTTCACATTTTACACTAGGAAAATTTTAAATATATCAATAGATCATAATATTTACATTTACATACCTACTTCAATTTCTGCTTGAGGTTGATTTTCCCCTTCAATATTTGAAAGGGCTTCTATCTTTCTTTTGCGAGATTGTCTCGTCTCTTCTCTACATTCCTTAGGGTCTTTTTTTTTATCATATTTTCTTGCACAAGTCCTTCGATTTCCCATGATAATAGAGTATGAAGTTCAAAAAATTTCCTTCAAAAAATTAGACAATAACTCAATTAGAAAAAGCATCACAAAATATTTAATTTAAAAAAAAAAATCATTTTAATTTTTTTGTAAAAAGTACATACTCCAATCCAAAACACTTTAAAAAATTTGAGAAAAAAATGTTTTATAAAAATGAAAAAAAGCTCAAAATATTTACTTCAACTCAAAACACATACTCTAAAAAAATGTCACTTCAAAAAATGCCTCCAACTTTAAAAAAAAAAAAAGGTCACTTTAAAAAATACTTTTAGAAAATGTCTTTTCAAAATTAAACCCAACTCCATATTTTCAAAAAAAATGAAGCAAAAAAAACATCCAAAAAAATGTATTACATACCTCCAAGAAATGTCACTTGAATTTACGTCCGAGAAAATTCCTTAAACCCAAAACAATTATTTGCAAAAGCAGACCGTCTCCAAGAATTCGAAATTAAGCACAAATCCATACTTTCAAAAAAAATGAAAAAAAAAATGCAAAAAAATGTATCACATACCTCCAAGAAATGTCTTTTGAATGTACATCCAAGAAAATTCTTTAAACCCAAAACAATTTTTTCAAAAATCAAACCGTCTCAAAGAAATGTCCTTAAACCCAAAACAATTTTTTCAAAAATCAAACCGTCTCAAAGAAATGTCCTTAAACCCAAAACAATTCTTTGCAAAATTGGTTTGCCTCCAAGAAATGCCCTTAAACTCAAACCTCCAAGAAATATCTTTAAACCCAATCCAAGACATTTATAAAATCAGATCAAATGTGAAAAATGTGCGAAAATTATGAATGATTTCGCGGCAATTTATATTGCAGCGAAATGTGTTTTAGGAGGGGCGTCGCGAAATTTTCCGGCTGACGGAAAATTAGATTACAGTTCGGCCGAACTTTTATTAAAAGTTTGGTCAAACTTTGATTACTAGTTTGGCCAAACTATTAAGTCGTTAGATTTAACAGGTCGTCCACGCAAAAAATAGTTTGGCCGAACTTTTAATCAAATTTCGGCCGAACTAGCGCGTCACCAGTCACGCAGCTTAACGTTTCTGCAACTTTGGACTGATTAAACTCCATGAAACATTATGAATTAACTGTCGAAACCAAGACAAGCATTTTCAGAATTGAATCTACTTTCAGGAAATATAACTTTTATGGAATTTCATAAACATTTACTAATTTTAATTAATTTTGTAATAAAATGGGTGCAAACAATTTCTGAGGGTCATTGTGATTCAATGAAATCAAAATTTTGTATCTCCCAAAATACATTGTAAAAAAATTGAAAAAATTATGGGGCATTACATTGGTCCGTCGTCTCTAATGGGTAGCTTTTAGATTTTTAGTTTATAACTTATATGTTAAGAAATTTGTTGCGTCGCGAAAAATATCCAAAATGTGCAGTTTTTTCATACTGGACCAGTTCAAAAAATTCTAGTAATTATGATATGCATCCATTGGCTTTGTAAATATGACGAAATCGAAGTAGACTCTGTCTAGATTGTTGTAACACATTTTGTTTTCTCAAAAACACAAATTTTCAATGAATCCAACATTGTGTATTAACATGACTTCTTATGAATCGTTTGATTGTTAAGAAACACGCACTCAAAGAAACGCTAAGTTGACATATCAAATCTGCATAAAAAAATTTCAAAAAATAAGTAATAGAAAGCTAACAAAATTTCTGACAACTTTCTTTTATTTATCGCAAAACGAAATTCTAAACAGAAGAATTGTTATAGTTTGCAGAAAGTTGAAGAACCAAAAAGAATGAAAGTTTTTCTCAAAAAAGGGCAAAAAGTGTAACCCAACTTCACATTTTCACCAATAAGAAAGTGTACAGACAATGCACACAAATGTTGGAGTTATATTTAAGGGAAGAATTGTTTGAAGAAGTCACGATAGAGATGAACGGGAGTAAATGGTTCCAAAAGATAGATTATTAGAAGTTGCCCTTTTTGTTGTTTCACATGCATAGAAGTGATGGGTAATGAGGAAAAACCAGCTTCTCTCTTTAGTTTCAACCCAGCATGGCTAAAATATGAGGAGTTAAGAGCCTTAATAATCTCCACTTTGCTCCCTATAAGGGATCCATCTTTAGTTTCCACTTTGCACCCCTTAAGGGATACCTCTTTAGTTTCCTACATGCAATAGGAGTACAGAGCCTTAATAACCTACACTTTGCACCCCTTAAGGGATCCCTCTTTAGTTTCCTTCATGCAACAATTCACCTCAAACTTGGCCAAAATCAAGGAAGTATCTAGGTGTTGTTTGAAGGCATAACAAGAGAAGGAAAGGATATCGCTAAGGGAGGTAGAATTGGACATAAAAAGTTGTAGGAGGAAAACTCTCAAGGTATTTTCAGTGTAGAGACCATTGAAATCCTACGAGGTCTAGAAAAAAAGCATTGAGACATTTTGGAAAATGAGGAACAACTCCCGAGGATGAAAAGCAGGGCCATTTGGGTGAAGGAAGGCGACAAAAACACCAAGGTTTTTTTATCATTTTGCCTCTCAATGAAAAAATGTAAACAACATTCCTTAGATTAAGAAGTAGGAGGGAGTTCTTGTCAAATCCTTCAAAGAGAAAGCTCAGGAAACCACTTCTTTTTTCTACTCTATGTTTTCCGCTCTAATAGGATGCTCAATCCAGGAGATGTTGGAGGTTATGAGGATTTTCCCGAGGTTGGTAACAAAGGAAATGAATCACTCCACTTTGGAAGAAGTGACGAAGGAGGAAATAAGGTCGATTATGTTTTCCTTTAAAAAAGATAAAATCTCAGGCCTGTTGAAAATATTAAAGTCACCTGCAAAACCCCGTGTGGGTGGAAACAAAGTACAACAGGGGTATAAGGTTGAGTGCACACCTCTTTGTATTTAACAGGAGTTTAAGGATGAATTTATGTTTTATGGGTGCAACCAACTTTTGCAGAAGAATTGAAGAAATCGTGGCTCTGGCGATGCAACAACAAAGTTTATTAAAAACAGTCCTATCGGGTTTTTAAGCCCTCACCAGCCAAATAGAAAGAGTTTTTTGTTCACATGCCAAGTCTTTCAATTTTTGAATTGGAGCCACATCATGGTGGTCCCCACTTCATCGCTTCATCTCTATATTGCAAATGTTTTATCGTCGATGTATAAGTTGTGATATGATATCGCATATCGCATGCGCCACATACCAAAGTCCTCTGCTATGGTTGTGTTCTGATATTTCTTGCGATGCAATGCGCCGATGCGATGTGGTCCCTACCACCATCGCACATCACAATTTCTCGTCACCAAATTTCTTCCACTTGTCCATTCTGCCAACCACCGATGCATTGATACGATGTGGTCCCCACATTCATCGCTCATTACAAAATCGCTTCACCAATGTCCAAGTCGTCTGCAACCGTGTTTTGACGATCCACCGATTGCCGATGTGAAGTCGGTCCCACTACAAACTCAGCCAACAGTCAACCAATCGCATTGTATCACACAGATTTTGGCCATGACGTCACATGGAGTATTTAGAACATGAATTTTGCATACAATCTGGTTCATAATCCTGTTTGAGTTCTGCAGGGCCCAGCACCAGCCAATAGGAAGGCGTTCACGTTGGTTTTGGGCTCGCTGATGTTATGCTCATTTGTTACGTGAATTTGTTTACAATATAGTTTGTTTGAAGTTTGAATTCCAACTTAAAGGTTTATTAAATTTTGTTTAAGTTTTATGCGACATATTATTAAAGTTTGTTTTTTTTTATTTATGTTTTTATAACATCACGCCATATAAAATGAAAAGCTCGTAGGCTTATTGTAATGTGAGGCTATGTAGTGTGAAAGAGCCCAAAGGCTAAACAGAAAAACAGAGAGCACTATATGTGCAATTTTTGAGAGACAGAGAAGTGTTTTTAGCACTGCGTGTGAAGTGGTCTTTGAAATTTTTTGTAAATCCATCCAGAGAGGAAGAACTCCATCATTTTGTAATACTATTTTATGTTAATGGAATAGAAGCATTTTATGCCATCTCTATCTATCAGTAAGAAATATTTTTTTGCATTTCTCTGTGTTAAAGGAGGAGAATTTTTATTCTCCCTGTGTGTTCAGAATATTCATAAATTCCAACATGGTATCAGAGCTAGTCCAGGCTCTTTGAAGGTGTCAAAGAAGCTGAAGGAAGGATTTGTTACAACAGTTCTCCAGCAGAGTGAAGGCTCAGCAAAAGTCCAGGTATTTCTCAAAAAAAAAAGGACAAAGTTTTGTTTTGTTTAAAAGAGTGCAGTCCTTAGAGACAAAGTTTGTCTTTTAAAGAAGGAAAGATGGTTTGTTTAAAAAAAAAACACAGTAAAGTTTATTACATAGTTCAGTGTGCTAAGTCATGGTAGGAGCCATCACAAGTATGATTATTGGAAATAATTAGCTCCCACAGTTTAATGGGAAGAACTATGATTATTGGGCCATTACCATGAGAGCCTTGTTTTCCTTTCAAGATTTATGGGATCTTTTTGAAGATGGTTTTGATGAACTAGTAGATGAAAATTCCTTTAATGCCTTGACACAGGCAGAGAAGGATTTTTTGAAGAGTAATAGGAAGAAGGAATCTAAAGCCCTCTTCTATCTCTATCAAGCAGTACATGAGAGTGTGTTTCCAAGGATAGTAGTAGCTAAAAGATCCAAGGATGCATGGGATACCTTCCAAAGAGCCTATCAAGGTATGGAGAAGGTGAAGACATCAAAACTACAATTGCTGAGGAGAGATTTTGAAACTCTCTGTATGAAAGAGTCTGATAACATAGACTCATTCTTCACACATGTGATTGGGATGGTCACCCAGATAAGGTCTCATGGAGAGACACTTGAAGAAAGATGGATTGTGGAGAATGTATTGAGGAGCCTACCCTCAAGGTTTGATGTTATTGTAACAACCATTGAAGAGACAAAGGATCTCTCAAATTTCACAGTTGATGAACTTCATGCATCACTAATGACTCATGAACAAAGATTGAGAATATCAGTAAACCCATATTTGGAGCATGCCTTCAAGACCCAAATGCCTTTTGGAAGAGGAAGAGGTCAAGACAGAGGAAGAGGAAGAGGCAGAAGCAAAAACAGAGGAGGAAGAAACAGCCCTTCACATACTCATGGAAGGAGCAACAATCAGACTCAAAGCCAAGGCAAAAGTAGCAGCCAACAAAGTGGACAACAACATGCTCATGGACAAAGGTATGCCAAATCTAATGTCTAGTGTAATTATTGCAAAATATATGGGCATTATGCCAATGAGTGTAGGAAAAAGCGATATGACATGAATAATAAGCAAAATGAAAATGTAGTAAGAGATGAAAAGAACCCAAAGAATGTGATGTTAACATGTAACGTAGCACAAGATAGGTAGGATGATGTATGGTTCTTAGATTCAAGCTGCAGTAATCACATGACTGGAAACATAGCAATGTTTTCCAATATTGATGAAGATTTTAAATCTGAAGTAACAACTGGAACAGATACTAAGATCTCTATCAAGGGAAAAGGAAGAATAAGTATCCATGCAAGAAATGGAGAGCAGAAATTTGTGCCAAATGTATACTATGTTCTTGGCTTGAAATGTAATATTTTGAGCGTTGGGAAGCTCATTAACAAAGGTTACAATGTATTCTTCAAAAATGATGTGTGCACAATAATGGACATACCTCCAAGCAAGAAGGTTATTGCAGATGTGAAAATGACCAGCAATAGAATGTTTCCACTCAAGCTCAATACAGACTTGAAGGGAAAGAGAAATAATGTAGCAGATGTAACTTAAGAGGTCTTTCAAAAGGAAGTGAAAGATGAGAATTGGTTATGGCATCTGAGATTTGGACATCTAAATTTTAGAGGTCTGAATTTGTTGCATAGAAAAGGAATGGTAAGAGGACTACCATTGATTGAGAAACCGAACAGCCTATGTGAAGGCTGCATCTTGGGAAAACAACACAGAGAAAACTTTCCATCAGGAAAGAGCATAAGGGAAAAATCACCCTTAGAAATTATCCATTCAGATTTGTGTGGGCCAATGCAAACATCATCAATATCAAGCAACAATTATATGTTGACCTTCATTGATGATTTCACAAGAAAAGTATGGGTTTATTTCTTGAAGTATAAAAGTGAAGTGTTTGAGAAATTTTTCCACTTTAAAGCTCTTGTAGAGAAACAAAGTGGGAAACATATCAAATTCCTTAGGACTGATAGAGGAGGTGAGTACATATCAATATAATTTCTACTTTTTTGCAGAGAAAATGGCATACACAAGCAATTTATAACAAGGTACACACCGCAGAAAAATGGTGTTGCAGAAAGGAAGAACAGAACCATCATGGATATGGTGAGAATTATGCTGAAGGAAAAACATTTGCCAAATGAGTATTGGGAAGAAGCTACAAATTGTGCCACATATATTTTGAATAGATGCCCAACCAAAGTAGTAATGAACAGAGTTCTAGAAGAAGCGTGGAGTAGCAAAAAACAAGGAGTCACCCACATGAGAGTTTTTGGGTGTGTGGCTTATGCACACATTCTAGATCAGTTGAGAAAGGAGTTGGACAGTAAGGGGGAGAAGTGTATCTTCCTTGGACACTGTGAATAATCCAAGTGATATAGATTGTATAACCCATCCACAAAGAAATTTGTTATAAGTAGAGATGTGAAATTCATAGAAGAAGAAGCATGGGATGGAAGCATTTAGAAAATAGTCAATGTAAAGAGTTGTTTGTCTCCTGATGAAAATGAGGATGAGATAGCTGAAATGAATCCATCATTAGCACCAATGCCTCCACCAACATAATGACAGCAAGGGACACCACAAGCAGGAGTAAGAACGCCCTTGAGAAGAAATGAGAGTGCCTCTCCAAGCACACCACAAGGAGCAGATTTGAGTGCTTCTTCAAGCACAACTACACCAAATGAAAGAGGAACCAGATTCAGAAATTTAAATGAAATATATGAGAAAGAAGCATAAAATGAAGGTATGAACTCTTTATTTTCATTGTATATGTTTATGATCCTATTCATTTTGAAGAAGCTATAAAAGACAAGAAATGGATGGATGCAATGGATGAAGAAATGAATGCTATAGAGAAAAATAAAACATGGGAATTGGTTGATCTCTGAAATGGAAAGGAAGTCATTGGAGTAAAGTGGGTATACAAGACCAAAAGAAATGTTGAAGGTAAGATTGAAAGACACAAGTCCAGACTTGTTGTCAAAGGATACAAGCAGCAACATGGAAGAGATTATGAAGAAACTTTTGTACCAGTTGCAAGAATGGAAATAGTGAGAGCCGTGTTGTCCATAGCAGCACAAAACAAATGGAAGGTTTACCAAATGGATGTAAAATTAGCATTCCTAAATGGAGTTTTAATGGAAGAGGTTTATGTTGAATAACCTCTTGGCTATGAGAAAGAAGGCCAAAAGCACAAAGTTTGCAAATTGAAGAAAGCTCTTTATGGGCTGAAACAAGCACCAAGAGCATGGTACATCAGGATAGGTTCCTATCTACTGGAGAATGGGTTTGCAGAATGTGAAGGAGAACCCACATTATACATCAAGGAGAAATATGGTAAGATTCTCATTATTGTTTTATATGTTGATGATGTGATATTCACAGGTAATGATGATTACCTCATTGACAATTTTAAAACAGTCATGAAAGATGAATTTGAGATGAATGATATGGGATTGTTGAAATACTTCTTAGGAATAGAAGTAGAGAAAAATGAAAATAAAATTTTTATCTCTCAAGAAAAGTATGTTAATGAAGTTCTGGAAATATTTAATATGCAAGATTGCAAGGCAGCAATTACTCCCACAATAATGGGATTGAAACTCAGCAAAGATGACAGCAACAAGGATTTTGATCCTAGTTTGTACAAGAGCATAGTTGGCAGCCTTATGTATTTGACTGCAACTAGGCTTGATATTATGAATGTTGTTAGTTTGATTTCTAGATTTATGGAAAGGCCAAAGGAGTCACATTGGCAAGCAACAAAAAGAATTCTGAGGTATGTGAAAGGAACTAAAAGGTATGATATTCTATATACTACTTCAGAAAATTCTCAATTAATTGGATATACTGACAGTGATTGGGCTAGAAGTATTAATGACTGAAAAATTACCTCTGGTTATGTTTTTCATATGGGTCCAGGAGCCATTTCATGGGCTTCTAAAAAACAGCCAATTGTGGCATTATCTACAGTAGAAGCAGAGTATGTGGTAGCTACAGTAGCAGCGTGTCAAGCGGTTTGGATGAGAAGAATGTTGAGGAGTTTATGCCAAGAACAGGTAAAAGGGACAGTGATTTATTGTGACAATAGCTCAGCCATAGCATTTTCAAAAAATTATGTGTTTCACAAAAGAAATAAACACATAGATACCAAGTTTCACTACATCAGGGAGTTGGTGAACAATGGAGAAATTGTTTTACAACAATGTAGAACAAAGGAGCAGTTTGTAGACATTCTGAAAAAGCCATTGGGGCAAAAGATTTTTGAATATTTAAGAAAAATCTTGGGTATGAATGATAATCCAATAGCTGACTTTAAGGGGGAGTGTTGAAAATATTAAAGTCACCTGCAAAACCTCGTGTAGGTGGAAACAAAGTACAGCATGGGCAGAAGGTTGAGTGCACACCTCTCTGTATTTAATAGGAGTTTAAATGAATTGTAAGGATGAATTTCTGTTTTATGGGCGCAACCAAATTTTGTAGAAGAATTGAAGAAATCGTGGCTTTGGCCACGCAATAGAAAATTTTATTAAAAAAGCCTTATCGGGCTTTTAAGCCCTCACCAACCAAACATAATTTTTTTTTGTTCACGTGCCAAGTCTTTTAATTTTTGAATTGGAGCCACATCATGGTGGTCCCGACTTCATCGCTTCATTGCTATATCGCAAATGTTTTATCGCAGATGTATAAGTTGCGATGCGATATCGCATATCGCATGCGCCACATACCAAAGTCCTCCACTATGGTTGTGTTCTGATATTTCTTGCGATGTGATGCGTCGATGCAATGTGGTCCCTACCACCATCGCACATCGCAATCGCTCATCGCCAAAGTTATTCCGCTTGACCATTCCGCAACCGCTGATGTGCCGATGCGATGTGGTCCCCACATTCATCGCTCATCGCAACATCACTTTGCCAATGTCGAAGCCATCTGCACCTATGTTCCACTGATCTACTGATCTCCGATGTGAAGTCGGTCCCACTTCTAACTCAGCCAACAGTTGACCAATCATGCTATATCGTGCAGCTTTGGGCCATGACGTCACATGGAGTATTTGGAACGCGAATTTTGCATACAATCTAGTTCATAATCTTGTTTGAGTTCCACAGGGCCCAACACGAACCAATAGGAAAGCGTTCACGTTAGTTTTGGGCTCGCTAATGTTATGCTCATTTGTTACAAAAATTTGTTTACAATATAGTTTGTTTGAAGTTTGAAATCTGGATTAAAGGTTTATTAAAGTTTGTTTAAGTTTTATGCAGTGTAGTATTAAAGTTTGTTTTACTTTTTTTTAATGTTTTTATAACACTGCGCTATATAAAATGAAAAGCATGTAGGCTTATTGTAATGTGAGGCTATGTAGTGTGAAAAATCCTAAAGGCTAAATAGAAAAATAGAGAGCACTGTATGTGCGATTTTTGAGAGACAAAGAAGTGTTTTTAGCACTGCATGTGAAGCAGTCTTTGACATTTTTTGTAAATCCCTCCAGAGAGGAAGAACTCCATCATTTTGTAATACTGTTTTATGTTAATGGAATAGAAGAATTTTATTCCATCTCTGTCTATCAGTAAGCAAGATTTTTTTGAATTTCTCTTTGTTAAAGGTGGAGAATTTGTATTCTATCTGTGTGTTCAGAATATTCAGAAATTCCAACAAGGCCTGGAACTTTTTTCAGCAGAATTCTTTGTGAGTTTCTATGACCTACCAAAGGAGGACCTATTTAAGGTGGTAATGGATGAAAAAAGGGCAGGTGAAGTCTTGGGTTCCTTAAATGCCACCTTTTTGGCTCTTATCCCCTAAAAGAAAAATCTTAAGTTTTTTTAATATTTTAGGCTCATTTCCCTTGTAATGTGATATACAAGCTAATCTCCATGGTTCTAGCTCAGAGACTCAATCCCATCCTCCACTCCATAATTTCAGAAGAATAATATGGGTTTTTGTTTAACCATGAAATCCATGATGCAGTCTCTCTACCTTAAGAAGCCTTGCACTCTATGGTTACGGTAAGGGCCAAAACCTTTGCCCTATAACTAGACCTATCCAAATCCTATGACATATCCAAAGCCTATGACAGGGGATTATGATAGGGGATTTCAAACTTTTTTTGATTCATATTGTGGTGGCAGTAGATTCAATAAAATGTATAATGGGTTGCATCTAGTTAGCCTCCTTTTCAGTCCTTATGAGTGGTTCCCCATCTCCCTTCTTTTTCCCCTTCTTAGGTCTGAGATCTAAGACAAGGCTGCCCTCTGTCACCTTTTTTTCTGGTTGGTTGGGGAGGGCCTATGTAGGTTGCACTACTACACTAAGAGAATTTTTAATACATTTGTTTAAGACAAAAATTATTTTGTCTTAAAAAGTCACTTTTTATTTTAGTTATTTTACATTAAAATTTAATATCAATTGAATTGTCTTAAATTTTATATTTAAGACAAAAGTAGTGTGAGACAAAAATAGTGTGAGACAACTTTATATTTAAGACAAAAACAAGTTGAGACAAAAATATTTTAAAGCAAAAACAATTTAACACAAAAAATGTTTTAAGACAAAACTTTATATTTAAGACAAAAACAGTTTGAGAGAAAAATGTTTTAAGGTAAAACTTTATATTTAAGACAAAAACAGTTTAACACAAAAATATTTTAAGACAAAACTTTATATTTAAGAAAAATGTAGTTTGAGACAGAAATATTATTTATATTTAAGAAAAAATCAATTTGAGACAAAAATATTTTTAGATAAAACTTTATATTTAAGACAATGACAATTAAGTAGAAACCATTGAGACAGTTAGCAATTAAGACAAAACCATTAGCCTTCTGGAAGTTTGCATTGAAATTTCATGAGTGGATAATGGATAATTATATTTTTTATTTTTGAAAATAGATATTCAAACCACATGAAATTTAATCATGTCAAATTTATTTCTTTTATACTATATTTTTCCTTTTTCATTAAACCACATTCTAAAAATATAATAAATAAATAGATAAAAAAATACTATTTTTTGGTTGGCCACTCAAGGGGATTTAACTTTCAATCTCACGTTTTTATATAATAGTTCATAACATGGTGATTGTCAAATAAGTAACATTCCATGAACTAAAATTGTTTATTTTTTCAAATATGTGAAGAAATTTAAATTACTTCAACTAAAACTTTGATATAAATTTGCAAGAAATTAAATACAATATAACAATTATATATCAAAACTATACATAAAGAAATAAAATAAAAAATACAAATTCATCCATATATGCATTTTAAACCTTCACTTTTTTCTTTCTAAATGAAAAATAAAAATTTTGATTCTTGCATATGTCTTATGTCACATCTCAATTTTCTTTTCACTATTGAACAAATATATCAAAAAGATAAATAAAAATAATTTAATTATTTCTTAGATAAATTTTAGTATTTAGATTTTTTCTTATTGTAAAAAAACTTTCTACTAATATTGTAAATATATATATACAAAATGCAGTTTAAATATTAATTTATTATTAGGTATTAAGATGTTGGTAAAGATTTTTATTTCGTAATAAGAAAACCATGAATGCATTATTAAGAAACCAAGTAATATTAGTAATTGATATCATTTCAAACTAGGGAATAATGATTATATGATTTATCTTCCTTACATAATAGAGATATATGTAAAGAAATTTTTGAGGTTAAAAGAGTACCTCTAGCATAAACTTTAATTCAACCCAAAAATCCATTGTCATGCCCCTATATTCACCCATATCCGAGGTTTACTTAGTGCATCGAGATGGCCCATCACTATAGGTTTTTTGTGTTTCTGACTCATTTCATCTCGTCTTTCTCAATCTGGAACTATGTGATTATATACTATGTTGATCAAAATTTAACATAAGTCACTAGTGTGATTAAATGGTTGATAAGTCATATCGAACAGTGAAACATTTGAGGAGATGGCCGAGTTAAAATAAGGCGAGAAAGGCCAAAGGTTCAAAAACCAAAGGTGGAAATAATACTAAAAGCGCGGAGGTATAAAATTAAAAAGACATCGAAAATATAAAAGGTACAAATGAGCGGTACGAGGAGCGCAAAGCAAAAGTGTTAAAATAAATGCCGCTCCACAAATATGCGCACAAGGGAATGCATCAAGGGCTAATTTCCGAGGGGGTCGAGAGGCGAGAGGGGGAAGGACCCCGTATCCCCGCGGAATGGGAGTAACACGACGTGGTGGGGACCCAAGGCCAGGGTGAAGTGGCAAGAGCGGGACCCGAAGCAAAGGAGATGACGTGGCAGCAGAAAAACAGGAACAGGAGATGACGTAGCAGAGCTAACGTGCGGGACCCAATGATCAGTATGCTATGTTTCGAATCTGCCTTATGGGAAATATGTTCAACAATAGTGGGTTTTATATGGTAAAAAGGTAAGGTAAAGTCCTTTAGGTTAGCTGGTACTGAGGCCCGTACCGGTATTAAACCCGGCACGCGACGCCCACCTGCAATCTAGCACACCCAATCCCTACGCGCTGTGTGCCCCATTGTCAGTGTCCTTATGACACTTGCCTTCTTTTGTTTTACCCATCCGTCTTTTTACCTCAAAATGCCCAGTCCAGAGATAAAGTTCTCCCGTATTTTACTCCAGTAGAAAGTCGCAGGTCTCCAGCTACGACATATACCAAGTAGGAAAGAGCACCTGGTCTACCCAATCATTGTCAGACTTCCCTGCGTCGCTTTCTCGAGCAGATTTACCTTCCATTCAGGTACTCCGTCATTCATACTCCCTCTGTTTTCCTTTATCTTTTTCAAATTCTTGTATGCTGGCCATGGGAAGGGGAACGCCCAAGAAAAATGAACCAGAGACCCCTCAGGTTCGTGAATCCAGAAACCCACCCGGGTTCGACCCTCTCATCGACCTGCAAGCTGGTAGCTGTGACCCTAAATACCCATTTGACATCCGCAGCATTAAGCCCGAGCTTTTTAGACGACATGTTATGAACAAAGACCGTTACCGGGTAGTCGTGTCTGGCCTGTACCACCAAATTTACCGTCAAGTTCACTCCGTGGTTGATTTTATCTCCTGGCTCAGAGATGTTTTCGATGAGCATCGGGGCAACTTCACCTCTCCTCAAGGGAACAAATTTTTTTCCCTTTCCCCCGATACTATCAAGCAAGCCCTCCGCTTTCCTACCAGCGCCACATATATCAGTTTCAGAGAAGCAGCTTTAGCCGCCCAGTTCACCAAACAGCCATGGGAGACCCAGCAAGCCTTCATCTCCTCCATAACTAGAAATCAAGTTACTTCTCTTCCTGCCATAGAGCCTTTTCCATTAAGTTTGTTCGAAGAGGAAGTTCGGCCCATCCTCTCTCTCATTACTGGCCTTTTAGGGGTAGGAAGTCCGAAAGAGATTTCCATGGTGTGCGTCCATTTCTTATGGCCCATGTCTCAAAAGGGGGTAGTGTTGGATATTCCTGGTTTCCTTGCCACTGCCATTTGAACCCAGTTCCAGGAGCTTCTAGAAACCCGTCAGTTCCATTTTTGTTCAATGGTTTTCTATCTCTTCTTGTACCAGCACACCGATAAATTTGAGGGTTTGGGGTTAGACAAAGTATATCGTGAGAATTCCCAACCCTGACCAGTTTTCGACTGGAATTGCTCTGTACGCCAATTACCTAAGGGAGAGGGTTATTCCAGCTTTGTGAATAGTTTCATGTCTATTGCCTATACCATTATTCATGGCTCGCCTTCACCTAGGGTCTCTCCAGAGATGAAAAGCTGGCTGCAAGCCGGAAAATATGAGAGCACTGGGATTGGTTTCTATTCGATGACTACACTGAAATTCGGGTCTATGGAGCCGAAGTTTCCCCTTACCGGTTGCCAGTCTTTCTTGTTCGTCGAGTTTATGCGCTCGAATACATCTGGCAAGCCCTCAAGGCTGATCAGCTCAATTTCGTCCCTGCCAAGAAGGGTTACATCTTGAGGCTCCCCATTGAAATCGACCCTTTTGTGGTGAACTCGAGACATGCCTCCCCAATCGTTGAAAAAATGCTGCAAGGTTTGGACCTAAGGCTGGGACAAAGTTGGGCTTATGACCCTCGAGAAATTATCTCGAACAAAAGAAAAAGGAACAAGTCCACGCCTTATATGCATGAGCTGAGGCCATTCATGGAATGGAGGGCTAATCTCGAAATTTGGCCTTTGGTTTCACAGATGGAAACATATTCATCTGCTACGGGGGAGGAAGAGAACGTCAATAAAGACACAGGCAGAGAAGAAGCAGGTACCTCAGGAGCAGCTCCCCATCACAAAAAGAAAAAAACAGCCTCCAGTGAGGCAGAAGTCATAGGAGAGGAACAACTACTTGAACCCTTCACAGTGTATGGTCATTTGGATAAAGGCGAGGCCGGGATAAAGGTGCTAAGAGACAGTACAACTTCTTCTGACTTCACAGAGGTCACAAAGGCCATCATAGAGCACACCTCACCGAGGGAAATTGAAAGGGATCAGGCAAATAGAGCAATCTGAGATAAATATAAAGCTGAGTTGGGATCAGATGACATGGAGAAGCACGGTATTCCAAGCCGATTCACGGAGGCTATTAAATGTCGAAAAATCATCAACAAAGAGATGGCCCGAGTCGCAGCTTCGAGAGCTCTCCAACAGGTGGTCACCAAAGTGGAACGATTCGACGCAGTATGGGGTGAGATCATGACAACTGGACTTCCTTCCTGTTTGGACCCGACCACTCCTTCTGTGCTCTTTCCTTTGACACAATATACGGTGCACTTGCAAGAAGAAAGAGATCGAACCGACCTCCAGATAGGTACAGCTGCTCAACTCAAGGTCGACATGATAGTTTCGTTCCTTCAAAAAGAGTTCACCTTCCTCCATTTGATAAAACACAAGCTTCCTACTGGAGCGGGTTTCCACGTCCTCATAGAGGCCTTTGTCGAGGTAGAGGGGTTCTCAGCAATGCCCGAACCAGCTGCAGACAGTAAGCAGAGGTGCGCTCAATTTACGAGCCAGTATGCCAGTTCATCTGCGAACGTGCCGCCACCAGAATCAGCAACTTCCTCAACTCTTCCGCACCTATGATATCTTGTCAACTCATGATTTGGCCTCAACGGCCTATTTTACTTTCTACTAGAATATTTTCTTTTAAGTTTCGAGTGGGTTGTTTGCCCCACTTCGGCATTTTACTTTTCATCAAACTGCTGTTTAATTTTCTGTTTTAAAAAAAAAAAAAAACGGCCAAGCGCCTGAATATCCATGATGAGAGGCCTGATTCCTCATCATGAATTTTGATGTTTTGAGAACGACCTTTAAATTTTTTTGTCTATGCGAAGAATATATTTTTCCAAAAAATATCTTCTCGCTGAGATAGGAAGAAGCCTATAGAAGCAAGATCAAATGAGAAAAAAAGGGTTCCAGATTTCCTGAAGAAACTTGCAGTGTAAAATTTTTTGTATGGTTGTAGTGGAATTATCAATGCAAATACACAGAGCCCGTGGGGTTTCAGCGAAGAGAAGTTCTAGTTACATATGAGGATTCTAGTCTTAATGCTATATAGTTTGTGACTCTTTCTTAGTGATATTGTATCATTGTTCTCTACACTATTTTCAATTTCCTTTTATTGTGTCTTAGAATGCGAGTGACTTGCCAGCTCGGGTATGAATTTATCATTGTTTGATACTCATGCTTTACTAATCTATGTCACTTTAAATATGGCTCATACATGATATGTCGTTCCGCTTAACACATCATTCATATTTCCTCTGTATTAAACATCGTGGAATGTTACTCATATTGAACTGATTGATATGTATGGATTGTTAGTTTCAAAGCCCATATTATATTGAAATATGTTTTCCGAGCACCATTTCATTGGTAGTTAGTACTCTCCTTTCACTTTCTACGCACCAAATATTTTTTTGTTTAAAATATATATATGTCCTTGAGAAGCTGGCCCTCTCTGATGAAAGTTGTCTCTAAGTTGTCTAAGGTATATATGTATTGAAGATTCCCTTCTTGTATTTACAGTGTCTTTATAGCTTGTTAAATCTGAAGGTAGTTTGGTCCCATCCATATGATGATGCTTTGCACAAGTTGAAAAGGTAGAGAGTCCTAAGCTGATAATGAGCCTGAAATATACTTTATACTCCCTACTGTTTAAGATGTCCTAGGCACTGGTCTTTGGAAACTCAAGGCTGTCTCTAGGAGCTACAACATCTTTTTGGCACCGTTGCCGGGGACGAAGTTGATGCAAGATTGAAATCCTTGGGCCTCGAAAAAACTCTTTTTCACTCTTCAATTAGGTGAGCATGGAGAGTTAAGAGTTGTATATCCCTCACCTTGGCGACTCCACGTCCATTTTCAAGAAAAATCTATTTGCAGTCCTGGCTCCTCGGAAGCCACACCTTAGGTCAGATACATCTCAGCCAAGGACGCCCTCTGTGTCTGACCCAGAGAGAATTTTACATAGAAGAGGTCAGAGAGGAAGATAGTTTGTTCATACTAAGATCCCACAATTCTCCCTAGAAGATTTTCCTTCTACATCTTCTCAGGTCGCCCAGTTGTAAGACTCTAGCACAGTTATGGGGGAAACCGACTATTACTCAGATTGTTTACCTGCTGGAAATATCCAAGTTAAAGACGAATCAGAGTCAGTAGACACCACCTGTTATACATTCCACCCTACTCCAGAGGTCGAGGAGGTTAAAGAGGTCACGGAAGTATCTGCTGTCACCACTCCACCCTTGTCCCCATCATCCCAAGCCACCGTTCATTATATTCCTATCATCATTCACACTACGTTTCCACCCAACCCTCCAGTTACTCACCAATATCTCTTGTTACCTCCACCACCTCCTGCAATGGCTAACATCCCTAGATTCCTAAAAAACAGATATGCTCCCCCGGAGCTCCCGGCAGTATTAAATGACATGCCACAAGATTATTTAAAGATCCTGCCTAGGTTCAATGGTGAGAATGAGATTGAAGCCCAGAAACATATCAAAGTCTTTTGCTCTTTTGCAGAGAATTTCAATGTGGAACATCTGGACGTCGTCCTAAGGCTCTTTTTGCAGTCCTTAGATGGGGAAGCTAGAAAGTGGTTCAAGACACTTGGAGCTCGTTCTATCAATACATGGGAGGGAATGGAGGATACTTTCATCCAAAAATGGGGGGAAAAGAAGGATCATGGTAATATTCTTACTGAATTCAACACTTTGAAAAATAAACACAATGAAGGGGTGTCAGTGTAGAAATTTGAATAATTTGCTGAATTATTCACCGAGATTATCCTGGTCACATACTATTTAAGCTTCATACATAACACATAATCTCTTCTACACATTAATCATCACATGCGGAAATAAAATCAACAAGCGGTATTGAAAACATTCACATGCGCACATAGAAATTCAACACATATAACACAGTATGTATACTGGGGAAAGCTTACAACTGAAAACCCCCTATTTTCTGTATATTATAATGAAGAAGAATCATGTAACAATCTCAATACAATACTCCTCACAAGTACTCAGTACTGTCTCCAAAAGTTACACACAAACTAGCTCAGTTTTGAACAAGTCATGGGTTCAAAACTCCTCCATTGTTTGCCTGCCTCTACTGCGCAATCCAAGATGAGAGAATGGAATGAAATGAATTCGAATTCCCTTGGCTTTAACTATGCAATCCTCATTGGCAATCTCCTCCAATGATTGTGCAAATCTCATGCACACTATAGTCACAACTGATAGTAGACTCCACCCTTTCACCCACCTCTAACACTGGTCTCCACTGAACTGTCCATGCATTGCAGTTAACCGATGTGTTCTTTAGTTGATTTATGAGTTAATAATTAGTGAATTAATTAATAATTAATTCACACCACTCATCACTAGTGTATTTTTCAGTTAGACTAAATACAACTAGTTCAACTAAGTTAAACAGAACACAACTCCACCAACTGTCTCATCAACTCCACCAAACTCTGCCACATGAGTTCTAACTGAAGTCAACCACGCAATAGCTCAACTAACCCTTAGGAAAAGCGTATTTCCTTCTGTCAGCTGCATGTGCCACATCCAAGCATCAAACTGAAGTGCTCCAAGAGGATAAGATAATGTTTATAGTCTAAATATTATTAAGGGTTAATAATATCTGACTGACCTATTTTTAGACAGGCAGTCTAAAAATAGACTTCGACTTGTATGTCTAAAAATAGATGTCCATCTATTTTTACCAACTTGACCAATCATCCAAGAATAGCATCCCACAACTCCTAGACCATGCTCCATATGTCTAAAAATAGACATAGTCTAAAAATAGACTTTTCGACAAAAATCACATGTGTGGTCCCCACCTAGTTTAGGTGATCACTTTCCAACTAGGATCAGGAAAGATGTTTCAGGAGGCCTCCTTCACTGTTTCTTGTTGCCATGTTCAACACTCCCTCTCAACAAGAAAGGACTATCTTTTCATGTGACATGCAACTCCATGCATTCGCCCTGCAACCTTTACAAGCGCCATGCAACTCCATGCATTCGCCCTGCAACCTTTACAAGCGCCATGCAACTCCATGCATGCGACATGCAACTCCATGCATTCGCCATGCACCGTTTGTATGTTCCATGCAAACTCATGCATGCACCATGCAACTCCATGCATGCGCCATGCACCCTTTGTATGCGCCATGCAAACTCATGCATGCACCATGCAACTCCATGCATGCGCCATGCACCCTTTGCATGCAACATCTCCGAAACTGAATAGGCTCCAAACAACTCAATCAGTCTGATGCGCCATGCAACTCCATGCATCTATCATCAAAGTCTTCAACTTCTGCTGGTACCAACTGCACATGTCATCAGGAACCACTGCGCTGTTGAACTCTTGCACCCATGCACTCTGCACTTGCTATCAACTCTGATCCGCGCTCCAGTATCCGACACTGTCAGTTTGATCTGCCTGCATCAATCCAACTGATCTGCTACTGCTGCACTGTGCGCACCTCGTAGCTAGGTTCAACTCATGAGATCCACACCATCTCATGAATCCTGCCCAGAAATCTCCTCTTGGGATTAATCATGCATGTCGCCCCACCTCTCACCTAGTGGTATAGCTGCATGCACTCCCTCAGACCATCTGGCACGAAATTTATCTGCATGAGTGGTTTCTCCCACTCCATGATCCTCTTGTGGCTGCTCCACACTCCGAGGTTCACTTTCACCTGCACGCAAAACTTGCTCCCTCTCAAGCATCAGTTACATGTCTTTCTTGCCTGCATGCAACACTTTCTCCTTCTCAAGCATCAATTGCCTGTCTTTCTCGCCTGCATGCAACACTTGATCCCTCTCAAGTATCAGTTGCATTTCTTTCTTGCACTTCCCAATAGTAGGAAGCTCTATAGACATCCCATCTACTCCAAGTCTGTAGAGATTCTTTGCCCGAATCCCAACCTTCTTGACTTGTCCTTCTTCATCTACACTAACTCCTATACTCTGAAGCTCATCCCTACAGTGGACAAACTTTTTCAAGTATACCAGAATAGTGTCATTCTTCTCCATATTTATTTTCCTGAGTTTATCCTTGAGCGCCAACTTCCTCTGGTCACTCTTGCTTTGGAAATTCTGAAAATTCGAATTCCACCAGCTCCAAACTCAACCGCTTCTAATCTAAACTTGAGAACAAATTATTTCCAATACAGAGATTGACTGTAGGGGCATTTACCAGACCTTTCACCTTCAAATAAGGATGAATCCGAAGGCTACCTGGCCCGCGCTACAGACTCTTCCTATAGAAATAAAATGCAATCACCGTAATAGATCTGATGATCAATATTGCTTCGATACCATGTAGAAATTTGAATAATTTGCTGAATTATTCACCGAGATTATCCTGGTCACATACTATTTGAGCTTCATACATAACACATAATCTATTCTACGCATTAATCATCACATGCGGAAATAAAAACAACAAGCGGTATTGAAAACATTCACATGCACACATAGAAATTCAACACATATAACACAGTATGTATACCGGGGAAAGCTTACAGCTGAAAACCCCCTACTGTCTGTATATTATAATGAAGAAGAATCATGTAACAATCTCAGTACAATACTCCTCACAAGTACTCAGTACTATCTCCAAAATTTACACACAAACTAGCTCAGTTATGAACAAGTCACGGGTTCAAAACTTCTCCACTGTTTGCCTGCCTCTACTGCGCAATCCAAGATGAGAGAATGGAATGATTGAATTCAAATTCCCTTGGCTTTAACTGTGCAATCCTCATTGGAAATCTCCTCCAATGATTGTGAAAATCTCATGCACACTATAGTCACAACTGATAGTAGACTCCACCCTTTCTCCTACCTCTTCCACTGGTCTTCACTGAACTGTACATGCACTGAGTTAACTGATGTGTTATTTAGTTGAATAATGAGTTAATAATTAGTGAATTAAATAATATTTAATTCACCCAACTCATCTCTAGTGTAATCGCCAGTTAAACTGATCACAACTAGTTCAACTAGTTAACCGGAACACAATCTCCACTAACTCCTCAATCAACTCCACCAAAACTCTGCCACATGAGTTCTAACTGAAGTCAACCATGCAATAGCTCAACTAACTCATAGGAAATTCGAATTTCCTTCTTCCAGCTACATGTGCCACATCTGTAGCTCGAACTGAAGTGCTCCAAGAGGATAAGATAAAGTTTATAGTCCAAATATTATTAAGGGCTAATAATATTTGACTGTTCTATTTTTAGACAGGCAGTCTAAAAATAGACTTCGACCTGTATGTCTAAAAATAGATGTCCATCTATTTTTACCAACTTGAACAATCATCCAAGAATAGCATCCCGCAACTCCTAGACCATGCTCCATATGTCTAAAAATAGACATAGTCTAAAAATAGACTTTTCGACAAAAATCACATGTGTGGTCCCCACCTAGTTTAGGTGATCACTTTCCAACTAGGATCAGGAAAGATGTTTTAGGAGGCCTCCTTCATTGTTTCTTGTTGCCATGTTCAACATTCAGAGTTTATTAGAAGATTCAACAAATTGTAGCTGAGTCTCCCCGCCGATATGAAGCCTGATCAGACCGCTGCAAAGGTTGTGTTTGTTGCGGCCTTTGACTCAGAATTTGGCTTCTCCTTGAGAGAAAGGAAGCTGGCCACTCTGGATGATGCACAGACTGATGCATTGGAGATAGAAGCTAATTTTTCCTCTACTGGCAAATCCAAGGGGAAACACGAGCAGGATACTAGAAAAAGGGGGAAAGAGGAAGTATCCACCTCAGGTCAAGATAGAGATTCAGCCAATGACAAGATCGAGGAAATGAACAAGATGATCAAGAATCTCTCAAGTAAGCTGGTCAAGCTTGAGATGGAGGCCAAGAATTCACCACCGAATAATTTCAATAATGCTTCAAACAGAGGGTACAATCCTTAGAACCGGAAGCCACCCTTGCAGATCCGGCAAAGGAAACGAAAGGAGCAGCCTGACCAAGTACCACACCCTCTGTACTTGGAAGGTCAAGTTGACGGTCCTACCGAGGATATCACATATGAGGAAGAGGAGGCCTATCTAGCTTATGCAAGCAGTGACGAAGTAGAGTGTCCCCTACATGCGATGGAAGCAGGGGAAGTGTCAGCACAAGAAAAAACTGATTAAAGCACCAAGGATCCGGAGATTGATGATTACTGCAAGCAGTTTATCGACTTCATGCAGGCTCAGTTTAACAAGAAATATGATCTCAGGTCCTCTAGAAACAGGACCTGCACTCAAGAGGAAGAGGAGGACACACCCCAAAAGTCAACACCTGCTCAGGGGGAGACAGCTCAGAAAGTCCCTGATAGGGGTAAGAAACCCCTTGACCAACCTTTACATTCTGACACTCAAATTCCTTCATCTTCACAAGTGACTACACCTCCTAATGTTAAGCCAGTCATAAAGGAAGTCAAACCTCTCCCCTAGAGCAAAGACTCTAAGGAGAAAGAATTAAAAGAGGTGTCGATAGATAAGTCCCCCTCCACTTTTAGTCTACAAAAATAGCTTGAAAAAGTGAAAATCCCAGTTCCCCTGACCGAATTGTTAAAGCAACTTGCATATCAGTCCCAGGTCACATCCTTCATGCTTCCCCCAGAAGTAATACACATCCCGAACAGTCTCAACTTACAAGAAGAAAGACCTATGGTAGTATTTGGTCCACATGTCGAAGAATTAGACCCCTCGACACCTCCCTTTTACATGTCTTTGGTGATCCATGACCTATTGCTCCACAATTGTATGTTAGACTCTAGAGCCTCCCACAATCTAATGCCTCTTTCTGTCATGGAACAATTAGGACTCCAGATCACTCGTCCATATTAGGATCTGTACTCATTTCACTCCAAAAGAGTTAAGTGCTTGGGCATGATTAAGCACCTGGTGGTCAATCTGGCCCAAATCCCAGCTAAAAGTGTAGTAATGGACATTGTGGTGGCTGAAATTCCAGCCCATTTTGGTATGCTACTATCAAGGTCTTGGGGAACGAAAATTGGTGGGTCAATCAAACTAGATCTAACATATGCCACCATCCCAATTTTTGGCGGGCAGGAGAGGAGATTATATAGGGAGACCAGATTTCTAAAAACGGTTACCAAAGCTGACAGTTAAGAAAATTCACCGGTCTACAGTAAGGATAGAGACTTTTCATGCTTGATGTTAGAAGAAGATTACAGTTATGCTCAGGAATCTTCCTTATGTCAGATAAGGACTCAAAAATCCTCAGAAGGCCTTGAAACAGGGGTATGGACTCTACATTTCGATGGGGAAAATTTGAAGGAAGGTAATGGTGTTGGAGTTTTATTAATTTCCCCTACAAGCAGATGGGTCCCACTGTCCTTCAAATTAGAGTATGAAGCCACCAATAACGTGGCTGAGTATGAAGCACTTTTGCTGGGGCTACAAGCAGCAAAGAATATGAATATATAAACCATGAAGGTCTTGGGTGATTCAGAATTGGTGGTCCGACAGATCAGAAATCAATGTCAAGCTAAGCATCCTCGTTTAAGAGCTTACAGGAATGAAGTATGGGACATGGTGGAGAACTTTTTCTCAGCTTTTAATATTCAGTTCATGCCCCAGGAGCAGAACAGGATGGCAGATTCACTTGTAGTAGCTGCCAGCACCTTCCGTCCACCCCAAAATCCCCTCCTGAGGTATGAGATAGAAGTAAGGTACCAACCTTTGATTCTAGATAATTTCAAACACTAGAAAGTGTTTGAGGATGATGAACAAGTGAAAATGTTTCTAGAGACAGTTGGGGAATTCTCTAATATGGAAATTGACTGTTGTGAGGAAGATGATGTTGAGAACCAATCAGAAAACAAGTGGGAAGAAAACATGGCTGGGAGCAAAGTGTTACAGCTGAAGGGAAATGTCATCCCCAGGAAGACCAACAAAATGACAGATGAAAACCAGGTAGAGGACCTAAATTTGGGGACTGAGGCTCAACCAAAAATTGTGAAATTATCCAGAAAGGTCCCGAACAGCTATAAGGAGAAGTACCTACAATTATTTCAGTCTTATAGGGATGTATTTGCGTGGTCCTATCAAGACCTGAAGACGTTTGATATCAGCATTTTGCAGCATGAAATTCCCCTGAAGGTAGATTCAAGGCCTCACAAGTAGAAGCTCAGACAAATAAACCCTCTATTACTCCCCTCCATTGAGAAAGAAATCAAGAAGCTGTTAAGGGCTAAAATAATCGTGCCATTGAAGTACTCCGAATGGGTGGAAAATCTAGTCCCATTCCGAAAGAAAAATGGAGAAATAAGGTTGTGCGTTGATTTTAGAAATTTGAATAGAGCCTCCCTGAAAGACAATTACCCATTGCCGAAGATGGACCACATTCTGCAAAATTGGTGGGCGCCTCTAGGATGTCTATGATGGATGGTTTTTCGGGTTATAACCAGGTGGCTGTACTCCCAGAGGACCAGAAGAAGACTACTTTCACCACACCCTGGGGGACATTCATGTACACTAGGATGCCTTTTGGGCTGATTAACGCAAGAGCCACATTTCACAGGGCTATGGACATAGCTTTTGTTGCGGAACAAGATAAATTTCTGGTGGTGTATTTGGATGATATTACAGTGTTTTCGAAAGATGACGCCGAGCATAATCAACATTTACAGAGAACCTTCAAAAAATGCAGAAGGTATTTACAGAGAACCTTTGAAAAATGCAGAAGGTATGGTCTTTCCCTAAATCCTCAGAAATCCTTGTTTGCATTAGAAGAGGGCAAGCTCCTGGGGCACATTGTAACTAGGGATGGGGTCAAGATTGATCCTAAAAGAGTGGAAGTTATAAATGGTATCTCCCTTCCCAGGAATAAGAAAGAAATCCAGGTGTTCTTAGGGCGTATCAATTTTCCGAGGAGATTTATCCCTAACTATGCTAAAATAGTTAGGCATATAACAGATATGTTAAAAAAGAATAATGAGGTGAAATGGTCACCAGAACCGAGGCAAGCCTTTGCCAGAATAAAGAATGCATTTGCTGAGGCTCCTGTGCTGGCAAGGCCAGATTACACTAAACCATTTATGATTTTCTCTTTCACATCACCTCATATAGTAGCTGGAGTCCTCCTACAGAAAAACGAGGATGGGTATGAACAACCCATTGCTTTTTTTAGTCAGGTTCTTCACGACGCAGAATTGAAATACAATATATTGGAGAAGCAGGCCTATGCCCTGGTAAAGTCCCTCAAGGCATTTTGCATGTATATTCTGTAGTGTCACATTATTTCATTTGTACCCACCACAGCGGTTAAAGATATCCTCGTTCAGGGTGACAGTGAAGGAAAAAGGGGTAGGTGGATTGCAAAGATACAGGAATATGATATGGACATCAGACCCACTAAGTTGATTAAAGGGCAGGGGCTGGAAAGAATTTTATCAGAGTCAAATCATCAAGCTTTGCGCATAAATTTATCTATGATTGCAAATGAACATTCTGAGGAACAAACAGGGCAACAAGAAATGGAAATGGAAACCCAGAAAATACGGGTGAAGTATCTTACTAGTCCTTGGTACAAATAAATAGTAGAGTATCTCCTAACACTCCGCTATCCACCCAGCTATGATAAAACAAAATACAGAGCATTGAGGCTGAAATCACAAAAGTATATAGTTGGTAATGGTCAGCTATATTAGAAAGATCCTTCAGGCATACTGTTATTATGCCTCATAGAAGACGAAGTGGAGAACATAATGACCGAATTTCATGAGGGAATCTGTGGAGGACATTATAGCTGGAGGAGCACAGCTCAGAAAATTCTGAAGGTTGGCTTCTACTGGCCTAAATTGTTTGGAGACGTCTTCGCTCGGGTTAGAGCATGCGACAAATGTTAGAAATTTGCCTAAAAACAAAAGTTAGCAGCTCTGCCCCTGATTCCTGTACACATCGACGAACCTTTCAAACAGTGGGGAATTGACTTCATAGGCGATATTCACCTGCCCTCAAGTGGCCAGCATAGATGGATTCTGACTGCCAAAAATTATTTCATGAAATGGGTGGAAGCCATACCCGCACGAAATGCTACAGACACAGTGATAATCAAATTCATGGAAGAGAACATTATATCCAGGTTTGGATGCCCTGCTAGAATAGTGACTGAAAATGCCCAAGCCTTCAAATCTACAGCTTACTACCCACAGGGAAATGGTTTGGCGGAATCATCAAATAAAACGCTGGTGAGAGCTCTAAAGAAGACAATAAACGAAAACCAGAGGAACTGGGATTCCCAACTGAAGTTCGCTCTGTGGGCAAACAAAATTACTAGTAAAAGAGCAACTGGGAAATCTCCCTATGACTTAGTATAAGGATGAGCAGCTGTGTTCCCTATACAATTAGCTTTACCCGTGGCTCGTTTCATGCAAGAGATTCAGGAGGAACCTGATGACATGACTAGAAGAATTAACCAGCTGGTGGAACTCGAAGAAACGTGTGGTCAGGTGAATCAGAGACTTGTGGAGTACCAGGAGAAAATGAAGGAGCTATTTGATCAGCACGCCAAAGACAGAAAGCTACAGGTGGGAGATCTAGTGCTCAGGTGGGATGTGCGAAGGGCCGATAAAGGTAAGCACGATAAATTCGACCCCCTTTGGTTCGGTCCCTTCAAGATTGTAGAACAAGGAGGAAATAATACCTTTAAGCTGGAGAATTTGCAGGGAGATCTGCTCAACATCCCTGTAAATGGACAGTTCCTCAAACCATACTTTCAGTTCTGAAGCAGGCTGAGAAAGCCTGATTGTAATATATTGTACATTAGCTGTTTTTTTCATTTTTGAATTGAATAATGCATGGGTCATGATGATTTATGAAAAGGGAAGTCGAAAGTGCAAGAGAGGTGGCGTTCACAAAAGAAAAACAGGTGGTCTGCGTAGTTCTCGACACGTTCAAGGTTGAACGTGCCGTCCCCAGTTGGAGCCAATGTTGATCAACATTTAACATAAGTCAGTGGTGTGATTAAATGGTTGACAAGTCATATCGAACAGTGAAACATTTGAGGAGATGGCCGAGTTAAAATAAGGCGAGAAAGGCCAAAGGTTCAAAAACCAAAGGTGGAAATAATACTAAAAGCGCGGAGGTATAAAATTAAAAAGACATCGAAAATATAAAAGGTACAAATGAGCGGTACAAGGAGTGCAAAGAAAAAGTGTTAAAAGAAATGCCGCTCCACAAATATGCGCACAAGGGAATGCATCAAGGGCTAATTTCCGAGGGGGTCGAGAGGCGAGAGGGGGAAGGACCCTGTACCCCCGCAGAATGGAAGTAACACGACGTGGTGGGGACCCAAGGCCAGGGTGAAGTGGCAAGAGCAGGACCCGAAGCAAAGGAGATGACGTGGCAGCAGAAAAACAGGAACAAGAGATGACGTAGCAGAGCTAACGTGCAGGACCCAAGGATCAGTATGCTATGTTTCGAATCTGCCTTATGGGAAATATGTTCAAGAATAGTGGGTTTTATACGGTAAAAAGGTAAGGTAAAGTCCTTTGGGTTAGCTGGTACTGAGGCCCATACCGGTATTAAACCCGGCACGCGGCGCCCACCTGCACTCTGGCACACCCAATCCCTACGCGTCGTATGCCCCACTGTTAGTGTCCTTATGACACTTTCCTTCTTTCGTTTTACCCATCCGTCTTTTTATCTCAAAACTCCCAGTCCAGAGATAACCGTTCTCCCGTATTTTACTCCAGTAGAAAGTCGCAGGTCTCCAGCTACGGCATATACCAAGTAGGAAAGAGCACCTGGGCTACCCAATGACTGTCAGACTTCCCTGCGTCGCTTTCTCGAGCAGATTTACCTTCCGTTCAGGTACTCCGTCATTCATACTCCCTCTGTTTTCCTTTCGCTTTTTCAAATTCTTGTATGTCGGCCATGGGAAGGGGAACGCCCAAGAAAAATGAACCAGAGACCCCTCAGGTCTGTGAATCCAGAAACCCACCCGGGTTTGACCCTCTCATCGACCTGCAAGCTGGTATCTGTGACCCAAAATACCCATATGACATCTGCAGCATTAAGCCCAAGCTTTTTAGACGACATGTTATGAACAAAGACCGTTATCGGGTAGTCGTGTCTGGCCTGTACCACCAAATTGCCCCTCAAGTTCACTCCGTGGTTGATTTTATCTCCTGGCTCAGAGATGTTTTCGACGAGCATCGGGGCACCTTCACCTCTCCTCAAGGGAACAAAGTTTTTTCCCTTTCCCCCGATACTATCAAGAAATCCCTCTGCTTTCCTACCAGCGCCACATATATCAGTTTCATAGAAGCAGCTTTAGCCACCCAGTTCACCAAACAACCATGGGAGACCCAGAAAGCCTTCATCTCCTCCATAACCGGCAATCAAGTTACTTCTCTTCCTGCCATAGATCCTTTTCCATTAAGTTTTTTCGAAGAGGAAGTTCGGCCCATCCTCTCTCTCATTGCTGGCCTTTTAGGGGTAGGAAGTCCAGAAGATATTTCCATGGTGTGCGTCCATTTCTTATGGCTCATGTCTCAAAAGGGGGTAGTGTTGGATATTCTTGGTTTCCTTGCCACTACCATTCGAACCTAGTTCTAGGAGCTTCCAGAAACCCGTCAGTTCTGTTTTTGTTCAATGGTTTTCTATCTCTTCTTGTACTAGCATGCCGATAAATTTGAGGGTTTGGGGTTAGACAAAGTATATCGTGAGAATTCCCAACCCCGACCGGTTTTCGACTGGAATTGCTCTGTACACCAATTACCTAAGGGAGAGGGTTATTCCATCTTTGTGAATAGTTTCATGTATATTTCCTATACCATTATTCATGACTTGCCTTCACCTAGGGTCTTTCCAGAGATGAAAAGTTGGCTGCAAGCCGGAAAATACCAGAGCACTAGGGATTGGTTTCTATTCGATGACTACACTGAAATTCGGGTCTATGGAGCCGAATTTTCCCCTTACTGGCTACCAGTCTTTCCTGTTCGTTGAGTTTATGCGCTCGAATACATCCGACAGTCCCTCAAGGCCGATCAGCTCAATTAAATCCCTGCCAAGAAGGGTTACATCCTGAGGCTCCCCATTGAAATTGGCCCTTTTGTGGTGAACTCGAGACATACCTCCCCAATCGTTGAGAAAATGCTGCAAGGTATGGACCTAAGGCTGGGACAAAGTTGGGTTTATGACCCTCGAGAAATTATCTCGAACAAAATAAAAAGGAACAAGTCCGCGCCTTATATGCATGAGCCGAGGCCATTCATGGAATGGAGGGCTAATCTCGAAATTTGGCCTTTGGTTTCGCAGATGGAAACAGATTCATCTGCTATGGGGGAGGAAGAGAACGTAAATAAAGACACAGGCAGAGAAGAAGCAGGTACCTCAGGAGCAGCTCCCCCTCACAAAAGGCAAAAAACAGCCTCCAGTGAAGCAGAAGTCATAGGAGAGGAACAACTGCTTGAACCCTTCACAGTGTATGGTCAATTGGATAAAGGCGAGGCTAGGATAAAGGTGCTAAGAGACAGTACCACTTCTTCCGACTTAAAAGAGGTCACACAGGCCATCATAGAGCACACCTCACCGAGGGAAATTAAAAGGGATCAGGCAAATAGAGCAATCTGAGATAAATATAAAGCTGAGCTGGGATCAGATGACATGGAGAAGCACGATATTCCAAGCTGATTCATGGAGGATATTGAATGTCGAAAAATCATCAACAAAGAGATGGCCCAAGTCGCAGCTTCGAGAGCTCTCCAACAGGTGGTCGCCAACGTGGAACGATTCGACGCAGTATGGGGTGAGATCATGACAACTGGACTTCCTTCCTGTTGGGACCCGACCACTCCTTCCGTGCTCTTGCCTTTGACACAATATACAGTGCGCCTGTAAGAAGAAAGAGATCGAACCGACCTCTAGACAGGTAAAGCTGCTTAACTCAAGGCGGACATGATAGTTTCATTCCTTCGAAAAGTGTTCACCCTCCTCCATTTGATAAAACACAAGCTTCCTACTGGGGCGGGTTTCCACGTCCTCACAGAGGCCTTTTTCGAGGTAGAGGGGTTCTCAGCAATGCTCGAACCAGCTGCAGACAGTCAGCAGAGGTGCGCTCAATTTACGAGCCAGTATGCCAGTTCATTTGCGAACGTGCCTCCACCAGAATCAGCAACTGCCTCAACTCTTCCACACCTATGATATCTTGTCAACTCATGATTTGGACTCAACGGCCTATTTTACTTTCTACTAGAATAGTTTCTTTTAAGTTCGAGTGGGTTGTTTGCCCCACTCCAGCATTTTACTTTTCATCAAACTGATGTTTTATTTTCTGTTTTAAAAAAAAAAAAATGGCCAAGCGCCTAACTATCCATGATGAGAGGCCTGATTCCTCGTCATGAATTTTGTTGTTTTGAGAACGACCTTTAACAAATTTTGGTTATGCGAAGAAGATATTTTTCCAAAAAATATCTTCTCGCTGAGATAGGAAGAAGCCTATATAAGCAAGATCAAATGAGAAAAAAAGGGTTCCAGATTTCCTAAAGAAACTTGCAGTGTAAAAGTTCTTATATGCTTGTAGTGGAATTATCAATGCAAATACACAGAGCCCGTGGGGTTTCAGCGAAGAGAAATTCTAGTTACATATGAGGATTCCAGTCTTAATGCTATATAGTTTGTGACTCTTTCTTAGTGATATTGTATCATTTTTCTCTACATTGTTTTCAATTTCCTTTTATCGTGTCTTGGAATGCAAGTGACTTGCCAGCTCGGGTATGAATTTATCGTTGTTTGATACTCATGCTTTATTGATCTATGTCACTTTAAATATGGCTCATACACGATATGTCGTTTCGCTTAACACATCATTCATATTTCCTCTGTATTAAACATCGTGGAATGTTACTCTTACTGAACTAATTGACATGTATGGATTCTTAGTTTCAAAGCCCATATTATATTGAAATATGTTTTCCGAGCACCATTTCATTGGTAGTTAGTACTCCCCTTTCACTTTCTGCGCACCAAATATTTTTCTGTTTAAAATATCTATATGTCCTTGAGAAGCTGGCCCTCTCTGATGAAAGTTGTCTCTAAGTTGTCTGAAGTATATATGTATTGAAGATTCCCTTCTTGTCTTTACAGTTTCTTTATAGCTTGTTAAATCTGAAGGTAGTTTGGTCCCATCCATATGATGATGCTTTGCACAAGTTGAAAAGGTAGAGAGTCCTAAGCTGATAATGAGCCTGAAATATACTTTATACTCCCTACTGTTTAAGATGTCCTAGGCACTGGTCTTCGGCAACTCAAGGTTGTCTCTAGGAGCTACAACATACTACACGTCACTTTTATATTTCATGATCATTAAAATTCATAAATTTAACACTTATTGAAGTGTTTAGATAATAACTCCATACAATTATGTCTTAACATAACCAATATGCAAATGATATGAATGAAAATAATCTTATAGAATCAACAACCTAACTGGCCTAACAGTTGTGAAATATTCAAATGTGTTACAATCAAGTGAACTCTGGTCTTGTATAACAATTTAAATTATAAGAGCACACAATCCATACAAACCTATCACCAAATTTCCTATTTCATTTACAATCATCGATCACAACTTTGTCATCGATAAAAATTGTTTCACTTGATAGAAATAGTAAGTACTCTCATATGCATGCAATGTATGAAGAGTTAAATTAAGTGAAGGAAAGCAAGTCAAGCCTAATTAAGCCTAATATTAGAAGTCAAGTGAGTCGAACTTAAAAATATAATGTCTTGTTAAGAAAAGCTAACTGAAGGAAAAGAAAAATGTGGATTTATGTTAAAGTGAAGTTCGAAAAGCTTAGTTAAAGTGTCAAGTCATAGTTTGGATGAAGAAAAGAAAGTTAGAGTTTGCATGATTCCATATTTAGAAAGTTTAGTGCTTATATACTCATAGTTGGGTCATTGTAATGTGAATTAAGAAGAGAGAATAACAAAAATTCGGTGGATGTATAAGAGAGAATAATTAATGAATATAACTTATTTATTCAAGAAGAGGCTTGTGTACTTATTTGTCTTGTGTTTGCATGTTTAACTTTGCATCTAAATAACA
Organism: Pinus albicaulis; assembly: GCA_034641835.2. Lineage (NCBI taxonomy): Eukaryota > Viridiplantae > Streptophyta > Pinopsida > Pinales > Pinaceae > Pinus > Pinus albicaulis. The sequence continues at coordinate 17,270,729 of MU968480.1, read as the reverse complement.
AGTGGTATTAGAGCAAGGTTTAGCAGGGTTCCAAAGCATCAAACAAGTTAAGAAGGTCATTAGCTACTTCCACGAAGAGCCTTGGCTATAATGAGTAGTATTCAAATCGAAGTTTGCATCTATTGGTCCATAAGTAGAAACTAGATCTCGTTGAGAGTTTGTAAACCCAATTACATACAAATATTCTCACAAGAGCCCTCATGTACTCATCTAATTGTCTCACACTGTCTCAGATAAAACCGACCTATAGTTAACCAATTTATTGCCTCCAGACAGCCTACCTTTCTTGCACAATTTGTGAGGAATTCAATCCCTATTCCATAGGAATTTTGGCTTTCCTTGACTGCAAAAGTATCATGGGAAATCCAATAGGTGTTTGGTAGCATAGGTGCAACCCAATAATCCTACAACTGAGAGTCAACTTCCCTTTCACCTATATCTCAACTGGTCTCCACTAGAATTGACATGCATGTAGCTAATAATATTAAATCCCCAGTTGTGTGTGAGATCCTTTATTGTGAATTAACTAATATTTAATTCACTTTATCTCTCACTAGTGTATCTAACAGTTACAACTAGCATAAATGAGTTTAACTCGCTTAACTGAGTTAAAATGTTTACAACCTGCATTAACTAATGCACCACTACACTTCGAACTATGTTACAACTAGAATTACTCTACATGCCTCACCAACTACCTCTAACTCGAAATTCATGAGCTAACTGAGTTTATCACACTCAATTAACTATTACAAGTTATTTTGAGATTAGATTACATTTTATTGTCCATCTTAATTAAGGGATAACTAAAATAGACATGCACCAAATTTAGCCCACACCAGTGTAGGTGCTGCTAAGACATGTGGTCCCACACTAGTGTAGGTGTTGCTTGGATCTCCTGGTCCCACACTAGCGTGGGTGCTGAAATTTCTTGTTGAAAGTCAACACTCCCTCTCAACAAGAAATGGATTATCCTTCACCCTGATCCTACCTCTATGGTATTCGAATTTTCTCCTGGTGAGCACCTTCGTCAGAATATACGCCTCCTGATCTTCTGTGGGAATGTACTGAAGTAACATTATCCACCTTTATGCACAATCTCTAAGATGGTGGTATCAAATATTTATGTGCTTGGATCTATCATGAAACACAGGATTAATAGAGAGTTTAATGCAACTCTATTTATCACAATGAATCACTATCGGATCCATCTGAGAACCAAACAAACCAACCAATATCTTTCTCATCCATATAGCCTCACATGCAACTTGACTTGCTGCCATGTACTCTGCTTCCGCTAAACTGAGTACCACAGATCTCTCCTTCCTGCTGTACCATGAAATCATCGTCGATCCTATGCTGAAGATCCCTCTTGATGTGCTATTTCTGTCTAATGGACTGCCTACCCAATTTGCATCTACGAAGCCTTGAAGCTCCACTCCCACTGTCCGTCTGTACCATATACCATACTTTGATGTGCCCCTTAGGTATTTCAAGACATGCTTCCCGCCTTCCAAAAGATCTTGGTAGGCTTAACCATAGCTTGACTCAATTGGTTAATTGTGTAGAAAATGTCTGGTCTGGTGTTCATTAGCTACATCAGTGAACCAGCTAACTTCCTATAGACAGTAGCATCCACTACCTCTCCAGAAGTAGCATCTTCTTTCCTCCAATTTCCTGGAAGAGGAGTGTCCATGGGTTTGCAACTCTCCATTTGAAACTTGCCTAGTATCTCTTTGGCGTACTTTCCCTGAGAAAAAAAAAATTTCACCTTTCCACTGCCATATTTCCAAGCCAAGGAAATAATGAAGGAGTCCCATGTCCTTCATTTATAACTCCATTGCAAGATCCTCCTTGCATGTGTGTCAGATGCTCATCACCAAACAAAATTAGATCATCAACATAAAGAAAAATAATCAATAGCTTACCCTCAACCACAATCTGGTACAGGTTTGCATCAGCTTCACTTTTTCTGAAGCCCAGTCTGGTGAAATAGATGTCTATCTGAGTGTACCAAGAATGAGGTGATTGATTCAACCTATATAGTGCTCTCTTGAGTTGACACACATGCAACTCACTGTCGAAGATCTTGAAACCTTTTGGCTACTCTATGTACACTTCTTCTTTAATCAATCCATTGAGAAACATAGTTTTCACATCCATATAATGAATGTGCCAGCCCATCTACGATGAGAATTCAAGGATGGATCTAATGGAAGAGTACCTTGCAACAAGTGAAAAATTCTCATCATAATTAGTCCCCTTGATCTGTGAGAATCCTCGGGCTACAAATTTAGCCTTATATTTCTCCACACTCCCATCAACAACTTGCTTTACCTTATAGATCCATCTCGATCCAACCACTGATTTTTTGGCCGGTCTTGGGACAATCTCCCATGCACTATTCTTGAAAATGGAGTCATACTCCTCCACCATTACATCAACCTAGGTTGGTTGCTGCACTATCTCCTGAAAGGAAGATGGTTCATTCACAATATATTTTCTCATAAGAGCGATGTATCCAGTAAACTCGTCTGGAGACTATCTTTGTCTGTGCTGTGAAGTAGGCGCTCATACATTATTTGCAACATCAAGCCTCAATATATTAGCTTATGTGGTGTGCCTTCTGTCATTTCTAATAGATGGCTCTGAATGAGTGTTTTCCACCACTTCCTGATTCTCCTCATGTGGTTTCTCCACATATTGAGGTTCATCCTTGGGAACCAAGAGTTCCTCCTCTGCATGCAAGTCCAACTCCCTCTCAAGGGACAATCGCATGGATTTCTAATCCTAAAATTTATATCCCGTCGCACAACAGTCATTTTTTTGTTTGGAAAATACACTCGATAGTTTTGGGGTGTTTCATTGTACCCCACAAAAAATCCTGATCTCAGTTGTCAGTTCCAGCTTCTTCCTAGCATGTTTAGTCACATGCACTTAAACAGATGAGCCAAAAATCCTAAAATGTGAAACATCAGGTTTCTTACCAGTGAAAGCCTCTTCTGGTGTACTCATGCCAAGTATCCTATGAGGACAATGGTTCTACACAAATATTGCAGTGTTGCATGCTTCCACCCACAGATGCATTGGTAGGCCTTGATCATGCAACATCACTCTTGCTACACCCACAATTGTTTGGTTCTTTCTTTCAGTGACCCCATTTTTCTGTGGGTTATGAGGTGCTATCAATTCTCTTCGAATTCCTTATTTTCTACAGAAGTTATTTAATTTTTTAGAGATGTAATCACCACCATTATTGCTCCTAAGAGCCTTTACATTCTTCCCCGACTCTTTCTCCACCAGTGCTTTAAACCAAAGAAACTTTGAGAATGTTAGATATTTCTTCTGCATGAAGTAGATCCAGCACTTATGAGAAATTTATCAAAAAATATCAAAAATTACTTATGTTTTGTTGTCAAAGCAACAAAAAATGGTTCACACACGTCAGTGTGAACTCCCTCAAGGATCCCCGAGGCTTAGTTCTCCTTCTCATGAAAGGTGGCCTTTACATATTTTCCCATAGTACATCACTTGCATGTGTCTGAATGCGCAAGTGTACCCATGGGAAGACCAATAGAAATCTACTTCATGACATTCAAGGCTCTATGGTGAATATGGCCCAATCTCCTGTGCCATAATTTGCCCTCATCCTGACTCACCATTTTGTCTACCTTGCCCATCAATGCTGCATAGCCATCTACATCCACCTTGTAGAGATTCTTAAATTGAATCCCTATATTCTTAGCTTGTCCTATTGTTTTGTGTCACAGGAAAGCTTTTCCTTCACTAAAAACAACATCATAGCCTCTATCCTCCAACATTGCAACTGAGACTCAATTTTCCTTCAAACCTGGTCCATGAATTACATATTTTAATTGAGAAGTTTTACCTGACTCCCTTTGGAAGGTAATGGTACCAATCTCAGTAGCACTGTACCGCTCGTCATCACCCTTTTCAATATAAATCTAGAAATTCTTCTCCTCCAAGCTACTAAAAAGTTATTTGTCTCTCGTCATGTGAAAGGAAGCGCCACTATCCAAATACCACACAGATCCAAATGCACTTGAAACCATGCATGCGATCAATGACAAGTCAAGCTCAAATTACCAGCTATAGATCCTCTAGCCTTATTCTTATTCTTCTTTTGTGGATAGTTAGTAGCATAATTCCCATGCTCGTGACAGTGAAAACACTTCACCCTAGACATGTACCACTTCTTTCCATCCTTGGACACATATTTGGAATGGAATTTCTTCCCCTTCCCCTTCTTTTCCTTGACAGCCAAAGCAAAATATTCCTTATCTTCATTCTTAGATGAAGATTCATCTCTGGTGTTTTTTCTGAACTCCTCCTACACCTAATCCAACCACATTCGTTCCCAATCTGGTAGCATTTCCCTTCCATTGACAGAGTCTTCATAACTGTGCCAACTCCTGGGAAGTCCTAGGAGATCCAAACTCAGCAAAACATCATCAACGACATTTATGCCAACGATCCCCAGTTCATACTGACATTGGACAAACGTTGTTAAATATTTTGGCATGGAGTCGCCTTTATCCATCTTGATCTTCCAGGGTTTATCTTTCAATGCCAATTTCCTATGGTCATTGCTGCTCTGAAATAGATCTACCAAATTCTTCCACATTACATATGGTGTGGATTTCCCATGGAGGATTGAGACAATTTTTTCTCGTACTCCCTCCAATAGGATCCTCCTCACCTTTTCTACCTTCTTTTGTCATGCATCAATATTGGAAGTATCTATCACAGAGGGTTTGGAGCATCATTGTCAATGAATTCCTTCAAGCCATTGGCTTAAATTACTGCCTCCATCCTGTGCTTCCAAGAAATATAGTTTGAGTTTCCCTCGAGTGCATACTCCAACCTCAATACATTGAAATCCATTGAAATCCTGAATCAGTTGTAGCACCATGAAAGTCTTTCTGAAAATTCAAATTCTATCAAGTCAAAAACTGAGCTCCTCCTTCACTATTATGACTTCCTATGCTCTGATACCATCTAGAAATTATACAACAAGAATGCATGTCATGTATTCAATCTAATCTAATAATGTACTAAATTTAAATACTGAATCGCTTCTACAAATCAATTGAGGAATTAAAAACACAATCGCCAATCACATGAAGCAAAGAAGAATCAATCAAGACACAACACATATAATTTCCCAGGGAAAGCTTGCTGCTCAAAACACCACTATATTGTATTGTATATTCAGCATGGATACATGAAACAATTACATACAACTCTTCTCACAATAGCCCTCCTATACTCAGCTAATTATCTCACAATGTCTCAGATAAAACTTACCAATACTTAGCTAATTTATTGCCTCCATACAACCTACCTTGCTTGCGCAATTTTTGTTGAATGCAATCCCTATTCCATAGGAATTTTGACCTTCCTTGACTGCATAAGTATCATGGGCAATCCAATAGGTTTTCGGTTGCATGGTTGCAACCCAATAATCCTACAATTGAGAGTCAACTTCCCTTACACCTAGATCTCAACTGGGTCTCCACTGGAATTGACATGCATGAAGCTAATAATAGTAAATCCTCAGTTGCGTGTGAGATCCTTGGTTGTGAATTAATTAATATTTAATTCATTTGATCTCTCACTATTGTATCTAACTGTTACAACTAGCACAATTGAGTTTAACTCACTTAACTGAGTTAAATTATTTACAACTTGCATTAACTAATGCACCACTTCACTTCAAACTCTATTACAACTAGAATTACTTTGCATGCCTCACTAACTACCTCTAACTCGAAATTCATGAGCTAACTGAGTTTACCACACTCAGTTAGCTATTACAAGTTATTTTGAGATTAGATTACATTTTATTGTTCATATTAATTAAGGGATAACTAAAATAGACATGCACCAAATTTAGCCCACACCGGTGTAGGTGCTGCTAAGACCTGTTGTCCCACACTAGTGTAGGTGCTGCTTGAACCTCCTGTTCCCACACTAGCATGGGTGCTGAAATTTCTTGTTGAACTTCAACAGTAGCAAGTGAGGAACTTACGATGGAAGGGATTTATTCAACAATTAAACTTGGTGATAAGGTATAAGAAAGGTATTTATAACAAGGTTTTTAATCTGATTTCTAGACTATTTTTTAGTGCATCCATTATTATTAAGCATAAATTTTTCATGCATGAGAGATATGCTGAGAAATATGCTTTAGATAATGATTTCAAAGATGTATATGTGACTTTGTGTTAAGGAAAATAAGTAGAGGAATTGGATTATCATGTGCATGATAACTTGTTGTACCATCTTGGAAAGCTTTGTATTCCACAGGGAGAGGGATTCAACATTATAAGGGAATCAAATACTTCTCTTATTGTTGGTCATACATTATATGTGACTTTGTGTTAAGGAAACTAAGTAGAGGAATTGGATTATCATGTGCATGATAGCTTGTTGTACCATCTTGGAAAGCTTTCTATTCCACAGGGAGAGAGAGTCAAAATTATAATGGAATCACATACTTCTCTTATTGTTGGTCATTTCGGTGTAGGTGAGACAGTGGCACAATTACAGAGGTATTGTTACTCACCTCGTATGCTTGAAAGTGTGTCATGATTTGTAAGAGGATTGTCATTATGTGTTGCCAGTAGGCCTATAAATAGAAATTTGGGATTGTATACACCACTTCCAACACCTCCTCGTCCATGGGATAGTGTTTCTATGGACTTTTTGTAGGTCTACCTATGTCTAAGAGAGGTAATGATTATCTTTATGTAATTGTTTTGGATAGATTCAACAAAATGTGTATTTTGATGCCTTATAAAAGTAGGATACAACTTAACAAACTTATGGGTTATTATTTTAGAATGTATTGGTGAATTTTGGGTTTCCCACATCCATTGTTAGTGATCGAGATTCTCGCTTTGTCGAGAAATTTTTGTAAATATTTTGTGTACTCATGGACACCAAATTAAAAAAGAGTACAACATTCCATCCACAAATAGATGGCCAAACAAATGTGGTGAACAAAACAATGATATATATTCTTCGTGGGTATTTCAGCAAGCATCCTAAGTTGTGGGATGAACATTTTAACTATATTCAGCATGCTTACAACCAATCCAAGCATTCATCGACTCAAACATCACCATTTGAGGCATGCTTGGGATACTTGCCCAAATCTCCTTTAGATTTTATCTTTGGAAAGGATGTTACTATTTATGGTCATAGTGACATAGAAAAAGCTAAAATATTCATTGAACAAGTTCAATTAGTACATAAAACAGTTTAGGAATAGTTGGAGAAGAGTCAAGTCAAGTACAAGACAAGACATGATAAGAATCATGTGGATAAAAATTTCCAAGTCGATGATGAAGTTTTGATTCACATTATAAAAGAGAGACTCCAAGGAGAAGGTAACAAGTGGAAACCAAATTGATATGGTCCATTTAGAATTCTGGAAAAGATTGGTAATAATTCCCTCATGTTGGATTTGCCTTCATATATGAAAATTTATACAGTTGTTAATATTTATAATTTAAGGTTGTATGAGCCTCCTTTTATTTAAGATCAAGGAGAGAATGTCCATATTCCTTCAATTGAAGATTTATCTCTTGAATGTATTCAAGAAATGCAACAAGACACCATCCTTGATAGGAAAGCAAGGACTTCAAAAACAAGGGAACATGGAGTACCTTCGTGTGGGGATCAAGGGAACAAATCCAAGAAAATAAAAATGGATTGAGATTTGAAGGGTGAAAGAACTATACCCTTGTATGTTTGTTAATTGAAAGTGATCTTTTGGGGTTCAAAAGATTCCAGTGGGGAGGAACGATCCAGTGGATCAGGAAAATTCTCAAAATTTAAAGCAAATGAATTGGCTCGAAATAAGCACAAAAGAGAATATATCATCGCCCTAAATTGAACGCAACTCGTTTCACTCAAAACTGAAATCGGATGCTCCCGATATCACATTCTGGTCGATTTGTCAAACAACTGAAAATTTAAGAAATTTGTTGTAGGGTGCTAGTCAGTAGTCTGTACGTTGACTAGGCAATGAATGGATATTGGATGTTCACCCTGAATCCAATGCAACTTGTTTCACTTAAAACCGACATCGTATGCTCCCGATATCATGTTCTGTTTGATTTGGCAAACAACTAAAAATTTAGGAATTTGCCACAGGGATGCCTAGTTAGCAGTCTGTACGTTGATTGGACAGGGTGCGTGTTTTTTATCAGCCTATGCTACGATGACAAGTGTCATCTGTTTATTGGTAAAAATTTAGTCATTCTCTATTGGTTCGAACTGTAATTGGGTGGACCAATTAGGAGGAGCCACATGGGCCAATCCCTCGCTGCCATGTGGCCTCCTAATGGCCATGTACAATTTTTTTTGAGGTCGATTTGCCTCCACAAGGATCGAACATAAGACCTATCGCATGCCAGCCAAGCCCTCCACCAGCCTGCCTGTGTTATTTTTTAACCTCTATAGTTCAAAATGTGTATTTTAATTTTTCATTGATGCAGATTCGAGGGTTGGGACTGAGGTTTACCCTAGACCCCAGTCTACCCAACCATACCACATGGATGTAGATGGGGTTCGGGGCTAACCCCGACCCCAACCATATAATATATTCGATACACCAATGTTTGAATCCATATATCAAAACTAGCGAGCAACATGTTTTATACACCACACAAACTATATGATATATTTTAAACCTAAGTCCAGGAGCGAACAAGTAACCCGAGCGGTTAGGCTGGTTACAAGCACATGCCATGGTTAAACACAATGTTTGATTTCATGGTTAATTGTGAAGGGGAGAAAAACCTGCCTTGGGAAGGTTTCCCACAAACCAAACCACAACGTTCCAAACTCAACCCAGTTCAACCAAAGTTAAACCATCGACAGGAAATCGGTTTCAACAAACCCACATCCGACAGTGATTTGTGAGCCAAGTGGCACAATTTTATCGATTCATGGGAAACCAAGTGCATTTAAATGTTTGAAAAATTACACCCGATGCGGTGGGAATCACGTCGGTGTGGGCCAAATTTTTCACTCCATGTGGCGCAAACGTTGGAAATTTTAAAACAGTTTGTAGGTGAGTGCGAATTGGAGAGTTAGTAAAAACCCTTCTATGGAGCATAAATCACTCATTTTTTGACCTTTTTGAGTGCAGAAAGAGCCCAGATAGGTGTTTTTTACTGTTCTGGAGCCATTGGAGATGTATTTTTAGAATTCTAAGCACTATAACTTGATGTAAACACATATTTTTAAGCATAATGAAAGAGGCCCAACATTGGAAGTTGGACTAGGAAATGTAGCCCAGGAGGGGTGAACTCCTTCATCATTTGTTGTCTCATGTATACTGTTATGGTACCGACGTCTTCTTTATTTTTTGAAAAAATAAGTTTTAAAACATGTTAATGCTTTAATGAAATTGACTTAATTAGTTAGCAACGCTAAAAATTTCACTTTCAATATTCACTATAAACTCTTAAGTTTTCATATACAGATCAGTTCTTCCTCTTTTTATTCTTGCTTGTCATTTTCTTCCTCTTTGAAATTATCATAATAATAAGGAATGTTTCATTCATAATACATGTCCTCCTTTTGGCCTTCATCTTCATGCTCAAGAAATAACACATCCCTATTTACAAAAACTTTATGTGTGCTGGGATCAAACAACTTATATGCTTTTTGATTAGAAGAGTAACCAACGAAAATAAACTTGATAGATTTTGCTTCAAGTTTCTTCATATCTTCTTTCACAACATGAGAAAATATTTTTCTTCCAAATATTCTTAAATGGCTTATTTTTGAATTATAACCATAAAAATATTTAAAAGGAGTCTTATGGTCTAAAATTTTAGATGGAATTCTATCTTTTAGATAAATAGTAATGCTAACAACATCAATCAAGAAGGCATTGGCAAGGATTTTACCTTTTAACATGCTTTGTGCACATTCAACTAGGGTTTTTTCCTTCATTTTAGTGTCTCCATTATATTGTGGAGTATGTTCTATTGTGTATTGTTGTATCATTCGATGGTATTTGCAGTACTTTATGAAGTCACTTTAAGGATATTCTCCCCCTTTATCTAATCGAAGGATCTCACTTTATTTTCCTGTTTTCTTGTCAAGTAGATTTTTTAACTTTTTAAAATATTCAAATACATCATTTTTATTTCTCATGAAGTATATTTATGTATATTTTGTACAATAATCAATAAATATCAAGAAATAATATGCTCTACCTAATAATTTGGTTTGAATAGGACCACATACATCTGTATGCACAAGTTCTAGAATATCCCATTTTCTTTTATCTATATGAATATGGAATTCCTCCCTATGCATATTCCATAATGCACACCCTTCTATAGTATTCATTCTTAAGCATCGGAATCCCTTCTACCATTCCATGCTTTTGAAGTATAAATAAAACATGATAATTAATGTGGCCATACCTTTGGTGCCAAACAACTTTTGTTGTCATTGTTCTAGATGCCAATGCTTGATGAATTTTTCTTATCTCATTGAGATTATATAAACCTTTACTTCTAACTCTTATTGTAACAACCTTGAGCTGATTCTACATATGTTTCACCAAACAATGTGAATTTACAAGTTCTACCTTAAAACCTTGATCTATTATAATATAAATTGAGATTCAATTCTTCTTAATACCGGGAACATATATCACCTTGTGATTTTTTTTAACTCCACCATTTGGTAATGTCACACATACATCACCTTAACCTTTAATTTCATCTGAACAATCATCCCTAATATATATATTTGCATGATTATTAGTTTCATGAAAATTCTTAGACCAATGCTTATTAAAGGACATGTGGATGGAGTCTCCATAGGAAAAAAACCATGTATTTGGATAATCTATTCTAGCAAAAAATATTGCATATATAAAAAATAGTGTAAAATTATAACACCATAATTCATTGTTTCTCCTTTATTAGTGAAATGACTAGTGTTCCTTTTGTTTCTATGTTTGGGCTCATGATACTTCCTCTTTCCTGCAATCTCTAAAGTAATGTCCAAACTTGCCACAATAATGAAATTTAACATCAACCTTGGAAATTTCACACCTGTTGTGGTTTTGTAGTTATTGGCTTACCAAATGATGGATTTCATCCTTTATTACCTTCCCAAGTATTCCCTTTTAAAGTTATTTTCTCTTTGTCCATTAGCGCCAAAACAAAACCGTGAAGCCTATGCTTATTTCACCTTTATTCCTCCTCCATGAGTATACCTTTCGAATAATCAAAAGTGGGAGCCTTGTCCCTTGCTGCAAGACCTATGATGAAGATATGATACTCATATAGCATTCCATTTAAGGTTATAATTACTAGGTTAGTGCTAGATATTGTTTAACCTAAATATCCAAGTTTATATTTAATGCCATTAATGTTTGAAATGAAATGATTGATTCTTTCATTTTCTTCTATTTTAATATAAAGGATCTCACTCTTAAGTAACATGAATTTATTTGTATTCTTTCAGTCATACAAATCCTTGAGTGTTGTCCAGGTCCCATTTGATGTCTTACAACCTCTTATATGACATGTAATTTTGTCTTTTACAAACATTCTCAACAACACTTTTTCCTTCATCTCTCACCTCTCCCAAAATTGAATTGATGTAGTTATATCTCCTGCAAAAAATTCTGGCTTCATTTCATCACTAGTTTTTATCGATCAAATATTGTATCCTTCCATCAATGTCTTCATTTTAAAATTCCAAATCACATCATTTCCACCATGCAATTTTTTTGCTTCATTTAAATATGATAATGCTATAGGATTATCAATTTTGAAACATATATTTCTCCAACTTCAAATCAATCAATATTTCATGTTAATCCATAGGTAGGAAATAATAATAATCTATTTCAAAAGATACAAAAAAACAACTTAAAATAAGGTTTAAATAAATAGCATAATGTTAAACCAAATTTACATAATTCTGTAGCAGCTTTATACAACATTGCCACACAATGACTTTGTTTCACAATCAAACTTCAGACAAAAATTTAATTTTTCCTTGTTGATTCTGTAACGGCTCCTATCTACTCCAACACCTTAACACATAAGGATACAACAACGTTTATCCTTTGGTGTTGAATCTCCATGCTTAGAATTATCCTTTGAAGCAAAAAGAAATATTCTATGAAAAAATGTGGGCACTACTAGAACAAAACCCATACTCAAGCTATTAGAAAAAAAATAATTAAAACCGTGCACTTGCTATCAGTATTTGTACTTTGTTACACTCTACCACTTCATAAGTTTCTATTGTATTTACCATTGTTATCACGCCACGGCATTAAGGATCAAACACACCAATTTCAGTATCGGTGACCTGTTATATTAAAGAAAAAATTGGGACAGAAGGGAGCCATTCATCCTAATCATCCACACCCAAAATCTTGGCTATAAAAATTTCATGTTAATTCCACAACACACCAAGATTGACCCTGAGCTACTACTACAACCCTCAACTTTTACTTTGGACTAAATCTAGGTATAATGAAGCCATCTATGCTTCACACTTTCCACCCTGATATTCTACATGAAAGCACATTTCACCACTGACAATATTTTAAATAAATAAAAAAATTTCATAATTTAATAATCACCTTAGGGAACAATTATGACACTCAGTATTTTCATTGTAGTCTCATTACACCAATTGCAGCTCAAATTAGTACCATGGATTTGGTACACTCCAACACTCCAAATGTTGGTTGCTCTTGCTTCACATTGGTTGCTCCTTGGGTTAGCTACACCACATGCAGAAGATTCATCTTCAAACACCACCACTCTACAATCTCATGCCCAAGATCATACACCCAGAGATCTGTTGCCAATTTAGAAAATTTGGAAGAAATATTATGGGAAGACGAGTTGCATCTCATTAGTGAGAAAATCACTCACACAAGATATTACACCACTCACACTTGTATTCACCAAGATAGCGATCACATACATATATAGGGTTACAATCTAGTTGAATATATACCTAGGATATAGGATCTGAAAAATAACAAGGACAAAATAAGGATATAAGATCTTAGAATATAAGATCTTCTAGATTTCTCCACTATTATAACAATAGTATTTACCAATTTTCCATAGCTTCATTTCTAGATATTCATTCTACATATTTTAATTTTTTTCATATACTATTTGATCCACTATCTTTTATTTATAAATAGTTCATGCACTTAAGCATTTTGTATACTCAATATGAAGACATGAAAATGAAAACCAATGATTGAATTTGGTTCAATGCAAATTTGATACTTTATTATAAGAATTTTATATTGAATAACCAATATTTAATTTAAACATACTTTAATATTATGTATGTGTCTATTATAAATGGTGGCTAGTCATTATTGGTAGAGTTCTAGTCTCATCAAGGATTATGTTAGGAAATTGTTTAAACCTTGTTGGTTGAGAAACTATCTCCAACTAGTTAGCTTCCTAGATTAGTGTTTAGTTAATTTATTGTCTCAATTGATATCTAATTAGCTAAGATAATAAAACTAGTTTAATCCTAAATTTATTGTATTTATATTTGTAATTTTAGAATGTTAATACAGAGCTCTCAAAATATTTTTGTATGCAATAATCTCTAGTCTCCCATATTAACAATTTGCCTTTAAAAATATTATTACAATTATTGAAATGATAGGACCATTTACCTTGTAATAAAGAGGAAAGTATTCATTGTATCTACTAAAGTCCATATGATAAAAAAGAAAGGTTTTATTGAATTCTTTCTATACAATTCCTATATAGACTTTAATATTTGTGAACCATATACCTAAAATTAGAATATATAATTTTTCGTTTAAAGTTTGCACAACATAACATCATATAATAAGAGACATAATATATAAGGTATGCATGAATTTTTGAATTCAAATAAAAAAATTATTTATTTTTTCACTTATCAATATTAAAATGTTAAGATAAAATTAACTTCTCAAATTAAAATATAACTCTTATCTTTAACTACATTAAAGCTGTTTTTAAGGGGAGAGTTAGCACCACCCTTTTGTTTCTGATATCTAATCAAAGTAATACATGTATTGACTTCTCTCTAGATCTATTATTTTTCTTTTTCTTTTTCATTTGTATGTGTCTTATCATCCCATAACATAACAATACTGCTAATTTTCTCTACAACCTTTTTGTCATGTGACTTCACTTTACTTATTGTAATATAAACTCAAGATTCCTGTAATATGAATTCAAATTGATAGTCGTCACTGGAATTAGAAGGAGAATGATGACAAGAAATGTGCCTTTGATAAGGAGGACGATATATCTTAGCAAAAGGGTCTGTATATATGTTTCAAGAGGATTACTAAATTATTGAGTAGGAGAGCATTTAATTATTTTGCAAAATGTGGTTCACATGTCCCCACTAGCCTAATACCATGGCAACAAGCGTGTCTCACTTGTGTATAACTAACTACTTCCCTCAATTTTAAGTAGCAGTTGTCACATTGGCACTCATAATTAAGTAGGAACATAGAAGATTTGCAACATATATTTCTTTAAAACTCCTGCACTATGTTTATGTTGCTACATCCACGATTCCAAGAGTTCTTCAAATAGAGTTCATCAATGCAAAAAATGATTTTCTCATTCCCATGTTGTTGTTAGTGTCATTCCCATGTTGTTTTCATTCCCAAATTTGAGGAATTATTTGGGAAAGAATTAATGATAAGATATTTGTTAATCATCTCATGAATTAATGATGGGATCTTTATCACTCATCTTAAATAAGTTTTAACTAGCAACCAATGTTTATGAAAAGTATCTAAATTTCTGTGAAATATCAAAAATTGTTGAAAATGTAGCAAGAAAGTCTCAGTTTGACTTTGCCTTAGTCAAACTAGAGAGAATTCAAATTTCTATTTCAACATAAATCTTGGAGGTATTTAACTGAGGTGACATGGCACTTGTCACTCAGTTAACTCAGTTAATTCAAGTTGGAGAAGCTTGAGTTCAATTCAATATGATTGATTGCTAATTTATAGAAATATATTTCAATTAAATTGAGTTATTGTTAGTTAAACTAGTTCCAACAATTAGAGGAACTTGTGTAAGTTCAAGTAGTAGGGTGCGACTTCAGTCAAAATCAATGATCATTCATTTAACTGATCAATCAACCAAAAAAAATTGATGCATGCAAAGAACTCAAGCTACCCAGTTGAGATAGCGGTTCAAGGGAAGTGTACTATTAGTTGTAGACTATTCCAAGTTTTTGATCCAGATTTATGCAGGAATGCAACAGGTTACACATATAACCACAAGCATAGAGATGCAACGGAAATAATGCTTCATTTAATTAATAAAAGAATGACTGAAATATGCTTACAGACATAATGGAAATAAAAATAGCTAGGGTGTTGGTAGCAGATCTCTGAGAAGATATGTGGCAGCTACAGACCTCTGAACTTTGTTACAATGAGGCTCGAGGGCCTATTTATTATTAGGAAATGGTGCAAAAATTGAAACATCCAAAAAACTAACCCTAGGAGATGAAGCACCAAAACTTGGGTCATGTTTGGGTAAATTGGTGTTTCAACTTCCAGGGGACGTAACTTTGGCATCCGATCTCCATTTTACACACTCAATATCTCATTAGAAAGATCTATCCAAGGAGTACAACTTTCTATGTGAGCAAAATTAGTCCATGGACCCATGTTGCTCCCAGTTTTCCAAAAAAAATTCGTTTAGGGCCTCAAAACAGCTCCTGAAGTTCAGGACCCGAAAAAATGCTAAAAATAATAAGTTGTGCTGCAACTTAAAAATTGAACGAAATTATGGTAGGGGTTCAAATGGAATAGGTGGGTGGCCACTAATATCCACCTATATCATTAAGGCCCCAAAACGACTCCGGGAGTGCAAAACCTGAAAACCTACTAAAAATAGTAAGTTGTGTTGAATGTGAAAAGCTACAAGAATTGATGGTGCAGGTCCAAATGGAATAGGTGGGTGGCCACTGATATCCACTTGGATCATTCCTCCCTCCTTAGGAAGAAATTGTCTCCATTGCATTGATATCCTCCATGAGATGAGGCAAATTCTGTTGAAATGAGTAGTAGATTTTTCAAAGATGTTGTGGACCTGTGGGCGGACATGATGGATGCGTTTAGTAAATTTGGTTTCTTTATCAGCCTCAGATAGTACATGTGTGGATTATGTATGTGTATTTGCAGGAGGTATGGCAACATCAGGTGGTGGTGCGTTAGGGGTCAGATCAATGGAGTGCTTGTCCTGACAGTGTAGAGGAACCTCTGTGAGTGAGGAGAAAATTTCCTCGTATTCCTCCATGATTTTGTCTATATGCTATAGCCATGCAGGGGAGCCCCGTTTCGAGGTTGTGGCCACAATATTATTCTTTCCCTGTGAGTGAGTTGTAAGGAAAAATAAAATTCCTGGTTTGAGAAACAATCTTATTGCATTGTTTTGCAGTAGTCAAAGAGATGATAAGAGGTGGTGCTACCTCTGGTATCCTATACAAGTTATTTCCCAAATTAATAACAACAGCACGAGGCCTAAAATCATACACAGCATGTCTCCTCCACAATTATGGTTGGTCCAATAATACATCAGCTACATCAAGAGGAGCAACATCACATAATACCTCATCCATGAATGGCTTGATACTATACGGAAGGCGGCACTATTGGCAGATGTATATATCTCTCCCTAGGTGAAGCCACCTGATGGTATACGACTGCGGGTGTGCTATGGTCAGTAGGTTGAACCGCTTCATGAACTCTGCTAAAATGAGGTTCTTTTGGCTTCCACTATGACAAGGAATTACGGTGAAGAACGCTTCACCCACATCTGTGAATGGAAGAGGCGCTCCCCCTCCTCTAGATCCTCTGGATCCTCCCTCTAGATCTTGGTGGTGGAAAAAATCACACTGGGATCCAAATCAATGATCTACTTCCCTTTGTCATTGCCTTTGTCTGGTTTTGACTTAGGATCAGAAAATGCATCTGATTCGGGTGCCTTTAGTTTGGCCACCAACGACTGTTTGGCCTGACACTCGTTTGTGATATGAGTGGGGTTGTTATGAAATTCACACCACTTCCCCAAGTCCTTCTTTGGATTTGTGGTGTTTTTATGAGTCGTACCACTTTGTCCTTGCCCCTTGTTCTTCTGTTCCAGGGCACCTTTCCTTGGATTTGGATTTGTAGATCCAAAGCCTCGCTTCTTCTGCTTAAATTTCTGCTCGATCTTGGCGACATAGCAATATGCCGTGCCAAGCGATGTAATTTTGAGGAACTTCATTTCCTCATGAATGTGTTTGTGCAGGCAGCCACAGTACTTAAGCATCAAATGTCTCTCTGAATCTTTAATACCAAACTTTGTGCGCAGGGTATGGAACAAATTTGTCAGTTCGTGTACATCTTGATCCCTTTGCTGCCGCAGCGTGTTACATTGGATGTATTTGTCCTCATAGCATCCCACGGGGTAATTTTTTCTTTGATGCCATCTAGGAATGAATTCCAAGTGGTTTTGGCCAAGAAAAAAGAGGGTTCCCCTTCATCCTCTTGCTCATAGTAGGCTTCCCACCAATCTTTGATATGGGGGGAGGCTTTGAGGAGTGAAAAAATAATATTTTCTCAGTCATAGAAATCATGGATCGAGAAATAACCTTCTAGAAAATTTAACCATCTATCTACGACATCTGAATCTATCTAGCCTTCAAATATAGGAATGTCAAAGTTTACCTGTAACTTGAAGGGAGTGGCACCTCCAGAGTGGCTATTGGATGCATATGCACCGTAGGTGGGTAGTCATTGAAGGATCTGAGAAAATTTATTCATCATTGTGTTCCTTTGTTTCTCGAGGGCCTCCTCAAGAAATATTTTGATAGGATATCCTGCTCCCTCATCTTTCTTTTCTTCCACCATGGGAGGTCATCGAGGTTTGTGAGGCTAATCTTGCAAGGGTTCAACCAGATCGAGCCCTAACTCCTTATACCCTAACCGCGTTGGGGACATGCAAAGAAAAACAGTGAAAGAGCAGACCTCTTTGATACCACCAATCCATATTTATGCAGGAACAAAATAGAATACACATATAACCATAATCACATAGATGTAGCAGAAATAATGTTGTATTTTATTAATAAAAGAATGAGTGAAATATGCTTACAGACATAATGGAAATAAAAATAGCTAGGGTGTTAGTAGCATATATCTGAGAAGAGATGTGGTGGCTACAGACCTATGAACTCTGTTACAATGAGGCTCGAGGGCTTATTTATTATTGAGAAACAATGGAAAAACTGAAACATCCAAAAACCTAACCCTAGGAGATGAAGCACCAAAACTGTGGGTCCCGATCGGGTAAATTGGTGTTTCAACTTCCCGAGTACGTAATTTTGGCATATGATCTACATTTGACGCGCTCAATAGCTCGTTAGAAAGATCTATTCGAGGAGTACTACATTTGATGCAACAAATTTCACGGTTTTCCCAAAAACGTCGTTTAGGGCCTCAAAACAGCTCCGCAAGTTTAGGACCCGAGAAACTGCTAAAATACTAAGTTGTGCTGCAAGTTAAAAACTGAATGAACTGATGGTGGGGGTTCAAATGGAATAGGTGGGTGGCCACCAATATCCACCTAGATCATTAAGGCCCCAAAATGGCTCTAGGAGTGCAGGACTTTAAAACCTGCTAAAAATAGTAAGTTGTGCTGAATGTGAAAAGCTACAAGAATTGATGGTGCAGGTCCAAATGGAATAGGTGGGTGACCATCGATATCCACTTGGATTAGTTGTATAGGTAGTGCATGCAGTCAAAGGATGAGCCTAAAGTATTGCACAATTCCAATTGAGGAATTTCCTAATTAATAGGGGCGTAATTCATCAAGGAACAACGCAATGAAATAGGAGCTTTGAAGGCTTTAAAATTGGCTAAGTGTTGGCCAATGATAGTCAGTGAGGTAGAGGGATAGACTATACAATTGCATGTTCTTCTCAGGCTTGATCATGAATTGTATTTCATATCTATTCTTTGATTAATGCAATATAGATAGGAAGGGGTTTTGAGCAGTTTCTTTCTCCTAGATAAATCTCTGTGTATGTGTGATAAATCTTCATGCATGTTTATGATTTGTGTTCTCAATCATGAATTAACTTTTGAAATTGAGTAGAGTAGATTTTAGTCTTGTGTTTAAGTAAACTATATGAGAAATTTCATATCTAAACATAATTTATACATGGTATCAAAGCATGATTCACAGTAGACAACATATGTCAAAGTTGTTATTGCAGGAGGATCGAATTTTCAAGATAAATTCTTCAAAGCTATTAGGATGGATTTATATGAACTAAGACTTGAGCATTCCCTTGAAGGAAGCTCAAATTATGTTTCTTGGAAGGAACACATGGAAGTAGTGCTGGAATATAATGGGTTGAAGGAATTTGTTGATACTGATATCCAGAAACCGACAATAGCTAATACTCAGAATCTAGCAGAATGGAAGAAATGTGTATCCAAGGAAAGGAGGATCATATTGGAGGATGTAAAAGACCATATTGTCTCAAATATCCATGGGAAAGAGACTATGTATGCAATGTGGCAAGAATTGACAGATTTGTTCCAAAGCAGTAGTGACCACAGGAAGTTGGCACTCAAGGACGAGCTTCAAAATATCAAGATGCAGAAGAGTGACACCATCCCATAGTACCTGAGAAGGTTCACACAATTTCATGATGAAATTTATAGTGTTTTTTTTTTAATGTTGTATAATATTATATGGTAAGCCTAATCCTTCTTGGCCTTCCCAAAAGATGGCACAACTATGAAGATTCGATGAATGGGAGTGAGAAACTACCAAATTGGGAATACTTATGGTACGATTTGGTATAGGAGGAAATAAGGAAAAATACTAGAGACAAGAATTCATCTAAGGGTGAGGATGAAGAAAATAATGCCTTGGTTGGAAAGGAAAATAAGGGGAAAGGGAAGAAATCCAAATCCAAAGGAGATTCTAGTCAAGGGGGCAAGAAGAATAACTTATCCAAAATTAAGTGCGTTCATTGTCATGAACTCAGGAACTATGAAATGAATTGTCCACATAATAAGGAAAGCAAGAAGACATGAGGAGGAGGAGGAGGTGAAGCCTTGGATTCACAGTTCGAGCTTGGATTCAATCTCATCGCATGCATGTCAAGCACAATTATTGGGAACAAATAATTTTTCAGTGACTTGGAGGAGAAATATATCCATATGCACATTGATATGGGAGATGATGGAAGGTACAATGCAATTAGGATTGGTACAGTCACCTTTAATATGGAGTCAAGTTCCCCTCTCATACTCAAGGATGTGATGTTTGTAACGAGTCTAAGGAAGAATCTAATATTCGTTGTAGTGTTGGAAGACTGTGGCCATGATGTTATCTTCAGCAAATAATTCCTATGACACATAGCCACAAGACAAGTGAAGCATATTGAGATTCGTTTGAAGAACCTTTACAAGCTAGATGTGGAATATTGTGTTGCATTGAGCACAACTAGGGAGAATAAGGTGCAAATACATGATGTCGGAAAACTATGGCATATAAGACAACCATTTTCATCATGGAGTTTTGAATATTATGCAGCAGATTTCCACAAGCCTCCCCAAAGGAGCACTAGAGCAATAGGATAAATGCAAAGGGTGTACATTGGGTAAGTACACAAAATCCACCTTCCATGATTAAGATAGTAAGGTGCATGCAGTCCTTGAAAGCATCCATTCTGATTTATATGGACCTTCTCGATAGCCTCCACTTCAATCATAGTTATTATGTTATATTTGTAGACAATTTCTCACGGAAGTTCTAGATCCACTTCATGCAGAATAAATATCATACATTCTCCAAGTTCATTGAATTCAAGGCACTTGTTGAGAAAGAAAATAGAAAGAAGGTAAAGGTTCTCAAGAGCGATAATGGAGGTGAGTACGTTTCAAATTATTTTAAAAATTATGTGCAAAGTAAGGCATTCGATGATAGTTTACAACACCCCACAACCCACAATAGAATGGGGTGGCTGAGAGGAATAAAAAAAGTATTGTGGGAGCAGAAAGGGTGATGTTAAATGACCAAGGCCTACCACTGCACTTGTGGGATAAAGCATGCAACACAATGGTATATTTGCAGAACAAGAGTCCTCATCATATACTTGGCATGATCAGTACACCACAGGAATATTTTTCTGCGAAGAAGTCGGATGTGTCACACTTTAGGATTTTTGGAGCATCAGTTTACTTCCATGTCTCCAAAGAATCAAGGAAGAAGTTAGAGCAAACAACAAAGTTGATGATATTTGTGGGTTACTCATAAAATCTCTACAACTATTGTGTGTACTTGACATCCCTCAAAATGAAAGTTGTTCGAAGGGATGTGAAGTTTGATGAGGAGAAGGAAATGAAATTTTCTCTTGAGAGGGAGCTTGAGTTGCTGCCTATTCATGAGCTTTTAGCTCCAAAGGAAGAACCTCACGAAGTTATGGAGTAGCCACGAGTAGAGGAGAAAAGAGTGGAGACAACCACTCAAGTAGGGACATCTATATAAGGAAGGAAACAAAACAGGGAAGCTAACTGATTATTGCATGATGCTAGAGCTAATGTGGGAGCACCCACTTGACAACGCATGTAAAGGAGGTCATCGAATCGGTACAATAGCTACATGGCTCTGATGACTGAGCTTGTAGATATTGAGGCATCCTCATTCAACGAAGTAGTAGAGAAACCTATATGGGTTGATGCTATGGTAGAGGAATATGATTCCATTGTCAGAAATAGTGCTTGGAAAGTGGTCCCAAGACCAGTAGATAAATCAATGGTAGGTTAGAGATGGATTTACAAGGTAAATCATGTAATAGAAGGAAGCATCGAGAAGCATAAGGCCAGATTTGTGGCCAAAGGATTCTCTAAAGTTGAGGGAATTGACTACGAGGAGACCTTTGCTCTAGTAACAAGTTAATCATCCATTAGATCTACTCTTGCGTTGGTTGCATATATGGAGTGGAAGATCCACCATATGGATGTGAAGACAACGTTCCTCAATGGAGTTATTGAGGAGGAGTTATAAATTGAGCAACCAAAATTTTTTGAGACCTTTGACAGAGATTTTCATGTGTGTTGATGCAAGAAATCATTGTATGGACTCAATAAAGCACCATATGCTTGGTACAACAGGATCGACAACTATCTCACCAGGTTGGGCTTCACCAAAAATGAAGTAGATGCAAACCTTTATCATATTATTGTAAAAGGTAAATTGTTGATTATTATGTTATATGTCGATGATTTAATCTTAATCGGTGATGATAAGTTGATCAAATCTAGCAAGGAGGACCTTGCAAGCGAATTTGAAATAAAGGACATGGAACTCATGCACTATTTACTTGGTTTGGAAGTATGGCAAGGATATGGGGAACTGTTTGTCTCTCAAGGAAAGTATACCAATGATATGTTGAAGAATTTCCACATGGATAGTAGCAAATACATGGAGACTCCTCTAGCAAGGAATTGGAGGAAATAGGATGCCACTTTAGGTGAGAAAGTGGAAGCTACCATTTATCTACATCTTGTGGATTCACTAACGTACTTAGTGAACACACGACCAGATATGTGCTATGTAGACAACTAGCTTAGTCAAGCTATAGTTAGGACAAAAAAATTGTATTGGAAGACAAAAAATCATGTGTTGCAGTACCTCATAGGCACCACCCAGTTTGGACTATGGTATAGATAGATAGAGGGAGTTAAGCTTCAAGGCTTCACAAATGCAGGTTGGGTGGGGAGTCCATCAGACCAGAAGAGTACATCAGGAGAAATTTTTAGTGTTGGCTTTGCAGTAGTTTCCTAGTATAGCATGAAGCAAATATCAATGGCACTCAACTCACTAGAAGCACAATACATGGTTTCCAGTCAAGCAACATGTGAGACGATCTAGATGAGAAATATACTTGGTGGGTTATTTGGTGGATGATGGATCCTACTGTGATTTACTATGATAATCATAGTTATATTAAATTCTCAGAAAATCTTGTATTTCATGATCAATCCAAGCATATAGATATATGGTATCACCATCTATGGGATTATGTGCAAAGGCGGATTATGTTGTTGGAATACATTCCTACAGAGGAACAAGATACATAAATTTTGAAAAAGGCTTTGTTAAGAGGAAAATTTAAGTTCCATACAGGCAAGATCGGGGTAATTGATAATCCATTTCTTGCTAAGAGAGAGTGTTGAAAATTTAGCAAGAAAATATCAGTTTGAATTTTCCTTGGTCAAACTAGAGAGAGTTTAAATCTCTATTTCAACAAAAACCTTGGAGGTAGTTAACCAAGGTGACATGGAACTTGTCACTCAGTTAACTCAGTTAATTCGAGTTGGAGAATCTTGAGGTCAGTTAAATATGGTTGATTTATAATTTCTAGCAGTCTATTTTAGTTAAATTGAGTTATTGTCAGTTGAACTAGTTCTAACTATTACAGGAACTAGTGGAAGGTAAAGTAGTGGAGTGCGACTTCAGACATAATCAATGATCATTCAATTAAATGATCAATCAACCCAAAATAATTAATGCATGCATAGAACTCAAATTACCTAGCTGAGATAAATATTCAATGGAAATGTACTCTCATTTGTAGACTATTCCAAGTTGTACAGGTGGTGCATGCAGTAAAAGGATGATCCTAAAGGATGATGCAATTCCAATTGAAGAATTTCCTAATTAATAGGGGCCCAATTCCTCAAGTAACAACACAAGGAAATAGGATCTTGGAAGGTTTGAAAATTGGCTAAATGTTGTGATCTAAATTTATGCAGTAATGCAAGAGAATACAAATATAACCATAAATACAAAGATGCAGCATAAATAACCCTTCATTTCATTAATATCAAAGAACTAAAATTTGTTTACAGGAAAAATGGAAATGAACTAGCTAGGGCATAGGTAGCTTATCTCTAAGAAGAGATGTGGCCGCTACAAGCCTATGAAATATATGTTAAAATGAAGCTCAAAAGCCTATATATTATTGAGAAACAATGGAAAGCCCTAAACATCCAAAAACCTAAACCTAGGAGATGAAACACTAGACTATGGGCCCCGTCAGGGTAAATTGGTACATCAATTTCCCGGGGTTGTATATTTTTCATATTATCTCCGTTTGACGTACATGATACATCATTAGAAAGATGTATACAAGGAATAAAATTGCTAACCATGAATATCAAGTTTGGAAGACCCATATTTTTTGGAGTTTTCATCCCCAAAAAACATTTTTTAGGGCCTCAAAATGATTTTGGAAGTCCAAGAGCTGAAAAACTACCAAAAATAGTAAATTGTTCTACAATTAAGGAAACTGAAAAACTGAAAGAAACAATGGTGGGGTTCCAAGTGGCATAGGTGGGTGGCCACCAATATCCACCTAGATCAGTCCTCCCCCCTTAGGAAGCAATGGTCTCCATTGCATTCAGTTCCTCCATGAGATGAAGAAAATTCTGTTGAACTTGGTCCCTGGTAAGCCACTTGCCCTAGTGAAGGAGTTGGCTTGATTTGAAAATTTGATATAGCTAGATCCTCTATTAGCTGGTGTTATTGATATGTGTGTCCATAATCTGATCAGTTGTGGCTTGTTCCATGTAGTCTGGGTTTAACTCTATTGGTGTGAGTTGTTCTACCATGTCATATGTGTCCAGTAGAGGTGGAAAGTAGGGGGGAAGGAGGTCCACATTGAATGTTGAGTGCAGACCAAGTAATGGTGGAATACTGAGCTTGAAGGCATTGTCCCCTACAGCCTTAGTGATGGTATATGACCCATATCGAAGCGAGCGAAGCTTGCGGTGGGGTCCAACGAGGTGCTCCTTCTGCAAATGTAGCCACACTTTGTCGCCCACCTGGAAGTTATGTGGCACCCGATGTTGATCATGCTGCTACTTGTACTTAGCATTGGCTCTATCAAATATGTCATGAACCTGTTGGTGGATGTGCTGAATGTGCTCAATGAAGTTGTTCGCCTTGGCAGCTTCAGACTGGACATGACCGAATCGGCTTGAGTAGCTGCAAATGGCATGGCTACATCAATGCGACATAGTGGCTAGAATCCCAAGACCACTTGAAGGGTTCTGGTTATTTGAGTTGTGGAGGGCCCGATTATAGCTATGTTGGACATATGGGAGGATCTCATCGCATGTGCGTGGATTCTTTGAGTTGTACATGCATAGAATGTGCATGATCATCCAGTTGATGACCTCTGTCTGGCCTTCAGTTTGGGGATGGAAGGTTATGGACTTGGTGAGCTTGGTGTCCAACATTGACTAGAGACTGGACCAAAATTTACCAAGGAATCCTCCATCCTGACATGAGATGATATACTTTTGGATCCCAAAGTGTACCCACACTCGTTCAAAGAAGCGTTTAGCAGTGGCTTCTATTGTGATATTCTTCTTTTAGGTTGCCATAATGGTCATCTTCGAGAATCTGTCGATGACCACGAAAACATAGTCATTGCCATGCTTAATAGAATGGATGTCTGACATGTAATCCATGGAGATGGATTCCCAAGGTCGACTATGGGTAGGAACCGGAGTATAGGGGCCTTGCTTCTTAATGGTCGATTTGGCAATGGCGCAGGAAGTGAAGGATCTGATGTACTTTTCGACATCTTGTCAAAGTTTTGGCGTATAGAAATACTTCTGTAGTATTGCCATTGTTTTCTTGATCCCGAAATTCGCAGCGACCTGACTATAGTGCACTTCCTAAATCTTCTTGGCACACTCACTTAAAGGAACACAAAGGTGTCCCAAGTAACATAGCACTGCATCCTAGGGGTGAATTTTTGGAACTCGGTTACCCTCCAAGAGCGTCTTGTATATGTGGCTGAATTCTAGATCGCTTTTGTAGAGAAGCGGCCAATCAGAAGTCTAGTGCCCACAAGAGTTTATCACGGTGGTTATCACCACAATCGGTGGTCGTTTGATGCAGTCTCTAACATTATTGGTGTTGCCTTTCTTGTACCTTATGTTCAAATGGAACTGCTGCAGATATGTGGATCGCTTCTGATGGCGACTATTTTAAAACTTCCCTTATGTTTGTATGAACTATAGGGGTTAGTGGTCTATGTGGATGATCATTTCCTTCAACAAAATGTAATGCTTCCATTATTGGAAATACTGCACAATGGAATACATCTCTTTTTCATAAGTGGGATACTTCCGGACTGTGTCAGACAATGTCTCACTATGATATGCCACTGGATGCCCATGTTGAGTAAGAACTGCCTCAATAGCATAGTCAGAGGCATATTTCTCGACGTCAAATGGTTGTTGCAAGTTTGGTAATGTGAGCATAGGGGCAGAGCAGATCCCATGTTTCAATTCTACGAACGCCTTCTATTGAGATTCCAACAAAATATTTTTTCTTTCGCTCCTCCCTTGTTGACTTGAATCAAGGGCCAAGTGATATGAGAGAATCCCAACACGAACCTGCGGTAGAAATTAGCAATACTCATAAATCTGCAAATATCTGTTAGAGTGGTTGGGGCTGGACAATTTCGAATGACTTGGATCTTTGTTGGATCCACATGCACCCCCCGCTCATCAATAATGTATCCCAGATACTAAACTTGGGTCAAGCCAAAAGTGCACTTCTCCAAACTGGCACACAACTTATGTTGTCGTAGTGTTTGGAGGACCTATTGGATGTGGTGGAGGTGTTCTTCCCAATTCTGGCTGAAGATCAGGATGTCATCCATGTATAATACTACAAATGAGTTGGTGAATGGCCACAAGATGTTTTCCATCGGCCTCATGAAGGTTGTAGGAGAATTCGTCAACTCGAAAGGCATGACCCGCCATTTGAAAAGGCCCCCCTTAGCTTCGAAGGTAGTCTTCCACACATCATACAGTTTGATTGGTACCTGGTGATACCCAAAATTGAAGTCGATCTTGCTGAAATATTTCATCCATTTGATTTGGTCCAGAAGTTCATCAATCTATGGGATCGGGTACCTATTCCAGATAGTGATCTTGTTCAATGCCCGATAGTCAATCAAGAGTCTGCAAGTCCCATCCTTCTTCTGCACCAACACGATTAGGTTCCCACAGGCCAATGAACTTAGCTGGATTTGACCTTTCTGCAACAGCTCCTGAATTTGCCTCTTGATTTCATTGTTCTCCATAGCAGAGCGCTGATAAATCGGTCAATTGGGTAGTGATCCACTTGTGGTCAAATCAATGGGGTGTTTGACCTGACAATGCTGAGGCACCCCTGCAGGTGACGTGAAGATGTCCCCGTAGTCCACCACAACCTTGTCCATTTATTGTTGTCATGCGGAGGAGCCCTGTCAGGAGGTCATGGCCACAATCTTCTTCTTTCCTGAGGGAAGATCATCAAGAAAAAAATATTCCAAGTTTTGGAAATGAGCTTACTTCATTTTTTTGTAGTAACTAAAGAGATAGTGGTAGTCAGTGGTACCTCTGGTATTCTATACAACTTATTTCCCAAATTAACAATAACAGCGTGAGGTCGGGACTTATACACAACATGTCGCTTCCACAAGTATGGTTGGCCTAATAATACATCACAAACTTCAAGAGGATTAATGTCACATAATACCTCATCGGTGAAGGGCTTGATGTTGTAGGGAAGGCGATACTGTTGGTTGACGCATAGATCTTTTCCTTGGTGAAGCCACCCAATGGTCTACGACTATGGGTGTGATGTGGTCAGCAACCCCAACCGCTTCATGACCTCTGCTGAAATGAGGTTCTTCTGGCTCCCACTATCAACAATGAACTGTAGTGGGGATCCCTTTACCCAGATCTGGGAGTGGAAGAGATGCTCCTCTTCCTCTCGATCTTCTGGTTATTCCTTTTGGACATTCATGGTGGCAACGGTGGAATTGGGTTTCTCATCGATAATCTTCTTCCCTTTATCATTCCCCTTCTCGAGTTTTGATTCAGAGTCAGAGCATGGATCTGATTCAAAATCCTTCATCTCGGTCACTAGTGATTGCTTGGCTCGACACTCACTTGTGTCGTGAGTGGAGCTCTTATGGAACTCACAACAGTTTCTCGTGTCCTTTTTCAGCTTCGCGGTATTTTTCTTTACTTGCGTCTTTGGCAGGTTATCTTGCACCACCATACGTCCATTGTTTTGTGGTTTGGGGGCACTTTTCCCTTGATTTTTATTCACAGATCCAAAGTCTCGCTTCTTCTAATTGAATTTCTGCTCAATCTTGGTAGCATACCGGTATGTCATACCGAGCGAGGAGATTTCAAGGAACTCCATTTCCTCCTAAATGTATCTGTGCAGATAATTGTGGAACCTCAACATCAAATGTTTCTCCCAATATTCGATACCCAACTTTGTGCGCACGGTATGGAACAGATTCGTCAACGCATGCACATTTTGATCCCTTTGCTACCACAGTCTAGTCCATTGTATGTACTTGTCCTCATAGCTCCCCATGGGATAATATTGTTCCTTAATGACATCTCAAAAATAATTCCAAGTGGGTACAACCAAGAACAGAGAGGGTTCCCCCTCATTCTTTTTCTCATAGTAGGTTTCCCACCAATTATTGACATGGGGGGTGGCTTTGAGGAGCTCAAAAATAATCTTCTCCTAGTTAAAAAAGTCATGAACCAAGAAATATCCTTCTAGTAGATTCAACCATCTATCTATGGAGTATGCATCGATTTGGCCATCAAATATTGGAATGTTAAAGTTTACTTGTACCTTAAAAGGAGTTGCACCTCCAGGGTGGTCGTTGGATGCAGATCCGCTGCCAGTGGGCAGTTGTTGAAGGATCTGGGAAAAGTTATCCATCATCGCGTTCCTTTGTTTTTCGAGGGCCTCCTCGAGAAATATTTTGATAGGATCTCCTACTCCCTCATCTTTCTTTTCGTTCCCCATGGGCGGCCGTCGGGGTTTGCGAGGCTGATCTTGCAAAGGTTCAAACAGATCGAGCCCTAACGCCTTATACCCCAACCTCATTGGGGACATGTGAAAAAGGATAGAGAAAGAGCAGACCACTTTGATACGACTAATCCAAGTTTATGCAAGAACGCAACAAAATACACATATAACCATAAATACAAATATGTAGCGAAAATAACAGTTCATTTCATTAATATCAAAGAACTAAAATTCGTTTAGAGACAAAGTGGAAATTAACTAATTAGGGCTTTGGTAGCATATCTCTAAGAAGAGATGTGGCGGCTAAAGGGCTCTAAAATCTGTGTTACAATGAGGCTCAAAGGCCTATATATTATTTAGAAACAATAGAAAACCCTAGGAGATGAACATAACCCTAGGAGATGAAACACCAGAGTATGGATCCAACTTTATAGAGAAAATTCGACGACGACCTATTTGGAGCAGCAAAACCCTAGAATCCAAAGCTCTCATACCAAATGTTATGAAACTAACTTCTAAAATGGAAAAAAAAGAGATCAACGCCTTAGAAATAAGCCACTTCGAGGAGGAAACTTCTTTTACATTACATAAATGAAAAATTCTTGGATGATACAAATGAAAAAACCTCCTATATATAGGAGTCCATGGGGTCACAATATAATCATAGTCGACCTAACAATAATAATGTAAGGGCACAATAATAAGAATATTGGGGTTATAGAGGTACAATAATAACAATAAGGGGGTTATACTAACAACAATAAGGGACTAAACTAATAATATAGGGACCTAACATATAATAAATAAATTTATTAAAAATATGTAACTTTTAAAATTCAAAAGTTATAAATAAATTTAACTTTATTATATTTATTTTAATCTAGGAATATGTTTTTTTTTTTTTTGGTAAATAGAAAGTACTGCATATTCATCAAAAACAAGTTTACGTGGATTTGTTAAGTATGAAGTCCATGAAACTCCCAAAATACCAGCTTCTCAAATAATCACAGGATCTCAAACCCACCAAAGCATCATTACAACAATAACAGTGTCCCAATTGTTAGCCTCTCTCATAAAACAATAATAAATCCAAAAATAAAATAAATATTAAAAGTTAGGAATTTATGCCTAACCCTCTAGATTGGGTTGTTCCTATAAGTTAGGAGTTAGTTTAGGTAGCTCATATATTGGTATGTGTATGGTTGAGAAATTATATCAACCAAGGTGTCTAAGATAGCACAAACTATTTTGAGACATAGTCTCCTCATCTATTTAATTGTAATATTACATTCTTTTAAGAATGAGAAAATATGTAAGGAAGCAGTGACGCTGAAGCATTTTCTGCCAATGTTTTGTCTCTGATTTTTATGTGTGTTTTATGTATTTTATGAATTGATTTGACTTTCAATATGTGGTATCGGAGCAGTGACAATTCCTACCTGGATAAATTGTTATGCCTGAGATTTGATTTGAATTCACGATGGGAGCATTGGCGCTGACTAGTTTGAATTCATGAAGAAATTGGTTGCTGCCACGAGGTGCCAAATAAGCCTATGTGAATATATCAGTTTTACAATCAATGGCATAGAAGAGAGGATATAACCAAATCAAATTCATTGGCCATCGATGAAGTTGGAGCGGACATAAAAAAATCCAAAGCTAACTTCTTTGTGAAATTCATTTCTTCATTTACGCTTTTTTGCCCAATATTTTCAATGGTTGTCGATTAGAAAGAACTCAGTATCTCAATGTCAGAAATTTGTTGCATATCCATACACATGAAAGCGTTCACCTCAATCTGTCACGGGTGGAAGACGATTTTCTGTTGTAGTTTGAATTCTCAACTTGCCGTAGACATGGGGATTGCCTCCAAAACCCAGATCTGAACAATTTTCTTGAGGGTGAATAGGAAGGGCACGCGCTCACCTCAAAGTAGCTCTCGACAATTATCTACGTTTCTCAAATATTAGCAATTGCATAAAAACGCAATAAGAGACACAACCGTATATGGATCTGAATTATGAAAAAGTAGCAGAATCAGAAAGATGCTTCTGATTAAAGTAAGCAGTGTCACTGTCATTCATCAATCATCTAATAGAAATTATGGAGTATTTTTCGCATAGCAGTTCTAGCGTAGTATAGAAATGCCAAAGGTGTTTAATAACCAATTTCAACCAAGATTGCGTCGGTAAGCTATGGCACTTCCAACAAGCTTAGACACTCCGGATTGATATGAGATTCCGTTGTACCTGTATCTTCTTATCAAAGTTAGAAGCGCACACTTTGGAGAACGAGAACTACAGTTTCAATAGTGAGGCCTGCCCCGAATCCGAACAAAACGCCTAAATCAAGTCCTCCTCCAGTGGTCGAACAACCATTCTGCTGAAACGAAGAGCGCTGGCACACCATAATAACTATTCTGTGAGACTCTAGTCCTGATTATCCTGGCACCAGAGAATCAGCTTGAGCTAGGAGAGGAGTCAATCTAGCTGTAGTGAGAGTTGGCAATCATTATTATTTTTATTATTTTGTGTAGATTAGTACTTCCGTCCATGGGGAGGAAAGTATGTAGAAGAAGGAAAAATTCTGAAACATCATAACTGTACAACGCAGCACCTGTGGAGTATCCAACGTTTACCTGGTGCTGTGAGCGTGGAATTTTGCAGACTTATCCAGGTTGAAGACCTTATATGACTCCTCGAATCACTATAGCTGTGAGTGGGTATCTCTGTCCAGTGTTTAGCACCATTTACGCCGGACATGCATTTTTTTTTGTATAACTGCTCATCTTCTAAATTTGATAAGGATGTTCTTTTACACCCCATATTTGAGATGAATTGCTCATCACTTCCATACCATAATTAATATCTGCTCCAAGTTTCTGCCATTCTTGATGTTTGTCATTTATCCACAAAAAAGAGTCCACAAACTCTGTAGATGACGAACCCGCAACTCTGCCGACATTGGAATAACGTAGTCGCTCCAACTGTCGAGCTTTTCTGTTCACATCCATACCTCTAAACATGACACCATCGGAATTTGCTTTTTTCATGTCCTTAAGAAACTTTCTTTTGACTTTATTGAGATCCAGAAATTTCTAAAGGCTCTAAAGCAAACGCCCAGCAGAATCAACTCAACATGAGTAGCTATTTTTCACCACCTTCAAACTTAAATTTGATCCACAATTTCAGATCATGAGTAGTCAACGTACCTCTTCGATGTTTGCCGAAGACTTTAAAGAAATGAAACACATGACAGTTCAACGAAGGAGATGATATATTAAGTGTGGATTATATGGCACTATACTGCTCACTTGTGACCTGGAGCAAAGGCCATAGAAAGACTCGGTCGATGAATTTCATGAAGAAAAAAATTAAGAAAACTGGTGGACGAGGACGAGGATGTGTTTGAAGGAAGTATTATTTCCATTTAAGACTTTCATATATTTATGGTTGATTCTTTTGATGTTGGTATTATGCAACACGTATCACAAAAAGGAGATACTATGAAAAGATTCACGTGTATAGTTTTTTTTTTTTTTTCCACAGAAAAAAATCAATAACTTTTTATTATAAAAATGAAAAGTTACATGGAGCGTATGCATAGCATTTCAGACAACTGTCCAAAGGGCACATGTGCTTTAACACACCAATCAACGTAGCAAGCTACCAAAAAAGAGTCGAGAGAGAGACAGAGAAAAACTAGTTGGCTCAAATAAAGAACCACAACGGCCAGAGCGTGGGTAGCTGTCCCACTGCTCAGGTTTTCCTCCCCTTCTTCTTCTCGACCTCGCGCCACCCGCTCTCGGGAGGCGCAGTTGTTATAAGGACTAACTGATTTTCTGATATTTGAGGTCCTGTATCCTTGTCTGACTCTGAAGTGTCCGAGGAATGATGACGTTTGACTCCTCCGGCACCTATGTCCTCATTTGTCCTTTCTAACTGAGTCTGATGGTACTGTGGGTCCTTTTGATCTGAAGTCTCATTCCTTTGAACTTCTTGTCCTTGGGTGGTCTCATTTTCTCCAGTGGGAACGGGATCCTCCTCTGCTTCAGATTCCTCGTCCTCTGAGACCGGAGGAGGGTAATGCCACCCTTTTCGATGTTTCTCTTTCTGTTTCTTTTTGTTGTTCCCTTTCTTTGCGTCCGGGCATGAGCTTTGAAGGTGTCCTGGCATCCGACAAATTCTGCATCTGAAGGCAGTATTTTCATAATCGAGTCCCTGCAGCCAGTTCTGTTGCTTGTAAGACAGCATAATATTCTCCGGCAGTCCTTTACTCAGATCCACCTCTACGCAGATCCGAGCGAAAGTATAGATTCTCTCCTCAATTCTTTCTGTATCAGTTTTGATGTATTTTCCAATGATGTTGCCAATTCCCTCCAGAACCTGGTCACTCCAAAAGTGGAGAGGGAGATTATGTAAGCGCACCCATACTGGCATTGTGGCCACTGTCATGGTATTTGGGTCAAAATCAGGAAACCAAGGGGTCAGGAATAGGCCTGTAGAACCCCAAAACCAAGGTCCTGATTGAATAACAAGATCTCTGATCTCCGTAGATTTAAACTTAACAATGAAAAAACCTTTAGAACAGAGGTGAATGTCACAATCCATGGTCCATCGTGTGAAGATCCAATGGAACAGATCCATAGGTTTATGCCAGAAACAATTAAAACGGCAGATGAGTGCTTTGGTTTCATATGACTTAACATAATCCTCTGTACCTGAAGAATCAATTTTGAAAATAGGTGTTTGTCCTAACTGTTCCACTATATAAGGCCTTGGAACAGCTCCTTCTTGAAACGGCGGCGGCCCTGCAGATTTGGTACTGTTAAATTTGGACAACTAGGTCCAAACTCCATGTTATGATGCTCAGATTAAGAGGCTATTATTTTTGTTGGATTCCTCTTTCGGAGAGGTGTAAAATCCATATATAATATGTCTTAATCCGATGAGCAGAACATTTATTTTGAATTTATTATTCATAATAAATTATATGTGCAAGTCGGCCTTAAGGTTTCACACCCCCAGCAGATGTGTCACACACCCCAATGATGGATATAAATACAGGCAAAGTTGGAGAGCATTTCATCACAACACAACACACATCTTCTTCTTTCATCTGATGTAGTACGAGCTCCTTAGAAGACATTTCCAGCCCACACGTGTGAAGAAGAAGGACGAATTTCTGTACGGCTGAACTGAAGGACGAGTTGCTGCAGCTAGGGTTTTGCAGAAGGTTTGACCAGCGTTGACTTTGGTCAACGCATGGTCCAATTGGGCTGAAATTTGGTGAGAAGTTTGATTTTGGAAGGCCGTACTGTTTGGCACAGAAATCGAGGTCAAAGGGTTGACCAATCTACTGCTGCGTTGAGTTTTAGCTTGCTGCCCTGCGTTGACTTTTTCAGGACAGCGTTGACTTTTTTGGAGTTGACTTGGGTTGACTCATTTGCTGATTGGAGGATTGTTGTGACACATTCTTGGTTGGCTGACCAAGGAGACTTTGCTGGTTGAAGCATCCTGTTGACCGCCGTAATGCACCACCACATTTTTCCTGTTTCTGATTTGTCTTCTATAAGATCCACTTATATGTTCTATCTGCATTTTACTTAACTATTTGTATGATTGCTGTGAGAAAAGTAAAGTTGCTCCAAGCATAGAACATCTACTAAACTTTACATGGTATCAGAGCTGAGGTGAAGACAAACTCTATCGTTAGCAATCACCACCGGAAGAAATGGGTTCCACTAATCTTGAATTCAAGGAGAATGACAAGCTGACTGGAAGGGATGACTTCCATGCCTGGGAGATGATATTAGATCTCAAATTGGAAGATCATGATCTCTTGGATCATGTGACGGGTAAGATTCAAGAACCTCCATCCAATGCTACCGCCGCTGTTAGAAACAAGTATAAGAAGGGAGAAATCAGAGCAAAGCTGTTGATCAGGGAATCCATACATAAGAGTCTGGTTGCCTATATATCTGAACTAGGCACATCCAAGGAGATGTATGACAAATTGATCCTCATGTTCAAAGTAAATAATGTGAACCAAGTGCTATTCCTCAAGAACAAGTTGAAGAATATGAAGAAGGGTCGGGATGAGTCTATTCAAACTTTCTTTCTGAAATTGACCGAAACAAGGAACAATCTGCTAGCTATTGGGGAGACAATAGCTGATCGTGAGATGGTTCTCACCGCACTTGGAGGACTCCCATATGAATGGAAAGTATTCACAACTACCATCCTCAACAATAATACCATTCTTAACTTTGATGAGCTTCTGTCTAGATGTATGCAAGAAGAAACAAGGATGAAGGAATTCGATAATGATAGAAATGTTGCCTATGGTGCTCATTCCCGAAAGAAGAACTCTGGTGGTTCTAAGGACAAAGGAAGAACAAGGACTCAAGAGAAGAAGGGTAAATGTTTCACCTGCCATAGGCCTGGTCACTATGCTAGAGAATGCCCCTTCAAGAAGGATTCTTCCGATAGTGATGATAACAACAACAACCGAAGGAATGGGAATCGAAGAAATGACAAATCCAAAGGAAAGAGGAAGGCTCACTTTGGTGGAAACAATCAACCTTCTAAAAGGTCTAGAAATACCAGGTATGAGGAGTCTAATGTTGTTGATAAAAGAAATGAGTATATTCTTGTATCTTCTCTCTCTGCTACATCTCCGCCCGACACTATGGATGTCTGGCTAATCGATAGTGGTGCCTCAAGACACATCACTGGATTCAAGGAAGCACTCTCTGACATGGTTGAAAGGGATACTAATCTAGAAATTATCCTTGGGGATAATGCCACATATCCCGTGAAAGGGACAGGGACTGTGACCCTCCACTTGTCTCAAGGACAATTCCTACGTTTGCAAGATGTACTCTATGTACCTAAATTGAAGAAGAACCTTGTGTCTGTATCTGCCATGGAAGACAAAGGATTCAATGTAACTTTCTCTGATGGAAAGGTGCTCATGTGGAAGGAGAGCTTCAAGGAAGCTATCTCAATTGGCTTTAGAGTTGGTACACTCTACCAGGTTGGAGGGAGCCCGTTGGGAGCTATGACTTGTGATACTATCCGACAAACCGAACTATGGCATCGAAGATTTGGACACCTTCATTACAAGGCCCTTCCCGAAGCAAGGAAGGTGGTGACAGGGATGCCTGATTTTGGAAATAATCATGAAGGTGTATGTAAGGGCTGTGCTGAAGGAAAACATACAAGGGGACCTTCCCCCTCAAGTGTCACAAAGACATCTGATATATTGCAATTGGTCCATTCTGATCTATCTGGTATGTTGCCCGTGACATCCCTGGGGGGATGTTCTTACTACATGACATTTACTGATGACTTCTCTCGCAAAACCTGGATATACTTCTTGAAGAAGAAGGATGAGGCTTTCATGTGGTTCCGTACCTTCAAAACCTTGGTGGAAAATATGACCGGAAAGAAGATCAAGATTTTGAGCACTGACAATGGCACTGAATATGAGTCAAATGAGTTCAAAAACTTTTGCAGAGAAGCTGGCATTAAGAGGGAGACTACCACTGCATATACTCCTGAGCAAAATGGTGTTGCTGAATGCAAGAATAGGACTATTGTGGAAGCTGCCCGTGCCATGCTATGTGACCAGGATCTACCGAAGTTTCTGTGGGGAGAAGCTGCAAATACTGTTGTGTACATTCAAAACCGATGCCCTCATTCCGCTCTGGACTCCAAAACTCCCGAAGAGGTTTTCTCTGGTAAGAAACCTGATGTCTCACATTTTAGAATTTTTGGATGTCCTGTCTATTTTCATGTGTCGAAAGAAAAGAGAAGTAAGCTGGATGCTACTGGGAAGAAAGGAATGTTTGTGGGCTACAGTGAGACTTCTAAGGCATATAGAGTCTATGTACCTGGTCAAAGGGAAGTAGAGATAAGCCATGATGTCAGTTTTGACGAAGATGCTTCCCTGAAGAAAGTAGTAGATCTTCCTAGATCTGGAGAAAATCATGAAGAAAGGCCTGGAAATCTGGAAGAACCGCAGGATGAGACAATGCCTGATATTGAAGGACCAATGGACCCTATTGATCCATCTCCTTCACTGGGAAAGAGACCATCATGGCTCGGGGACACCCTCGAAGATGCTGAGGGTCATGCTGCCCCAAGGGGGACATTCCGAGAAAGCAAGAAGCCGTGTAGATACCAAGGGTATCTAGCTGCCATGAGTACTATTGTACAATCTGAACCTGGATCTTTTGAGGAAGCCGTAAAGCATCAAGTTTGGAAGGATGCTATGCACGAAGAATATGAGTCCATAATGAAGAATGATGTATGGGATGTGGTCCCGAGACCGAAGGACAAATCTGTTGTCACCGCAAAATGGCTCTACAAGATCAAACATGGATCTGATGGGAGTGCTGAAAAGTTCAAGGCAAGGTTTGTTGCTCGTGGCTTCTCTCAAAAGGAAGGAATTGACTATGATGACATATTTGCACCTGTGGCACGATATACCACCATTCGATCAATCATAGCCCTTGCTGCTACGCAAGGATGGAGTCTTCATCGGATGGATGTCAAGACCGCTTTTCTGCATGGTGCAATAAAGGAAGAGGTGTATGTGGAACAACCTCTGGGATTTGAAGTTCAGGATCGAGACACTCATGTCTGCCGGTTGAAGAAAGCCCTCTATGGGTTAAAGCAAGCACCCAGAGCTTGGTACGAGAGGATGGATAGTTACTTGATGAAGCTGGGCTTCACTCGAAGTAATGTTGATCCGAACCTTTACTTCAAGGTTGTGCAGGAGAAGCCTCTCATTCTAGTGCTGTATGTGGACGACCTCTTCCTGACAGGTGCTGACCCTCTCATTCATCAATGTAAGAGGGAGCTCGCTGCTGAGTTCGAGATGAAGGACCTAGGATTGATGCACTACTTCCTAGGCCTGGAGGTCTGGCAGAGACCTGGAGAGATTTTCCTTTCTCAAGGAAAATACATTGTGAAGCTTCTAGAGAGATTTGGGATGGTGGACTGTAAGTCCGTGTCGACACCGATGGAACTCAACTTTAAGAAGTTGAGTGGCAGCGCTGCTGGGCCTATCTTGGCCAATCCTACTGAGTATCGTCAACTCATAGGAGCTTTGATGTTCTTAGTGAACACCCGATCGGATATATGTTTTGCAGTGAACACTTTGAGTCAACAGATGGTTGAGCCTCATCACTTTCACTAGGTTGGTGCCAAGAATCTTTTGAGATATCTTCGGGGCACGATAAACCATGGGCTGAGATACACTGCCGGGAGTGTGATACTCCATGGATATACTGATGCCGATTGGGATGGCAGTGTGGTGGATCGTAAGAGCACATCGGGATGCTGCTTCAATCTTGGTTCTGCTTCGATCTCATGGATGAGCAGGAAGCAGAAGTCGATGGCTTTGAGCACCGCGGAGGCCGAATACATTGCTGCTAGTATGGCCTGTTGTGAAGCAGTTTGGTTGCGGAAGCTCTTTAGTGAGCTGTTTGGACATGTGCTAGATACCATTGTGATACTCTGTGATAATCAGAGTGGGATTCGTATGACTGAGAATCTTGTGTTCCACGACCGATCCAAGCATATTGATATCAGGTACCACTTTATCCGGGATATGGTACAGCGAGGCGCCGTAAGGCTCGATCATATAGGAACTGATGAGCAGGTCGCGGATATTCTCCCTAAGCCCCTGGGGAAGGTCAAGTTCCTAACCTTCCGTGAGAGTCTTGGTGTCGTGGAAAGACCCTATGATGTGGGTCCTGTTGGACGATGAGCTCTGGGAGCTCTGGGGGGCTTTGGGGATAGCTTCTCGGAGCTATAAGCACTCATAATGCTTATGCCCCACCCTTGTGATTATTGAGCTGGTTCGCCTCTCATTTATCTGTGCCCCGTATGCATCCTACCCATTGAGTTCAGGGCTCATGGGAAGTACCTCTCATTTGGCCAATGAGGTGGGAAAAGCTAGAGACTATTAGCAAAGACTGATGGACGCATCAAAGATTGCTGTACTCTCTATCTAGGATGGCACGGTCCAACCACTTGATCTGGGATCAAGTTTAGTTAGGTCTGGGACCTCTGCCTGACTTCGGGTCAGATGAACCAACTTTGGGTTGGTTGGATACTCTTTATGAGTTTGATAGAGGTTTTGAACCTCTGGACTGATTATGTCAGTCGGGGGATGATGTCTTTGTGACTGACCCACTTCTGTTCTGAAATAAAGAGGCCAGCAAAGCAAGTTATGGCGGGATGATGCACGATGTTTGATTGCACTGATGGATGGAGTTCTCCCTAGTTGAGAGGGAGTGTTAAATTTGGACAACTAGGTCCAAACTCCATGTTATGATGCTCAGATTAAGAGGCTATTATTTTTGTTGGATTCCTCTTTCGGAGAGGTGTAAAATCCATATATAATATGTCTTAATCCGATGAGCAGAACATTTATTTTGAATTTATTATTCATAATAAATTATATGTGCAGGTCGGCCTTAAGGTTTCACACCCCCAACAGATGTGTCACACACCCCAATGATGGATATAAATACAGGCAAAGTTGGAGAGCATTTGATCACAACTCAACACACATCTTCTTCTTTCATCTGATGTAGTACGAGCTCCTTAGAAGACATTTCCAGTGAAGAAGAAGGACGAATTTCGGGGGCGGCCGAACCGAAGGACGAGGGGTCGTTAGCCTAGGTTTTGCGTAAGGCTTGGACTAGCGTTGACTTTGGTCAACGCATGGTCCAATTGGGCCGAAATTTGGTGAGAAGTTCGATTTTGGAAGGCTTGCATCGTTTGGCAATAAATCGAGGTCAAAGGGTTGACCAACTGGGCCGCCGCGTTGATTCTTTGAAGCTTGCCGCCCGCGTTGACTTTTTCGTACGCGTTGACTTTTGGAGTTGACTTGGGTTGACTTCCGTTTGGTCGATTGGAGTGACCGTTGTGACACATTCTCGGGTTGGCCGACTCAAGGAGACTTTGCCGGTTGAAGCATCCTCGTTGACCGCCGTAACGCACCACCACATTTTTCCTGTTTCTGATTTGTCTTCTATAAGATCCACTTATATGTTCTATCTGCATTTTACTTAACTATTTGTATGATTGCTGCGAGAAAAGTAAAGTTGCTCCAAGCATAGAACATCTACTAAAATTTACAGGTACCCTGTAGGATATTTTTGTAGGAGGGGCCGCTAGTTGGTTGCTGCTGGGGTGTGGCTTTTTTCCCCTTTTCTCCTCCTGCTGTGCTTGGTCTCCCTTGCTGAACAGCGCCCCCTCTCAGCCGAAGATTCAGAAAAATGGTCGAGTCAGCTTTGATTCCATATTCCATCATTGATCTATTTTCCTGTAGGGAGTGTCTGCCACTCACTAGGTGCTGGATCGGGACCGGATATCCCATCAGTTTCCAGATCTGTTGTTTCAGGTGCAAGACAGAGTTTTCTACTCGTATCTAGATTAAGTATGATTTACCCATAGGAGATTTGACAAAAATCTGGAAGAAATTTGTGATTACCTGCTGGGAAGTAGTGAGCGGGTCCATATTCTGATTCGGCAGGCTCATGGATAAAGCAGGTCGAGGAACATGGAAGCAGTCGGTACGAGGGCCTAACTTTTGATCCTTTGTAGGCCGATTCGGCAGGTTCGATGAACAGATCCTCTTCTTTCGTGCGCCCGAGAAACTATTAATGGGGTTTCCAGGGTTGCTGCTACTTGTACAAGGATTCGCTGCTAAACCAGCAGCATCGAGACCGAATGGGGTTTTTTCCATGCAGACCGCCATCCAGACAGCGGCTAAGCCGAAGGACGACCTGAGCACAGGCGTCCTAAACTGGTGGTTTACTTCTACAACCCATACGAAGTGGATTGCCTTCGTAGGAAGACCTGCATGCCAAAATGTCAGGCTCGAGGGCCAGATCCAAAGCTGACTATCTGCTATAGCAAGATCGGGGACTCCTTCAGGAAAAAGCTTGTTTGCGGATCCAAAACCTGTGACGGAGACCTCTTCAAGTCCAGCATAGTCGATGGCAGGGTATGGAAATGCCCAGACGGCGGCTTCCTCTTTTTTCCAGTCAAAACTGGCCAGAAACCCGCAAGCCCCCTCCTTCATCATAGTCTGGAAACGTCTGGCCTGGTGAGAGGCCAAACCCGCGCGAGAGATCGAGACATCTCTGCAAACCCTAATCGCCTGAACTGCCATCGCTCTCCTTCCTGTTGATCTCAACATAATTTAAAAACAAAACTGAAACTAAAGTAATGAAATCCACGTGTATAGTTTTAAGAATGGTGAAGATTTATTTACATGCATTAAACTTAAACATTTATGCACCAAACTTAAAAGTTTGGAAATAAACGAGAAATTATCTTTTATGAAGTGATATCATAAACGATGATAAATTCAATTTTAAAAGGTATGTATCTAAAAGACATTTAAAACGTTATCATAAATGTTTTTTTTGGAGTGATAAAGATAATGGAAAGGTGATAAGGAGTGTTTTATATTTGAGTTTTGGAAAATAATTCACTTTATAAAGTGATTTCATTAAATTGTTTTTCAATGGCAGTGAGGTGACTTTTATTTATGAATATTTTTGGAGTTATAAGGGGTGAATGAAATTTTTTAATTTTGAGTGATAAGGTGATATTTTTTGAGTGATAAGTTGTTTTTTGTAATTTGGAGAGATAAGGTGTGTTTTTATTTTTATTTGGAGAGATACGGTATGTTTTCATTTGTATTTGGAGAGATAAGGTGATTATGGAGGGATTAAGTGTTTCGTATTTGGAGTGATATGTAGAATTTTTTAGAGCAATTCCTTGTTGTAATGCAAAGTATTGTTTTACTTTGAGAGAGATTGTGTCACTGTCTGTTCAGTTTTTTGAAGATGAGTTGCATCAAAGGGTTGCCAGCTTACTATTTTCATTACTTGAAGGTCGTCATTTCTTATGTGCTCAATACTTGATAAAGATATCATTTTTTGGTACTTGTGTCCTAGATCCACCCGAAATTGAATAAGGAGATCTTAGGTACACCATGTGTGTGTTTGTGATGGCGCGTGTTTTTATGATTTCATGATGTTGCTTATGATTTGTGTCTAGTTATGACACATAAATGATCTCATTTAACACACACATAAAGTTCAATGCAAGCAAGCGCAACACCCGTAACAAAATAGTTGCAAAGAAGGATAATTACATAACTACAAATATCTTATTCAATGAAAGACTTTTCAGAAAAAAATCCTAACTACAACTATCTTATTCACATGTAAATCAACAAATGGACATGATTGAAAGGCTTTTTGACATTGATTGAAAGGGATGCCGATATAATTAAGCAGTAGTTTATGGAAGAGGAGTAGTAGAAAGGGTATTTGACAACTAGTTTGAAGTAGCCAGAGGTTGAATTGATATACTTAATTAAGAAAGAAAAGAAAATAGAGGTGGATATTTTGGCGATATTGACAGAGAAGAATGAGTCGCAAGGCATTTTTTAAATTGATGATTTGCATAGTCATTGTCTCCTCTTTTTATATCATGTCTGGTGAATTAGATAAATTTGTTGAGCAGTTGCAGAAGAGAATTGAAGAAATATGAAAGTTTGAAACCATAGTGGGTGAGCTTGAGTCTTCTTTATCTACAAAGAATAATTTTATTCAAGATCTTAATGCCAACTGTGTAAAGTTGTCTAAAAATTGCATTGAAAATGAGACAGAATTTGAAGGGAAACATGCTAGCATGGTCTCCCAACTAGATCAACTCTCTGTCGAGAAGGAAACTTTTTCGTCAGAGTTGGTTGTTGTGCAGAGGGCACTCCTAGAACGGGAAGAACTGATGAAAGACACTTTGGAGATGAAGTCTCATTCAAAAATGTACTTGAATGAAATATATGTTGCTGATGCAGACACAGAAATAATTTCTCCTCTAGAAATATATGTACATTTGGTTATTGCAAAGTGCAAGGCATCTCTTGAACAAAATGACAGGTTTCGGAGATGTGTAGAAGTTGGTATCACGACCTGATGACGATTCTAAGGAGGAAACTCTGTTGTCTCTAGATGTTTCCTTGAGAGAAGGCTTCAATTGCAAAGAGAGGGAACTGTATCAGTTACGTCTGGGACTTGATGAGGTGGATCTAGTAATATTTCAACATGAAGAAAAAATGAGGGATCTCAAAGATAAAAATTCATCTTTGATAGAAAGGCTTCGCATGCCATTGGTTTAGCAACTTGATGCATTGAAACATTCATTGATCGGGAAGTCAATTGAGCTAGATATCTGTTGGCAAGAACTGCAACTGAAAACTGTTGCATTGCAATGAGGTTAAAACAAAGATCAAATCATATGGAGAGGCTGGAGAATGTGTCATGGCATTGGAGTCAGAATTAGCATATATTCAGAATTCAGAAAATAGTCTTCAAGAATATTTTTTTCATAAAAACACCATTCTTCAGAAATTCTGGAAGAGCTGAATTTACCAGAGAAATTTAATTCTATGTAAATTATTGAACAAATTGAGTTTCTTGCAAGGTCATATTATGTTGAAAGTGATACACTTTATAGGAGTTTGGACTAGAGAATGGATCGAAGGGGTAATGAAGATGATGCTCGTTTTAAACTGGGCATCAAATTCATAATTAGACACTATCAACTTGAGTCAAATTCAATTGACTGAAGATTTATGAAAGAAACACGAGGAACTTCAGGGTAAGTACTTAAGTTTGGTTGAGCAATCTGATATGTTAGAGCAATATTTCCTTGAAGGGGTCTTGGACAATGTTGAGATGCCAGCTTCAGTAAATTAAATGGAAGCAGAGGATCGAATTGAGTGGCTGGAAAGAGCATTGAATCAAGTTCATCAGCATGTGGGTGATGCTCAACGGCAGATTGAAGATGTGCAAAGTGCTAGTAAGTTACTTTCCACTGAACTAGAAGAATTACAGGGGAATATGCTTATTTTGGAGGCTAATATTTCAACTTTTCTAGATGCGTACACACATAAAATGGAGAATCAATGGAATTTATTTTAAAAAATGCTTACTTCAAATATACTGCAAATATGTGTATATATACATGCAGCAATGCAATGCTTTTTATTGAATGAATGGTGTTTATTTCATTTATCCTTTGAATAATTACGCTGAGATCAAGCTATACAACATTATTTCGTTCAGTAATGGCGGCAAGGCAGGCTCAGCCTATTGGAAGTCG
This sequence comes from Pinus albicaulis, assembly GCA_034641835.2. Taxonomy (NCBI): domain Eukaryota; kingdom Viridiplantae; phylum Streptophyta; class Pinopsida; order Pinales; family Pinaceae; genus Pinus; species Pinus albicaulis. The sequence goes on along the minus strand of MU968480.1, from coordinate 17,226,526 downwards.
TTGCAGCGAGGCGGAGAAGTGGAAAGAGCCTCTAATTGAAGCATTGTTCAATTCGTTCTTCTCCTCGAGAAGGGATGTATTGGATACATATTTAAGGTCTAGGAACATATTCAATCCTTTCGTGTTGGGGAGTTTTAGGGATCCTTCTGACCCATTCTCGTTGTGGAATTGCACGCCATATACCATTTGCTATGTAGACATTGTATCCCTATCCAAATCTAGAATCGATTGGTACCAAACAGATGATAGCATAATTATGCAGGCCGATATTCCTGGTATATTGTTTTGACACCCTTTCAATCTTGTATTGCTTGAATCATTTATACGATTTGAATTATCTGTACAGTGGGGATAAAAAACACTTGAGGTGCAGATTATTCCAAGTTAAATTGGGTATAAAATTAATGTGGTGGATTGTGGGTAGGATTATTGTGGACATTTCCAACGAGGAATGAGCACCAGGCGGTCTTTACGGTTATCCCAGTATATTTGCAGATACGCACAACTATGTGCACATCAATTATTGATATATCCCATAGCAACGATTGTAGTATATGCATAGAAATCCATTGCTAGATATCTGTACACATACTCTGTCATCTTTGGGATATGCGTATCTACTGCCTGATCCTTTATCCCTGTCGACATCTCATCTCTTGGGTGTAGATGAATTGGTAAGCAGAAGCCTACATAATAGGTCATCTTTCATATTGTTTATATATATTGTCGGCTAGTATCTACTATTAAAATTCTAAATTATCTGTGCAAAATCTGTGTGTAGGAAAAAATATAATTTATTTGGAAAAAATCTCTGTTTATAGGAAGAAACAAGGGGGTGACATATTCGATTTAAGAGTGCAATCCTTCAATATCAGAGAAAAATGAAAAAATTGACTTATATTAGATCTGAAATAAACCTGTGGCGTTTGAAAAGCCTGCAGCTTCCAGCCTCACGGTAAAAGTTGATTGCAAAGCTGAGATTCAAGAGTCGACAACAGAAAATGTGCAGAGCAGAAAAAAATTACAAGTGATGGCAGAAAACAAAATATTAACAAGTGCAGAGAAAAAAAATTGCACAAGTTCGGAGGTTGGCACACGTCATTTGAATTAATGGCTCTGAATATTGAAACAACTACATAGAGATATCGCTAGGTATCAAATTAATTTTCTACTTGCCATCAAATTAATTGTGTGCGGACCAATTACGATGGCTAGCTTCCTCCATTTTCTCAGTTTCATTATATTTTCATTAAGACGTTAAAAATATGAACCAATAGCATCTCAGAAAAAAAACACATTTAAATAATTAACATAAATAGTAAAAATTATGAAATTTTAACTATATAAAAACTATAAGTTTTATAAAAACCTCAGATGTGGGTGATCCCCGGTTCTTTTAGTCTGGAATGCTCTTAAATGGAGCAGTTGCTCACCCGAAGCTTGCATTAACCCACTTGCTTTGAGCTTTTACACCTGTCTGCCCTGCTGCCCTTCCCAGTATTTCATGGCGCCCAGCGATTTCATTCTTGTTGTCTTCTCCTACAGTTTGCTGGTCTCTGTCCAATTTGTAGGTCTCTATCTGAGACACCCCGGCTTCCATTTCCCACCTCCTCTGCAGCTTGAGGCATCCTACCATCTTTCCTCCACCAAGTTCGCTTCTCTCCTCGCCTCTCTAGAGCTCCCCTGCAATGCCATGCCTCGGCGTCATAGGAAGCGATGCCGCAAAGGCCGCGGAAGAGGCCAGTACTCTTGCCCTCCCATCTCCCTCCGTGATGAAAGCTACTCCCCCTTCCATGAGGACAGTCCGGCCGAATTTCGGCTCAATTTCGACTCTACCGAAGCTTTGGACCATCATCTCGTCTCAGCCACACTTTCTATGCGTCTTCCAGAAGTCTCGTCTAGCTCTGCTGGTTCTTGCTCTCAGAAACGCTTAAGAAAGTCTACCATATCCTCGTCCTACCCTCAGCGCTCTAGAAAATTGGAGGCCCTGCCTACCAAGCCAGCTACGCTTTCCTTCAGCAGTGAAGGAGCAACAACTCAGCAGAAGATGATAAGGTTGTGGGTGCACGTGTACGTTCTGCTTCAACACCAGAACCTACAATGCAGTCGTCGAAGAAGGAAGAAGACTCCTCTGAAAACTACAACTACTTCATAATTGAAGAGCCTCCTCCACAGGACGAGTGGCGTTTCTCGCCGCACCAAAGCAAGTTTCGAGAGGTTTCCTACCTCGGCTAGTTTTCATTTTACTGTTCTTATTGTTTTTCTTGCTCCTTCACAACACTATAATTTTTTGGACAATTATGGTAAATGCAGGTTTCTCCACTCAGGGTAGCAATTTCTGGACTGGTTTCCCCAACTGGGGTAGTCACATTTTTGTGTTTTTGAACTCTACACCTACAAAATTAGCTAGCATAGCAGCTTCGGTGGGATCGTTACGAATTATATTTTTATGTACCATATAATAGAATCAGTCTTATTTAGAGAAAAAAAAAATCAAAAAAAAAAATCTATAAAAAATTTAAACTCGGAAAAATTAATGTATAATCACAAGAAAATCTAATGCGTTATACCTGCCCCGCCAGATATAATAAGATGAAATATATCAATTTTTATTCACAAATTTCTTATAAAATAAAATATTTATATATATGGTATATTTTGAAAAAATTTATAAAAACTTCATATTTCACATATTTAATTACAAACCAACATCTTATATAACTCCACTTTATCGTCTTTTATTATAAATTTTCATGTAATATTGAATAATGGCTATCTCATTTTTTTTCAAATTATATAAAAGAAAAAAATTTCAACTAATAAATTTATTAAAATATGAAAATAATCATTTAACATGATCATGTTTCTTAAAAAATAAGATTATCAAAATTAATATTATTAATTCAATAAATAAAACAATTAATATAAATTGTAAGTGCAATTTTATAAATAATCTATACCATTTAACAACTCAACCTTTAACTACTTAAAAGAACACGCAAGTATTACCACAGTCTTACTTCTTTGGAGAATCAGGTCAATTATTATATACACAAAGTGGCCCTAAAAAAATATTAAGAAGTATGGATATTAATGTAAACTCATTATTCATTGAGCATAGAAATGAGAAAACACATTTACATTTACATTCGGGAGTGAAATAAAAAAGTTTCACATTGAGAAGATTAATATAAACCTATTATTATTTGAGTATAGAAATAGAAAAATACATTGAAATTTGAAAATGAAATAAAAGAGTAAATGGTTTTTTACATTAAGGTTATTAACGGAATATAAGATAGAAAAAAAAAACCAAAATTTCAAATCATTAAAGTGTACTTATTTTTACTCTTTTTCAGTATGGAAAAACTTTCATTTAAGTTTACTTTCACTTAAAGAATATAAGATAGAAAAGAAAAAAGAAAAAACTAAAATTTCAAATCATTAAAGTGTACTTATTTTTATTCTTTTTCAGTATGGAAAAACTTTCATTTAAGTTTACTTTCACTTAAAGAATATAAGATAGAAAAGAAAAAAGAAAAAACTAAAATTTCAAATCATTAAAGTGTACTTATTTTTTAATTGTTTTTAGTATCTAAAAACTTTCATATAAGTTTATTTTCACTTAAAGTGTTTTGTTATCAAGTTTTTTACACATTTATGTATATAAACTTAATATTATTCATAACCACATTTTCATAAAATGAATTATAGTTTGAAGTTATGAAATTTTATTACCAATAATAATGCAATTTTGAGAAATCACACATTTTCAAACTATAATCTGCAATAATTACTTTTTCTCTTTTAGTATGATTGTTATATTTTTTAAATTGCCACTTTTTATTTTTATTTTTTTTAATTAATAATTCTTTACTATCTTATTTAGTATTAGATATTATTTTTTCCCTAAGAAAAAATTGTAATTTTCATTGATGTAGTTGAAAATTATATGTTCAAGATGTTGTTGGAATAACAAAGAGATTGTTTATTAAACAATCATACTATCAAGAAAAAATACTTGCATAAATACCAAGCTCCAACAAGCCTCTGCATTTAAACATATATCTTTTTAAAATTCAGAGATAAGGGCTTTATAAATAACCTTTCTTGCAAAAAATAACTTATAATAACATATGAAAATCATCCTATAGATGCGTAGTGGAACCAAAAGCAAAAGGTATAAAACTATTTTTGCAAGAGATCATAACATCGTGTTTAACATAACAAAATCAAGGAGTATGTTGTTAGTCTCGTGCTTTAGCCACCTATATACCATCTATGATTGACCTATGATAATACTCATAGTGTTCATTGTTAATATGTTCTATGATTTCCTAGGTACCCTAGGCTTTATGCGTCTGCCTTGGATAGCTCATCAATAATAACATTTCTCTCCTTATAAATATTACAACATATGATATGATCAAAATTTGTTTTTAATAGCAATACTTCCTCCAAAATGGGCCTATGTGTGTGCATGTGGCATCTATAATTTTCATTAAACCATTTGACAACCGTGAGAGAATCAACAAAGATCTACATTGTTGACACCCTTTTTCTGAAACAAAGAGAAGTAATAATTTTAAGTTTAAATTATCAACATAGTTATTGGACCCCTAACCTAATCTTATTTTGTGTTTGAAATAGTGCTTTTCATTCATGAATAATATTGCATAGCCCCCACAAATCCCTCCAGCTTCGGAGGAGGCATCAAAATACACCCATGGGCATGATCCATCTACCTATTCTTCAACAGTAAAACACACTCTATGATTGGTATCATCCACAGGAATTAGTTCATATATAGCCATCATCTAAGTGACAACCATGTTCAGGCATATTTATTTATCTTGGAAAATCACATTATTCCTAACAAGGTAGATTCCCTAACTTGTGATTTAGGGGGAAGTTTTTTTATTTTTTTTGGGATTTTCTGAATTCCACCATGACTATCATGCGACTTTGTTGGATAAACCTTTCCATAGAATGAATTATTAGATATAAGTTAAAAAATATATAAACCATATAACTTGAAACTATATTATATGATATATTTTTACTATTTTAATAAATTGCAATTTAAATTAAATTAAATTAATAATGGGTAATTTTATTTTGTTATTATGTTTCTCATATTTTTAATTATTTATTTCCTTTTCTTTTTAATCTAATTTATTAAAGGTTTATTTTCTATCTTGTTCATTGGAGATTAGTTAAAAATGATACATTAGAGGAAATTTTAGCGTAAAAATATCTATGAAATTTTCATGTACTTTCATGTCATAATATGTTTAAACTAATCAAAACCCTTTAAATTTAAAATAGATACATGTAAATATTTTGGAGGGAAAATAAGAAAACTACTTTTAATTGTATTCTTGGATTATCTATTTATCGATTTACTCAAATTTCAAGTGTAGGCACTCATCGAATGCAACATTAAATTCCACATCCAATGAGCACCCATTATGCATGGTTTTGAGAAGACCCACATTGATAAAAATTGAATATATATTAAAAAAAATGTTTAAATAACTGTTACATTAAAAATTGAAAAAGGTTTACATTAAAAAAAAGTTACATTAAAAATTGAACACGTTTTTTTAATGGATCTTCATTTTTTTATCGATGTAGGTCTTCTCAGAAGTATGAATAATGGGTAGTCGTTGGGTGTGGAATTTAATTTCACAACCAACAAGTGTCTACACTTTAAATTTGGGTAAACCTATGAGGAGATAAGCCAAAAATAAAATTAAAAAGTAGTCTTATTTTTTTCCTCTAAAATTCATAACTCTTGTTTATTATTTTAACTATTGTTTTATTATTCTTCCTTAGGAGGCTACTTTAGGTTGAAATTTCCTCTAATGGGAATCATAAAACTTTAGATTATATCGTTTCATTCATTCACATATAAATGACCATGTGGTAGACTTTTGCATGCTTAAAATAATCTGATATATGAGTGGGGATCCTTTGTTTTGTGGCTATTTTAAGAAAAATTAATGCTTGAAGGAAGCATATGGATTATTTTTAGAGTGATCACTAAATGCATATATCTAATGAAATTGCAAATTATCTTTATGGATAATAAGTTAACCTATAAACACAATGTGGGCTTAGAAAGAAACAATCCATATCCAACTATTTGAAGGCTATTGACATCCGAATCTAAAGAAAATCCAATGTCTCAATATGTAAGGTCTACCAAAGTACAAGTACTCCCTATAGTGATACTCTTCATAAAGACATGATACTTGTGGAGTCTCCCTAAATATGATTTCACAAAAGACTATGCATACCATTTTTCAAGCAAGAATTGTGGATTTGGGTCGATTTCAGGATTTCTATGAGTTGAAAATATGATGAATCCTTTCATCTAAGTTGTTTTCAAGAAATTAAGTTCTTAGGAATCCACTTCAAAGTTACTATCAAGTATTATTTCAATATAATATACTTAAACCTTTTATCTTTTTTCATTTGAAAAATTAATTTGTCTAGATGGCAAGAAAAATGTTTGTGTCCCTAGGAATATTAGGTTATTGACTAGTGAGTAATAAACACACTACTACAGAGTATTACATTCTTTTCATACTAGCATATGTTGGATCCAAAATTAGTTTTGATTCAATGGCACACATCCCAATATACGAAGCAGTTATGATAGGGAGGGGCCAACAATGTCTCTTTTTTTATGTTTGAAACATGTTACATTATAGTAGAAGGAAGAACGAGTAACATCTTAAAAATTGACACTTAAATTTTTAATTGTAACTTTTTTGTAAGGTTTCGAGTTACACATACACAGGGCTACTTAAATCTTAACAGTTCTCTTGTATAGTCTCTTCCTCTACTCTACCAAAAATTAGAGCTAAAAAGAAGCATTAAATGGATTAAGTTAGAAAACCATAAATAAAAATTTCATCCATGAAATATTTAGACTCCAAAATGTTTATAGAACATAATTAGACCCTAAATAATTAGTGGAATATAATAAACCATAATACACTATCCAAAATATACTCAACTATTCTTTTATAACATAGCAAACTTCTATTATCTTCAATGTTCCCTTCCCCACTTAGCGGTGTGCTAGCTTTAATTTTCATTTTTTCAATGGTAAATAACCAACTACATATTCACCTTCCCCCATCATATTGACTTAAAAAAACATGGACATGGGTCAATTGAGTGTATCCAAGGTGGTTGGGAGGTTTTAATGATAACCTCCCCACCCTAATTCACAGGTATCCTGAAATATGTTGTATTATGTAACTTTTTCTTGAATTAATCCAGAAGAAATCAATTTAAAAAAACCTTGAATTGAGTAGGGGAGGGATGTCTATTGTTGTCTAGGGACTAGTGGTTGTCATAATACTAGTCCCTCATAATGAAAAGAACTTGACACATATGAAACCAATATTAAACATAAATAAATAACATTAAGTGTAAGTATATTTATAATTAAGTCCAAAATTTTCCCATATGTTGATTGGGCCCACAAGTGTTCATAAATAGTCTTTTAACTATTAAGAGTACAAAAAATATCTTCCCAACTACAAAACATATAAAACTATAAATAGTCCCAAAATGGTCTAATCAACCAGTACAAGGTACCCATCACTTCAACCCCCAGTGAATTGAATTGGAGCGAAGTATCCCAATGCACATTCATACATGCACATAAACAAATGTGATGGATGCCAACCATAATTGTTGGGTTGTTTAAAAATTCAACCCACTAGGTTTAATAAGTGACACCCAACCCATTAAATTCAATAAATGAAGCCTAATCCATTAAATTCTCCATTAGATAGATCAAAATCACAAGGATCAACTATAACAAATTCCCAACCATTGGATCACATGAAAATCAATCCATAACACAAATTAAAGTTTGAGAGATTGCAATCCACGTAAATCCTTATTAATAATAAAATTCAACAACAAAAAAACTATAAAAGAAGCTCAACCCTTGCTGAAATTGCATTTTTAACATTCAAACTATTCATCATCCCCCGAGACATACTATCAGAGAGAATGGACAATATATTTAGGTAATCTACTCCAGTTTTGCACAGTTTTTTGTATAGGTTATTTATTTTATTTTTTGAATAATTAAATTAGGTTATTTATCACAATATGTGTTTGAGTTTTTATCACAATTATTATTGAAGTAAAAATAGCCTGCAATGAGCAACGTGATACCTGCAATGAAATTTTTCATGGTAGATTTGTTCATTTGTCACCATTTTCATAATTTTATTATAACAACAAACTTTGTCAAATTCCTTTTGACATTCGTGTATTATGCCTATGAATCATGAGGGTTCCAGGACTTCATAAACTTCAATATCATGTGTAGTTATCATAGCTTCATGTGAACCCTGTATTCCCTTTTCAATAAAATCAACCCAATCCTTTTTTTTTTTTCAATCCTAAACTAATAATATGATCAACTCATAATTGGACAAGATCGTTTTAGGATTTTGAATTTTCCCAACTTTTTCACTCATTAGTTCAATTTAATGGAGGATAAAATATGAAATACTAACATATTTTATGTTAGAGGTGGGATAATAGCTTGAAGTGATATCCAAAGAGTATTTGGCACCTTCCTTCACAAGTAGGATATTTTTTTAGATGCACAAAGTGACTTCTGACCATGGTGATACAAGGGAATTCATAGAATTCCCCTTTCTCCTCCCACAAGTTTTTCATCACCAATGATAAATGGTTGACGAAAGATAATAATCACAAAGTAACTATTTTTTAATTTTCACATTTCTCTATGTTGTTTCAATTACTTTAGCCCAATTCATTTCTTCAATTATAAATATTTCAATAACAATTAATACTACCAATTATCAATAGTAATTGAAGATAGAACAATAAATGAAATGATAATAGGAGAGAATCAACACATCAACAAGAGACACCGATTTGGTCAAAGACCGAGGAAAAACCCCACAAGGAGGAAAACCCTTTGAATTTCTTCTTATATTAGATTGTCATAAAAATTTCAGCGAGAGTACAATAAGCCCAAATCCATAAATGATAATCAAAATCAAAGTATTAACTTGTTCAACAAATCTACTAACAAATATCCAAAATATGTGCAAATAGTTAAGTTAATGCAATAAAAAATACCCACGCACTTTCTATTCAACCCTTCGAAATTCTTGTTCAACCTTCACAATTCCTATTCACCCTTCGCACTTCCTGTTCAACCTTCATATTCCTTGTTCACACTTTGCAGTTCTTTTTCAACCTTTGCACTTTCTGTTCAATATTTGATTTTAGATAGAATGAAACTCCAAAAAGAAGAATAAAATATATGTGATGATGATGTCCAAATGAGATTGAGGTCACTTATATTCATATGCTTCCAAGGGTGTCCAATTTTCTTTGGGGTTGAACTGATCAATTGTGAATATGTAGGATTTTATTCATAAGTACACTTTCCCTTATCCAAATTGAGTACTTCAATAGTCAAAATTGTGAATTTAGTACTTTCTCGAAAAGAGGAATCTTATCCCATGGTTGGAATTTGTCACTAAGTTACCAAAATTAACACTCCCTCTCATCTATGGAGAAATTACAACTACATCATGTCATGTGTATCATGTCTTCATATCATGTACCATCTCTACTCAACTCTATCTGCTAAAAAAATCTTGAATCTAAAGAAGAAGAATTGCGGAGCATTAGCTACCACCCTCTATAATGTTGAAGAGTACATATCAATACGAAAACAATATCAGGTAGCACATCTCAACCTGAAACTACATTGAGGAGCACATATCAACCTGGAATCTCATGGGTGATCTAAACATCTACAACCCCATATTGAGCAATAGGTGATATAGGGAAGCACATCTCAACCCATCCCATTGCCCATTGATCTTCCTAACAATGACCCTAAAGAATCATGTAGTAGAATGCCTACATCATAATCATCTTTCCTTGTACACTCTCAAAAAATTGGCTAAATAGAGAATGATAATCCCAACAAACCCAATTTCTGGGTATGATGCCAACTAAGGTATACTCTGAAAATACCAACATATGGGAGAAACATCTCCAACCCTATCAGTAAGTTGTAACATATAGGGGAGAAAAATTATAGAGATCCCTCAACCCTAGGATCTCTCCATCTCAATTCCTCACCCTGGGAGCTCAGATAGAGGGGGGGATTTGGTTCAGTGTTCTCGATCAGTGATGCCACTTATTAGGAGGGGTCACATCCATTAGTCCAAATTTCTCTCAGAAGACCATAAATTCCCTTTCGGTAAATGTTTCGGGGAATTATCACCCTAGAGGTTCGTTGGGTTACAACCTCCACAGAGCAGGGGCATGCTACTTAACAGAGACTCACACAACCATGCACGTTCAGAAAAACTAAATAGAGTAGAATGAGAAAGTTACCCATTGGTCCTACGGTTGAAGAAGATCCCGCAGGGTTCAAACCCCCAGCAACCGTCCTTCCCTCTCAACCTGAAAGACCAGAAGAAAAAAGCACAAGGAGGCGGATTTATACGGCATATATCTACTCCTAAAGTAATGGTGATTATTATAAAACCATTAAATAGAAATCATAATGAATGCTTGTATAACAAATATTCTCATACATATAAGCATACACTAACACGTTTATTTCGGGAACGGCATGATACTTGGAACAGCATGATACTTACGTATTATAAATAGCATGCTACCAAGCACGGTGGAGAGATCACCTGATCCTTCCAAGGCCTTCGCAGACCGTCGTCCGGATCCGTCCAGCCCTTGCCTCGCTAAGACTCATTCCAAACTGGTGCATACGAGATAACATATAAAGGGATGTGTATCTCAAGGAAACAAGGGTTTCCTACAATGAACTGGGAAAGTGCAGGAGGCACGGGGAATCAGACTTGGATAGAGAATACCAACAGAGTATAATATCAATAATTCTCTCTCTCCCTTAGGCCATACACATGAGGGGTTTTTATACTCCCTCCAAGTAGTTTCAACAGTTGGAAACAGTTGGCCACGTGCTGGGGTGGTTGAACTACCTGAGTAACCATCAACCCAGCCCGAAAATAGGGAATAATTATATATTTTTTAATTATTTTAATGGAATACATGGAAAAGTCTAGCTGGACTCGCGTATACACGCGCAAAATCACGGGCATAGTCGCGTATGGGGATTTTTACACTGTTTTTAAGTGAATTTGTCCAAGTCTGTAGGAATGGGTGCCCAAAACCATCAAAGCAATCATGAATCATGTCAAGGTGAGAAATGATGCTATAACAGTAAAGCCTTGGTGAGAATTTCTGCAATATTCTCATCTAATGATATATGATGGAGTCTAACAATTCCTCTATGCACTGTGTCTCAAATGAAATCTCAGACTAAGTGTGATCGTCCCATGCAAATATCTCAAAAATTGTTTGGTAGCAATCCAATTTTCATGGAGAGGCTCGGTCATAAGTTGACTTAAAATGTTATATTAGGTCCCTATTTTACTAGTATAGTCCCTTATTGTTGTTAGTGTAGCCCCCTTATTGTTATTGTTGTACCCTGTAGTCCTCATATTTTTATTATTGTGCCCCATAAAATCTCATTATTGTTATTTTTGTGCCCTTACATTATTATTTTTAGGTCGGCTAGGATTATATTGTGACCCCATGGACTCCTATATATAGAAAGGAGGTTTTTTAATTTGAATCATCCAAAAATTGTTCATTTATGTAATGTAAATCAGGTTTCCCCCTAGAAGTGGTTGGTTTCTAAGGCGTTGATCTCTCTTTTCTTCTATTTTGGGAGCTAGTTTCATAATATTTGGTATCAGAGCTTTGGATTCTAGGGTTTCACTACTTCAAACACATCATCGTGGTATTTTTGCTATAAATTTTTTTCTACAAAGTTTCAGAAGCTAAATAAAAATCCATTTGCGAAGAAATCTGGAGGAACTTTGTGTAAAAATTTCAGATCTTGGTTCGCAATGTTGTCGAAGATATGATATGTGGAAGTTAGGGTTTGTGCACGCTCCTGAATTTCATCTCAAAGAGGTGACCTTGGTAAAATCGTCATAACTCTCTTTTTGAGCATTGGATTGGAATTATTTAAAAAGTGGCTGAAATTACACAGACTTTAGTTTCCTTTATATCAATTTCAGAGTCGAAGGAGGAAACAATGACACACGACACACTGTAAAAATTTTCTCTATTGAACTAGTCCATAATTAGGTCATTGTGGGAGATTGGGCATTAAATTTGCCTTGAAGAATCCAAATCAGGTCAGAATTGTGGCATTGGAAAGAATATTCATAGGGCCACTAAAGGACTGAAGATAAAATCCTAGGGATTTGAAATTACATAGATACATCAGTCTCAATATCGAGCTCCTAAAATGCAAGAAAAATGTGTGTATTTTTTTTTTAATTACATAAGTCTTGTTTGAAAAATCAATTTGAAGTGATTCCAATGGAATATTGAAGAATAGATATCAGTATTGGGTTACAAAATGGCCCCTAAAAATAATTCAACAACCATTAAGCCCTCAAAACTCTCTACTATGACTCATGAAGAGGAAGAATTGCAACATTATATATGAAAATTACAAGAGCAAGTGCAAAAAATTTCTCTCTCGCAAAGAGTAACAAAAACTGAAATGGAAGCTAAGATGGATGGTTTGAAGAAAGGCATGGAAGCTAAGATGGATGGTTTGAAGAAAGGCATGGAAGCTGATATGGATGGTTTGAAGAATGGCATGGAAGCTAAGATGGATGGCATGGATGAAAAACTGAAGGCAACATGGAAGACATGAAGAATTATATAAAAAAATACATGGAAGATTTAAAGGAAGGTTTGACAAAGTTGATACAAGAAATGATTCCTAATGTCGAAAAGGTAGTAGAGGAAACTTGTGATGAGAATAAAATAGATGTTAATCATGATTACATAAACTCTAATGTTGGATTGAAGACCCACCATATTCCAAAGATCGATATGAGGAATTTTGATGGAAAGGATCTCGTAAGATGGATACTACAGATGGATCAATATTTTGATCTCCATAATGTGCAAAACACACAAAATATATGCATTACAACTTTATATTTAGAAAAAAATACATTTGTATGGTATAAATGGCTTTTCTTTCATAAAAAAATTGTCACTTGGTCAATTTTTATGGAGGAAATGATAGCACATTATGAGGATACAGAGAAACACCTTCTTTAGCCAATTGATAAATATCAAACAAAAGGGTTCAATGGTGGATCGCATTAAGGACTTCCAAAAATTGAATATAAGGGTAACTGATATTTCAAAGGAACACATGATTGATTTCTTCATAGGGACTTCAAAGGATAAGATCCAACATGAGGTTCGCCTTTGGGAACCCGACTCATTGGAGAAGGCATTCAGGTTGACAAGAAAAATTGAAAGTAAAATTATGGTGACAAGGAACCCTACCACTCACATCTATAAAGATGGAAGTGTTGCTACTCCTATACTTCCACAACCTATAAGGTTGTCACCGCAAAAATTGGAAGAAAACGAGCAAAATGGATTTCCTAAAGTTGTGATAACAAATACACTAAAGGTCATAACTGTGTTGAGAAGAAATTATTTTACATATATTGTGAAAAGGAGGAAGAAAATGAACAAGAAACTTCAAAAGAAGAGGATATACACCAAGAACCAACCCTAGAGAAATAAAAAATGAGTCCGACCATATCCTATAATGCATTGGCATGAATTACCACTCCTCAAACTCTCAAGATAGAAGGAAATATAAAGAAGAAAAATGTAAAATTGTTCATTGATTCAGGTAGTACCCATAATTTTATTCATTTTAAGGTATCCAAGGAATTGAATTACTTCTTATACCCAACACCAGAGTGTCAAGTGATGGTTACAAATGGAGTAACTATAAATTGCTCTGGAAAGTGCCATAATATCAAGCTAACCATGGGGGAATATGTATTGAATATTCCAATGCTTTCAATTCCAATGGGAGGTGTTGATGTTGTACTAGGAGTACAATGGTTACAATATTTGGGGATGGTAGCTTTTAATTTTCAAGAACTTTTCTTGAATTTTTTTTCAGAAGGAAAGGAAGTTGAATTACTAGTTATCGTAGGGAAGCTAGGAAAGATAATAAGCTCTAATGTCATGAAAAATCTTCTGAAGAAAGCACAACGAGGAGTAATTGCACAATTATGCTCACTAGAAGTTCCAACATCAAAATCATCTATTTCTCTAGATCTCCAAAAAGTATTGGACAATAATTCCAAGGTGTTTGAAACTCCCAAAGGACTCCTACCTATTCATGATCATGATCATGCTAATCATTTTCTTCTAGGAAGAGTTCCTCCAAACATCAGGCCTTACAGATATCCTTATGTCCAAAAGAGTGAAATTGAACGTATGATTGCAAAAATGTTAGAGGCTAGTATAATTCAACCTAGTCAAAGTTCTTTCTATGCTCCAATAGTATTGGTGCAAAAGAAGGATGGATCATGGCACATGTGTCTTGATTATAGGGAGCTAAATAAGCTCAATATTAAATATAAATTTCACATTCCTGTGATTGATGAATTACATGGAGAAATTTATTTTATGAAGTTGGATCTTTGTTCAGGATATCATCAAATTAGAATGAAGAACAAAGATATTCCAAAAAAAACATTTCAAACTCATGAGGGTCATCATGAATTTTTGGTCATGCCTTTTGGCCTTAACAATGCACCTTCTACATTTCAAGGGTTAAAGAATTCTATTTTTAAACCCTTCCTTAGAAAATTTGTGTTAGTATTTTTGGATGATATACTAATCTACAACAGGTCTTGGAAGGATCATGTTCAACATGTTGACAGGGTGCTCAAACTATTGGAGGAGAAACAATAATATGAGAAAAACTCCAAATGTTTCTTTGGAGTACAAGAAGTGGAAGATCTGGGTCATATTGTATCTCAAGAGGGTTTTAAGGTAGAGCCTAACAAAATTAAATCCATTAAGGAACGGAAAATCCCCACAACCATAAAGCAATTGTGAGGATTTCTCGGGTTAACAGGTTATTATCGCAAGCTTGTTAAGAATTATGGGAGAATAGAAGCACCTATAAAAACATTATTGAAGAAATATGCATTTTCATTGACTACTGAAGAAACTAGTGCCTTTGAATATCTTAAAGAGGCAATGTGCCAAGCACCGGTCTTAGCTACAACAGACTTCAAAAAATCTTTATTGTGGAATGTGATGCCTCAGGAAATGGAATTGGTGTTGTTTTAATGTAAAAAATAAGACCCATTTCTTTTGAAATTCGTCCAAATAAAAGAAAGTATTTACATAAAGCTATTTATGAGAAGGAAATGTTGGCAATATTGCATGCACTAAATAAATGAAGACCTTACCTAATGGGAAGACACTTCAAGGTAAAAAAGTATCGTGATGGTCTTAAATACTTTTTAGAACAAAGACTATCTTCAGAAGAGCAACAAAAATGGGTCACAAATATGTTGGGTTATGAATTTGAAATCATCTACAAAAAAATGGAATCTAAATGTTGTTGTAGATGCCTCTCAATAAAGGATGAGGAGGTGGAAGAATTGCTTTGTGCCATTTCTATTATCCAACCAAATTGGATAATCACAGCAATGGGCAAATGGAAGAATGACAAGGAAGTGTGGACACTCATCCAAAAGTTGCATCAAGATCCCAACACATCTGATACATTTAGTTGGAAAAATGATTCCTTATGGTACAAATATTACTTATATCTTTGTAAGAATTCCAAACTAAAAAAATATATTATTTTTGAATTGTACACCTCTCCCCTAGGAGGACACTCAGGATTTTTAAAAAATTACAACATGGTGAAGAAACAATTTTTTTGGGATGGCCTTAAATATGATATTCAAAATTTTTTGGCAACATGTTTGGTTTGCCAGCATAATAAATTTTAGACAATTAATACCCCAGGTCTACTACAGTCTTTATCCATTCCTAGTCAATGTTGGGAGGACCTTTCAATGGATTTTATCATGGGTTTACCTAAGTCCAAAGGAAAGAGTGTCATCATGGTGGTAGTTAATAGACTGAACAAGTATGCACACTTTTGTGCACTATATAGGGAAAAAATTCAAACGCTACATGGAAACCCAAAGATTATTGTAAGCGATAGACATCACATTTTCACTGGAAATTTGGATGGAATTATTTTCTTGTTTGGGTAATCAACTATCTCATAGCTCATCTTATCATCCTCAATCCGATGGGAAAACTGAGATAGTACAAAAATTTTTGGAAGGATATCTTCATTGTTTTGTATCAGAAAAAAAAAAAAAACAAAATGGGTCAAGTGGTTATCTCTGGCTGAATGGTGGTATACCACTTCATTCAATACTGCATAAAAGATGACCCCATTTATGGCACTTTATGGATATTATCATTCACCGTCCATCACATCATGTTTAAGATAAATTTCTAAGGTTCAAGTAGTGGAATATCACATCAAGCATCAACAACAAGTTATTCAACTCTTAAATGATAACCTAAATTTGGCACAAAATTGAATGAAACAACAGGTAGGTCAACATCACAGCGAGAGACTTTTTGATGTAGGAGACTAGGTATTTTTTTTCCTACAACCATAAAAACAAATGTCCCTCAAGAAAGCTAAGAAGGATAATAAATTATCGCCAAAGTACTATGGTCCTTACAAGGTGTTGCAAAATATTGGTAGTATGGCATACAAATTGGAGCTTCGTTCTTCTTCCCTAGTACACCTAGTTTTCCATGTTTCATGCTTAAGGAAGTTTATAGGTGAAAAAATTCCAGTTCAAACAATATTGCGAGAAATTGATGAGGAATGAAAAATCATATTGGAACCTGAAGTAGTCAAGAAACAAGAACTCGACAGCTGTTGGGTACCAAATATTTATACTATTCTCTTTTATTTTCACCCACCTTTCTACTTCTTTGTATCATTAATTGTTCTAAACACATGAGGTAAATCCCTTCTCACTTTCTTATATGGAATGTTTGATTAATAAAATAATAAACGTGGATATTTTACCTATGTAAGTATTAACTTTTTTATTTCCATATATTCGACAAGTAAAGGGATCACATCTGAAAGTCACGAAGCAACTCCGAATTCTCAGCATTATCTCGATATGTTGTAACAACACAACAAATTCCAACTTACCCCAGATCTATTTCAGGCCTTTTGTGGTTTTCTCTCGGAAACTAGTTGGTTGTTTTAGCAATTTTATATTTGTAGATATTTAGTTGTCAGATGGGAAAGACGGTTTTCCTGAACATTTGTATAAGAAAGGCCTTAGGGCTGTGAATCGGGGTTAAGTGTGAAGAGACCGATATTGTAACAGAAGGATTTAATTCAATTGAATGCACATCATTTTGTTGTTCTATTTG
Organism: Pinus albicaulis; assembly: GCA_034641835.2. Classification (NCBI taxonomy): domain Eukaryota; kingdom Viridiplantae; phylum Streptophyta; class Pinopsida; order Pinales; family Pinaceae; genus Pinus; species Pinus albicaulis. The sequence goes on along the minus strand of MU968480.1, from coordinate 17,209,099 downwards.
TAAACTCTGAGTTTACCACAACCCTGATAAAAAATTTGGGCCCACTCTTCTGATCTGGTGTTGCGTTATTTCCCCTTGTTGATTTCGTATTTCTGTTTTTTATTGTAACTATTGTTCCAGTATGATTCTGTAATTGTTGTGAATGCCTTTATAATTCCGTAATTTATCTTTAATTTCCGTTACAATAGTTTTTCTTGTTTTAATTATTAAACCTATGTTCAATAGCGGATTATGTTATTGCTCTTGCATATACTTTTCGCATTAGTCTTGCAATAACCAACGCACCCGGATTGATAATTAATGTGGAAAATGGTTTGAATATTTTTTCACACTTGGACACCAACATTTTGGTGCCATTGCCAGGGAAGGCTAACAAGAAGCAAGAACATGATCTACAATTGATCAAGGGATCAATCTCTTGCCTTAGGGAGGGAATTCATTACCCTTCTCTAAGTCCTTAGCGTAGTGTTCTTTTTTTCTTTTGCTTTTTCATTGTTTTGTTTTTCTTTTAGTTTCTCTATTTTTCTTTTAGAGCCAATCTCTCGTCTTTGGGAGGGAATTTGTTACCTTTCTCTGAGACCTGAGTTTAGTATTCTGCTTTTCTTTTTCTTTTATTTTTCTCCTAAGGGCCAATTTCTCATCTTGGGGTGGGCATTTTATCACCCTACTTCAGGTCCTAAACTTGAAGTTTTTTTTAAGGTTATTTGATTCTATTTTTGAACCCACACTCTTATCATGGGGAGGAAAATATCCATCCTTCTCCAAGTCCTAAGCGCTTATGCTATTTTAATGATTTATTCCCACCAATTATATGAACAAAGATCCAAATAAGAGGGTCAGAGGAAGACCCCTAAAGAAAGGAATGGATTTGGGAAGGAACACATAAATCCAGGAGATCATCACAAAGGCTGAATCACAAGAATATTCTCGTGTTGTTGTCAAGGTAAGGGTTCAAACAAAGTCCGAAGGGAAATTGGTTGAGAAACCAGTGCCATCCATGGTACCAGAGGAAATTCTTTCAACATCAGAAGGAGGAATAAATAAGGTATCAGTGGAAGAGATACCCTGTTTCCAGCAGAAAAGAAATAAAAAGAAAAGGGTCAGAAGAATTGAGCAATTCTAATTAGGAAAAAGAACTCTTGAAGGAGTTTGCATCGCCATGGGACCAAGGGAGTTTTGTGAAACCTCCTGCAGTTGAATCACCCCAATTATCAGTTGCAAGAACTAGTTGAAATCCCTAGTGAGTATTGGAGGATATTCATGGCACCTACAAGTTCCTCTATTGATTTCCCAATTGGAAACATTATAGGTGATGCACCGATGAAGCCAATTCCTTTAATAGCTCTGCCTAATTTTCATGTGCTTTCCTTTGAAGACCCAAATACATTCCTCTTCGAATTTGACATTGTCTGTCGAGGGTGTGATTATATCACCGATGCTCAGAAATTAAAAATATTTCTTACTACTTTAAAAGAGACAACCCTGCGATGGTTCTTGGGTTTAGGGGGAAGGACTATCTCCTCATAGGATGCGATGCAGGAATTATTTTTGGAGAAATACTAGGATTAATCTAAATCTTGTGACATCAAAGAGGATATTTTTAAGTTTGTGAAGAAAGAGGACGAGAATATGGAAGATTATGTGGAATGACTTAAATACATATTGCAGAGATCGGGCCATAGTGACATGGACAAAGATATTCTGAAGAGCATCATGCTTCGGGAACTTAGAGAATATTCTCTGCAACTCTTGAACATATTAGGAAAGGGGGACGCTTTGAAGGAATAATTCGACACTATATGTGGCCTGTGCATTCAGTGTTCATGAGGGGTTGCAAGAAATGAACAAGGAATTCGGTCATTAAAAACTTCTGGTGGAGGGGTCAGAAAGGCAGAAATCAGAAACCTACTGGATAACCTAAGGACTGATATCCTAAGTACATTATTTGCCCAAATGGGCACTTTGCAAGCGAAACAGAAACAAATGGAGCTGGAGAAGACTATGGCTATATTCTACCCACAGTGCAGAAAGAAGCATACGCTGAAATAATTCCCATTAAACACAGTTGAAGCCTGCACAATTTGCAAAAATACCCATGTGACCGACTCGTTCCCTTCCTTTCTAGGATTGAAGGCAATTTTTCAAGGGGCAAGGGAATAAAATGCAGTAGATCAATTGTATTTCATGGGACCAAAGAAACCATGGCAACCTCGACCACCAATTATGAATCCAAGTATGCCCCAGGACCCATCTGAGTATTTTACAAATTTCAATATGGGTCCCCAGTCTGTACCTTTTTCACCAATGTGGTCTCAGTATAAATACCCCCCCTCACAACAATGGGTTCCCTAGACTAGTTTGAATCCTTCATGGGCTTAGAATTGGTGTGGACCCTCTCCTAATAGACAGTTTCCCCAATCTATGCCACAATAGTTGTTGGGCCTTGAAATTGTCATTCACTTCCATTACATTTTCACTTATATTTCCATATTACCACCTTCACTTCACCTCCATTTCATTACATTTACCTTACCATTACCACTATTGGGTTACATTTATGGTTTTCCAAACTTTATTAATTCTTAGCATTTTTAAGTGAATTTGTGGTTAAAATTTATAAAATAATATGCACATACTTATATCTAACAAGTGGAATAAGTTTGTTGCCATGTGTAGGTCAAAATGAAGCTTCCAAAAGACCCTTATGTGGCCTCCTAAGGCCAAATTTGAATTTCGATGGAGAAGATCATGGGATCATAAGGATATGTGTCTCGTTTCCTATTTCTATTGTAACACTAAGAAGACATGTGCCTTATCGCTTCAATCTATGCAATCATTGAGCTTTACTTTTACATGCTTTTATGTTGTTTTATATATTTATATCCTCATTCAATTGTATAATTGGGTGTTCTTAAATATCAGGCCAAGAAGGTGATTTATCATACTTCCAAATTAGGTGATTGAATGTTCAAACTATGCAATCATTGAGCTTTTCTTTTACATGCATTTACATTGTTTTCTAGGTTTAGATCCTCATTCAATTGTATAATTGGGTGTTCTTAAAGATCAGGCCAAGAAGGTGACTTATCATACTTCCAAATTAGGTGATGGAATGTTCAACCTATGCAATTATTGTTTTTTCCCTTTGCATGCTTTAATTGCTTTCCTAGATTTAAAGACTAATGTATAATCGGTTGCTTATTCATCATCTCAAGAGGGTGATTCTATCATACCTCCATATTGGATGTTGAAGTGATTGAATGTACCTTAGCTCTTTTTATTTACATGCTTTAAAATGCTTTCTTAGATTAAAATTTCAATTCCTACAAGTGTGATTACGCGTGCTATATTTTCTTTTGAATTCACTTTCTTTCTTTTCGTTACTTGATTTCATAAGTTACTTGAATTTCATTTTCATTATTTGATTTCATAGATTATATGAATTGGTTTTCATTATTTTGTAGTTAGATTGATCTAAAATAAAAGATAATTTCTAGCACATATAGTGCACGCATGCTTCACAAGCTTACGAAACCCCTGGGTTGAAAAATTGAATGATAGGCAATTATTTTTCCTCAACAACAGCAACTTCAGTTGCCCTCCAATGTACCTCCAAGAAACCCATCCCTTCGACCCCAGCTTCCTATACAACCCAATCTAAATCTTAATAATAAAAGGGTTCCAACAAACTGACACTCTTAACCTTCCATTATATAGCATTTATACCGCAGGACTTAATGAGATAAAATTACAATTTAGGTAGGTAGTGAATGCTCCAACTTCACCTATTATCATAGAACATATTGACAGTGAAGTTATAGAACCAGAACCACTAACAATTGGGGTTAAACCAAACCAAAACATGATAAATCAAACACCTCCCCAACCTATTATTAACTAGGGCCATCCAATTAATCCACCATATCCTGAAAGATTTACCCTATGTAAACAAAGCCCTCAATCAAAGTTTGACTTCCTGGGAGAATTACAAAAATTTTTCGTTAAAATACCCCTGCTTAAAGCTATGAGGGATGTACCTATATATGCAAAAAATCTCAAGGAATAGTGTTCTAAGAAAACTGGGAAGACCCAAAGGATCTGTTAACCATTCATGTGATGGGTAGACTGTTAGACACCATGCTAGGAAAAACTATGCCTATAAAATATGGAGACCCAGGGAACCCAATTCTAACGGTACAAATCAATGGGGTTGAAATCCCAAATGTACTGGTAGATTTGGGTGCTGCCATAGATATCATTACCTCCGGAACAATGAATGCATTAGGTCTCAAAAAAATTAAGCCAACCCCTACTATCTTGGAATTAGTAGATAGGCCTACAATTAAACTGGTAGGGAAGTTGGAAGGCGTTACTATTTTGGTGGACTCATGGCACTATCCCATGGAACTCCTTGTATTATAGACATGATCCCCAGTCAGTGGTCATCCATTGATCTTAGGAAGACCTTGGATCACAATCGCAGATGCCAATATTGGGGGTCAATCTAGACATATGATTATATCAAATGGAACGGTTACAAAGAACCTCACTCTCTACCCTCCTGCGGAACCTAGCCCATCTGAGAAACTATTAGCTAGACAAAAACCTCTGCCAATGGAAGAATACAAACCTAAAAATGAAGAAGTTATACCAATATTTACCATTGGGCAGGCCCTTCAATTCAAAACAGAAATTGAGGATGATGTCATTAACAATTTTATTAATGATCCCTGTTCTATTTCTAATTCAACTTGTCAAATTTTAGTTTCTGCCATGAGCTGTGAGACACAGGAGAATATCGAACTAGAAGATGAAATTGAAGGCATTCCTGTAAATTCATCCCATGATAGTATTTCGATTGAAATTGAACCAGGGAAGACATTCAATATCAACCCGAATCTATCAGAATCCCATACAAAGGAGCTCTTAAAATTCCTTCAGGACCATCAGGAATATTTTACCTGGGATTATACCAACATGAAGGGGATCCATGCTAGTTTATGTACTCATCATATTTATATTAAGGAATATTGTTGTCGTAAGAGCCCCAATGGAAACTGAATCCTGCTCTAAAGAACATTTTCAAAGACGAACTGCAGAAATTACTAGATGTAGGTTTTATTTACCCAATCTCAGATAGCCAATGGGTGTCTTTGCTAGTTATCATTCCCAAAAATAATGATAAATGACAGATATGTGTAGACTATAGGGAGCTAAACAAAGCAACTCAAAAAGACCATTTCCCTTTGCCATTCATTGACCAAGTCCTGGACAACCTGGCTAGGAAGAAGTTCCTCTCCTTCCTAGACGGGTTTAGTGGGTATAATCAGATCCAGTTAGCCCCAAAAGACCAATTTAAAACAACTTTCACATGCCCATGGGGGACCTTTGCATACAGGGTCCTCCCATTTGTTCTGTGTAATGCACCTGCAACCTTCCAGAGGGAAATCCTGGGAATTTTTTCTAATTTAGTCGATGACAGTGTTGAAATCTATATGGATGATTTTACTCCATATGGGAATTCATTTGAAGAAGGATTGGTGAATTTGGAAAAAGTACTCGAAATATGTAAGTAGACCCATGTATCTCTTAGTACATTCAAATGCCATATGATGACAGAAGAAGAAATAGTATTGGGACATTTTCTCTCAGTTGCTGGAATTCGAGTTGATCCGGCCAGGGTAGAGGTAATGCTACACTTCCACGTACCTAAGACACCCACACAGGTATGTAGCTTTATCGGTTGTGTTGGTTATTACAGACGTTTTATAGAAAATTTTGCTAAAATAGCACATCCACTTTTTCAATTTCTAACAAAAGATGCAGAATTTTTGTGGACAGAGGAATGTGAAGCAAATTTCATGAAAATCAAGAGATTGGTTTGCGAAGCTCCGATCCTTTGAGGAACTGATTGGGAATTACCATTTCACATACATGTTGATGCCTCTCATACAAAAATAGGAGTAGTCTTAGGACAACAAGTAGACAAGACAACATATGCAGTTTACTACGTCAGCAAGAATTTAATTCCTGTTGATTTGAATTACACGGTGACTGAAAAAGAATTCCTGGTTGTCATCTATGCTATCAACAAGTTCCGACACTACATCACTGGGTATGCTACTTTCGTACATACTGATCATGTAGTAATAAGGTATTTGATGAAGAAACATATCACTCCTGGTCGCATTACAAGATGGTTGCTATTTCTTCAAGAATTTGATATCACAATAGTAGACAAACCAGGAAAAGATAATGTAGTTGCTGATTTTCTGTCGAGAATGGATAATAATGATGAATGCACACCTATAGAAGATATTTTCCTAATGGGAATATTTTTTCAATTTCTACTAACCCTCCATGGTACGTAGATATTGCTAACTATCTTGCTACAGGGAAGGTGCCTCATCATTTTTCATACAGGGAACAACGAAAAATTATTCGTCACAGTGCTCGATATTCCTGAATGGAAGGGTACCTCCTTCATACAGGAGCCGATAAACACATTCGGAACTATGTATCTAAGGATTATATTTATGAAGTGTTGAAATCTGCCCATGATAGCCCTTATGGAGGGAATTTTACAGATAAAAGAACAAGCAATAAGGTGTTACAAATGGGATATTATTGGCCTTCTATCTTTCGAGATGCACGAAACTATGTCCGGAGGTGTGATAGTTGCCAGCACATGGGGCAGCCCGATTGATCTGATGAAATGCCTTTGCAGCCACAGGTATTCCTCAAACCTTTTGAGAAACGGGCTATCGATTTCGTTGGGCCCTTCAACCCACCCTCCTAGCAAAAGGTTCTCATTTTGGACTGCATCGATTATGTGACTAAGTGGGTAGAAGCCAAAGATCTTACAAAAGCAACATAACAGACGGTTTCAGATTCTCTATTTGAAGAAATTTTTGCTCATTACGGTACTCTGAGGGAGATTGTTTCAAATGGAGGAGGACAATTTACATCACACATGATAGCAAGGCTTATGCAGAAATATGGGGTTAAGCATAGGGTGACATCTCCATACCACCCCTAGGTGAATGGACAAGTGGAAAGCACAAATAAGATATTGGAAAATATCTTGACAAAATCTATGGCATACCATCATCAGGATTAGGCTTAAAAACTGCCTGAAGCTCTCTGGGCATACAGAACAACATGGCGGAACACAACTGGAATTTCACCATTTGAGCTGGTTTATGGGAAATCTCCATTGTTTCCAATAGAATTTGAAATCAGTATGCTTAGAACAGCTCTTGAAGTAGGTTTGGATCTGTCAGATGCTCAGAAATAGCAACTGGCTCAGCTTAATGAACTAGATGAAATTTGTTCAATGACAGTCCAAAGGACTACTACTATTTAGAAGCAGAGGATGAAATGGCACGATAAGTTTATCAAAATCAATGTGTTTCATAGGGGAGATTGGGAATTACTTTATGAATCCCGCTTTAATTATTTTAAGGGAAAATTTTTCACTCGCTGGATGGGACCTTATGAGGTGGATACTGTATTTGATAATGGAACAGTCAGGCTAATCACAATTGACGACACACATGCTTCTTTTGTAGAAAATGGAAATTTCCTGAGACTATACCACTGCCCAACCTCTAAGGATGCTTTCATCAAACATCTCTCCAAGAAATATGGTTTGAAGGTTATCAGCATAGAGAACTCTTCCTCTGCATCCTCGCTCTCTCTCTCTCTCTCTCTCTCTCTCTCTATATATATATATATATATATATATATATATATATATATAAAATAAATACTATTACTATTTATTTTTTGTCTTTTTTCAGAAGTTACTACTAAGGAGTAATGTTGCAGAGCTTGAAAATTTCCTAAGTATTGATGTTGTTACTCCTTGGATGTTGCTACTCGTGATGCTGCTATTAGATTATGTTACTCTATCCGCATCATTACTCCGCCATTATTCTACCAACCATCACTTCCTCGAGGTAGGCCGCCAAGTATGTCTCCATTTGACTCTTATGGATTTAATTAAATATTCCATAAATAAGAAATTTATGCAGCGGACAGCTACTTTTAAGCTGGGGGGGGGGGTTCCATCATAACTAAACGATGACGTAATTATTATTCCAAAGTCATTATTACAACTTCGTGTTGTTGGTAAGCCCTACGATCCTTACCATATTCCATATAATCATTAAAGATGTATTGGGATCAGAAACATGCACATGTTGCTAAATAATCAATCCTTTCTAACTGATGGGGAATAATTAATATCCCATCCATTGCACTTACCATACTTTTCTATGATTTTCTTCCTTTCCTGAGAAATCACCTGTCGTATTTACCGTTATTTCACCTCATTTTTCACCATGTTGTTTTTTCCCAATTCGGTAGCCACCACTCTTTCCAATGGTTTGCTGTGTCCAGAGTGTTGTTACAATATCTACATGATGGGCAGACTAGCTGTGTGGCATGAACCTGGAGATACAATCTTGGTTCATAGCAATGCATATGTGTGGCATGTTTTTGTCAATGTAGGATGGGATATCTACTTTATTAGATTGGAGGTATTCGAAAAAGGAATCACGATGTAGTTTGTGCTAAATTTGAATGAGAATTGTTCTCGGGTCAGAGGATTATAAATTCTTTTCATAGAAGAAGTCATTGCGGAAATTAGTGAGCTAAGACAACAAGGAAAAAAATGGTTTGCTCGGATAATTCCCCTCTCGGAGTTTCCTGAACTATTTTTGCAGGCAGGAGAAAGTTTAATTCAATATGGGAGAGGGTATGAGTGAAAATCTGTACCATATCCATGGAATGAGGTAGCAGGCTTTGTGATGAAATACATAACCTACGAAGGATGAGCCACAACTTTGTTCAAATACCATTTTAAAATCCCGGCTCACCTTCTATTCCTATAGGCTTAGGTTCATTCCTTAAACATGCCTTTCTTTTTATTAAAACAACTTCAACACATGGTACAGTCCGCTCGGCATTCGCGCTAGGTGCTGACAATCCTTTCCAATCATGGACTGGTTTGTTTGTTGGTCGTGCATGCAATAGTTCAAGTTCAAGTTTCCTGGGCAGAACTCTATGGGTCATCAGAAGAAGAGATAGCAACTGTTATTGTTGCCAGAGTGGAAGAACCAGTACCTTCAGCTGATTTAGTAGAAGAGAAAGAGTCTGAGGAAATGGAGATATATCAAGAAGAACTGAAAAAAAATGGAAATGGAGATAGATCAGGAAGAACCGAAAGAAATGGAAATGGAGGAGACAATTGGTGATACAGTCGAGTCTGTCACACAAGAACCATCCTCACCTGAGGAACCTACAGATGAAGGAATCATGGGTATAAGGAATGAAGTTGGGATAGTACTATAGTCATTTAATTTCATTAATGAAGAACAGGAAGGAGGAACACCAGCTAGAGGGATGACAAGTGATGTTGTTACGCAAGAACATCATCACCTGCCCAAGCAGATATGAATATTGAAACAGGTAGCGGTGTTACACAAGAACCACCCCCGACTCATTTAGAATAGGGAGACAAAGAAGAAATGACTTGTGAAGTTGACATTCCTCCACAAGAACCAGTATCGACCGCGAGAGAGGAAGTAATGCACGAAGGACATGAGGACAAAAAGGAAACGATCCTCAAAGTCGACAATGTTCCACAAGAACCAGTGTTGAATCCAACTGAAGAAGAAATGCATGAAGGAGACTTAGCCCAAGTAAGAAATGAGGGTGATGAAGGTATTCCACATTCTCCTTTTCACTCTATGATGCCTAGAGTAGCAACGGGATTTTTCTCATCCCAACGATTAATGGAGGAGATCGTTGTCCCACCAGTACTGTGGTTTGTCGATTCAGGGAAAGATGTGACCGATGTCAGTCCATAATTGCTGATTCTGAGCAAGGACATCTAGAGTATCAAAAGGGAGAATGAAATTTTGTGGAAACACCGAAGCATAGATTGGCTAATGAAAGCACTGACTAGGTGACAAAATTTTCTCCCGAAGAAAGGGAACCAAGTAAGAAATACCTAACAGAAAAACCAATTGATGACATTAACATCATTCCACCACCTCCTGAACCTAATGCAGGCCCAAGAGATGAATTTATTGTCAAGCAAGAATGTATAGAACAATGCAAAAGAAGTAGACTACCTCTCAAGAAAAGGTATCAGCTTCAGTTTAATGAAACCATGCGATTGAAAAAAGAATTTCGAAAGTTGAGAAATCAATTATACCGGTTGAAGAAGGTAAAAATATATAAATGGAAGGCAGTAAAACCTAAAATTGAGGTCTCCTCTACAGCTACACAGACTGGTCCGATTGAACATATGATTAAAGCACGAGAATTCTTCCTGGCTCCTGAAATTCAGAAATGGAAATCTACTGCAAATGAACATAAGAAGGAGACAAAGTGAGTTTGAGAGCAGGGTACCAGTATTGTTACAGGGTATATAGACCAGTTAGATAGAGCACGAAATAGGAAAGAAAAACAATAGGATAAGATAAAGGAGTTAGAATAACAATTGCAATTGCTGCAATTAGATAAGGAGAAGATGTTTACCTTGGCGCAATAGGTAATGGCCTATAGACCTTCCGCTCATGCCTTATTCCTTCATGAACAGTTCTTTTTCTTCTACCTGGAGAGTATATATAAGGAAATTTTTCATGAAATTGAGGATCCAATACAGTTCCTCCGTATTTTGAAAATTCATGATATCATAGGTCAGCACTTAATGTGCAAAATTTACATGCATGGTTATTTCCTGAAGCATGATCATGCATTCAATCCTGTTCCATTTGTGGGGGATATTCATTTGAGAGCCTTCACCTCCTACACTATCAATCAGGTTAAATGGAGAGAGGCCCATGATATTTTTGAAGAAAATCAAGTTACAAGGTCGCTGATGATGAGGAGAGAGCATGGCCAGGCAGCAAATATTTATAATAAAAATTTCACCTTTTTATATATTAAGGGACATAAGGAACATATGTTGGCAACCTAGAAATGGTGTGTTGACCTCTGTGTTAGATAGATATTAGATTTTCGGGATGAAGCTCTGGATAGTTGTCAAAGGAGGTGGATGTTTTCATCATCAGCTGTTAGAGGTCAAGAAAACTTTGGAGCACCCAACTTTTCATGAGAATTAGAAAGAGTGCCACGTTTTGTAGCATTTATTCAGACCTGTGGGGTCTAGTGGATGGGACTAAGGTTTCACTTCCCCCTCATTTTGTTGCTAGCGGAGCAGTATACTCCCGCATACAATGTCAGCCAAGATTGGTGGAAGGATGTTGTTCTAACAGAAGGATATAAACCCCCTAGAATAGATATGGCTAGAGAGTATGACCTCAGGCAGCTTCATGCCATCCACATTCATTCCAACCCATATCTGAGAAAATGATGAGCTGCATGAGGACAAGTAGATAGACCAAATGGGGGGAGATGTTGGGTACCAAATCTGTATACTTTTCTCTTCTACTTTCACCCACCTTTCTAATTCTTTGTGTCATTAATTGTTCTAAACACACAAGGTAAATCCCTTCCCACTGTCTTATATGGAATGTTTGATTAATGAAATAATAGTATTGGAGACTTTACCTATGCAAGTATTAACTTCGTTATTTCCACAGATTCGACAAGTAAAGGGATCACATCTGCAGGTCACAAAGCAACTCTGAATTCTCAACATTATCTCAATATGCTATAGCAACACAACATATTCCAACTTACCCCAGATCTATTTCAGGCCTTTCATGTTTTTCTCTCAGAAACTAGTTGGTTGTTCTAACAATTGTATATTTGTAGATATTTAGTTGTCAGATGGGAAAGATGGTTTTGCTGAACATTTGTATAATAATGGCCTTAGGGTTGTGAATCGGGGTTTAGCGTGAAGAGACTGATATTGTAGCAGAAGTATTTTCAATCAATTGAATGCACATCGTTTTGTTGTTCTACTTGTAAGCTGTGATTTTACCGCAACCTTGATTAGAGAGTTGGGCCCACTCTTCTAATCAGGTGCTGTGTTATTTCCCTTTGTTGATTTCGTATTTTTGCTTATTATTGTAACTGTTGTTGCAGTATGATACTATAATTGCTATGAATGCTTTTATAATTCAGTGATTTATCTTTAATGGCTATTACAGTAGTTTTTATTTTTTTAATTATTAAACCTATGTTCAATAGCAGATTATGTTATTTCTCTTGCATATACTGTGTGCGTTAGTCTTGCAATAACCAACACACCTGAATTGATAATTAATATGGAAAAGGGTTTGAATTTTTGTTCAAACTTGGACACCAACAATAGCTACGAAATCGATCAATTTCAGAGCATCTCATCAAGTGGAAGAACTTGCCCACTAATGATTCCACATGGGAGGATAATAATTTTATACAGAAGCATCCAAAACTACTCAAGCGTTGAGGACAACACTTTGTTGAAGGAGAGGGGCATATTAGGTCCACTTATTACTAGTGTAGTCCCTTATTTTTGTTAGTGTAGCCCCCTTATTGTTATTGTTGTACCCATGTACTCCCCATATTGTTATTATTGTGCCCCATAAAAGCCCACTATTGTTATTGTTGTGCCCTTACATTATTATTGTTAGGTCGGCTAGGATTATATTGTGATCCCATGGACTCCTATATATATAGAGGAGGTTTTCTTCATTTGAATCATCCAAGAATTGTTCATTTATGTAATGTAAAGGAGGTTTCCCCCCTGAAGTGGTTGATATCTAAGGCGTTGATCTCACTCTTCTTTTATTTTGGGAGCTGGTTTCATAATATGTTACTTGCATAGCATATGTCTAGACGGGTGTTTACTAAGAACATCAGATCCTCAATTAACTTTCTAAACTCAAATTCATTTGCCAAACTGGGTCTTGCAACATCTCCACATAAATTATTGAAATTCATTTCCATCACTATCAGCAAGGACTTGCATTCTACCTTTCCAAATATCTCCAATATCTTCATGACATATTTTCCTTGTGAAAGAAAAATCTCACTGGTCCTTTGCCACACCTCTATGCCTAAAAGTAGTGCATAAGTCTAAGGTCCTTCATCTAAAATTCATAAGCTAGCTCCTTCTCACAGTCGACCATCAAGGTCTCACTACATCAAAAATAGATTGTCAACATATGAAACCAAAATCAATGGCATACCTTAGACTACCTTGAAGTATATGTTGGGATCGACATTGCTTCTTATGAATCCAACACTTGTATCTCATCATCCTGTAATGTGGAATGGAGCCAAATTGCATTTTTCTGGTAGGATGATCACTTGGAAGAGGATCTTACAGATCCGTGGGCTCCATGGGATCATCAAAAATGTTTGTCTTGGATTCAGGCATGGAAGGACCATCTACAATGTCCATATACTCATTCTTCTTCTCGAGAAGAGGAGGCGAAGGAAGGTCCCTTGCTTTTCCAAGTGTAGCATGTTCATCGAAAGTTAGATCCCTAGTAATTTTAACCTTCCTTTCACCAGGAATATATATTATAAATGATTTATAATTTTCACAATATCCAACGAACATATCTTTTCTTCTTGTGACTTCCAGCTTGTTTCTTTTATCCTTTGACACATGAAAATATACAGGGAAACCAAAGATACAAAAATGGAAAACGTCAAGCTTGACACCTGTGAACACTTATTCAGGGGTCTTGTTTTCCAATGCTCAATGAAGCACCCTATTTTGAATATATACAACAACATTCGTTGCTTCTCCATAAAGAAACTTCGACAAATTTTGATCATGGAGCATGGCATGGACAACTTCTACATTAGACTTGTTATTTCTTTCAGCTACTCCATTTTGTTTGGGAGTATACGGCACAATCCTATCCTTCTTGAAAAAATCAATGAACTCATTTGAAATGTACTCTCCACCATTCTCAAACCTAAATATCTTGATTTTCTTCCTTGTTTTATTTTCAACCAAATATTTGAACTCCTTGAAAATTTCAAATGTTGATCACTCATCAATGAAAGTGATATAATAGAGATGGCCACCAATAAAATGTATGGGCATTGGACCACATAAGTCAGAATGAATGAGATGGAGGATGTAACTTGTCTTGTTTTCGCTAGAGGGGAATGGTCCCCTTGTCTTCTTTCCACTAGCACAACTTGAACATACTCCATCATGTTGGGCTTGCACATCGGGAATACCAGAAACCAGATTCTTCAATTTCATAATTCCATCATAATGTAAATGGGCCAATATTTGGTGTCGTAGCTCACTTAGATGATTTGTATCATGAACCAATGCTAGAATAGGTCTTTTAGTAACCCTGTAGATTCCTTGAAATCTTGATCCCAATGTGAATGCATCTCTCATAGGTGATCCATCATTACAAGTAAGAACCTTCCCCCTGATGAAGGAAAGCCTCATCCCTTTATTTTATAAAGTAGATATTGATACAAAATTCTTCTTCAACCTTGGCATATACATCACATCATGGAGCACAATAGATTCCCCAAACTCCAAATGGAATTTGGCAGGCCCAAATCCTTTAATGGGATGAGTGGAGTTTTCTCCAACAATAATTTTCAAATTTGACTCCATATCTACCAAATTAGAGAGAAATTGTTTATACACAAAGAAATGATGAGTGGCCCCACTATCAACAAACTAGCTATCCCATGAATCTGGAGGAGAGGAACTAGCCAGGCCATAAATAAGAATATATTCAGATTGATTTCCAACATTACTTTCATACCTGGAGTATCTTGACTTATTTTTAGGACGACGATATTCTTTATAGTCACTTGGAGCATCTCTTATTCTTATTTCATCTCTTTCATTTTGATCATTCCTCTGGTCGTATCCTCTTTTTCGATCATCAATCCTATTTTTGTTGTTTCTAGTGTTTTATTGTTGACCATTGTTCTTCTCGAGGCAAACTCGAGCATAATTATCCTACTTGTGACAATTGTAGAATTCAATGTGGGATGATGTTATATCATTCCTTATCTTTTCATTTCAAGGTGGAGGATTTCTTGAATTTGAGGAATCTTCTTTGCCTTTCTTCTCTTTTTTTTCAATGATGAATGAAATAGGCTCTCCTTCTTCCTACTTTTGAATCCTTCCACTTGATATCATCATTGATTCTTCTAGAGTGAGATTTCCAAAATATCATCAAATGATGGGAAGGTATTGTTGTTTCTTATAGTAGTAGTGACGGTTTCCAAAATGGGAAGGAGACCTCTAAGAGTCACAATCACCAATTCCCTTTCAGGCATAGCTTCCCCAACTCTTTGCAATTGATTTCTAATATGAGATATCCTCATAATGTAGGATTGAACAAACTATTGTTGTTCATCTTCATTTATTTGAGTTGATCTTTCAAGGAGATGATTTCATTCAAATTGTTGACTTCATACATGCTAGCTATTTTATTATATATGTCCTTAGAATTCCTCAAATTTCCAACAAATGCAAGTAAATTATCTTCTAAACCATCGGCTATAATTTTATTTTCTTTTAAGTCACATTTCTTGTACTTGTTCTTGGCAGTAGTGGAAGCATTCTCTAGAGGCTTGAGTACTTTTCCTTGAACGTATTCCAAAAAATCATTGTTATCGGATATGATCTCCAACCTGATCTTCCATGCAACAAAGTTAGATGAGTCACCCAACTTCTCATGTTCCTTAAAGAGAGAGGAATATATATTAACTTGATTAGAAAGGCTCCTTCAACTTTCAAAAGATGATTAATTCAATGCGTGTCTCCTTTTGGGCTTGTCCTTAACCTTAGTTTTGATACCATGTTAATTTTCACACTACTCTATGTTGTTTTAATTAATTTGTCCCAATTCAATTCTTTAATTAGAAATATTTCAATAACAATTAATACTTCCAATTATTAACAATAATTAAAGATATAACATTAAATGCAATGATAATAGGACACAATCAACACATCAATAAGAGACACCAATTTGGTCAAAGACTAGGGGAAAACCCTTTGAAATTATTCTTTTATTAGATTCTCGTAAAATGTTCAACAGAGAGTACAATGAGCCCAAATCCATAAATGATCATCAAAGTCAAAGTATTAACTTGTTCAAAAAATCTACCAACCAATATCTAAAATATGTTCCAATAGTCAAATTAATTCAATAAAAAATACCCACACACTTCTGCTTCACCCTTCATAGTCCATGTTCACCCTTCCTAGTTCTTTTTCAACCTTAGCATTTCTTGTTAACCCTTCATAGTTCTTGTTCAACATTTGTAGTTCCTGTTCAACCTTCGCAGTTCCTTTTCAACGTTCGTACTTCATGTTCAACCTTTGATTTTATATAGAATTACACTCTAAAAAGAAGAAGAAAATATATGTGATGATCATGTCTAAATGAGATTGAGGTCGCTTAAATTTATGTGCTTCTATGGGTGTCCAATTTTCTTTAGGGACGACCTGATCAAATGTGCACATGTGGGATTTTCTTCGTAAGTACACTTTCCATTATCCAAATTGAGTGCTTCAATAGTCAAAATTGGTCCTCTCGAAAAAAGGAATCTAGTCCCATGGTTGGAATTTTTCACTGAGCTGCAAAAATTAACACTCCATCTCATCTAGGGATAAATTCCAATTGCATCATCTCATTTGTACCATGTCGTCATATCATGTCCCATAATTTCTCAACTCTATTTGTTGAAACATTCTTGAATCTAAATAAGAATAATATAGGAGCATTATATATCACCCTTTATAACTTAGAAGAGTACATCTCAATCAAAAAACAACATTAGGGAGCACATCTCAACCCAAAATCTCATGGGGGAGCTAAACATATACAACCCCATATTGAGTAATAGGTGATAGAGGGGAGAACATCTCAACCCATCCTATTCTCCTTTGACATTCCTAACAATGACCCTCAAGAGTCATGTATTACAACACCTACATCATAATCAACTTGGATTTTACACCTCGAAGTACACTCTCAACCCGTTAGCAAAATGGGGAATGGTAATCCCAACAAGCACAGCTTGTGGGTATGATGCCAACTGGGGTATACTCTGAAAAGACAAAGATAGGGGAGAAGCATCTCCAACCCTATGGGTACCATATAGGGGATAAATATCTTTGACCTTATTTTCCAGATATCCCTCAACCTAGGAGCCCTCTATCTCAATTCCTAAACTTGGGAGCTCAAACAAGGGGGAAGAATCAACTCAGTGTTCCCAATCAGTGATGTGGCCCCTTATCAGGAGGAGTCACATCCATCAGTCCAAGCTTCTCTCTAAATATCGGGAGAAGCAATAAAACCATTCTCTGGAGCCTCATTTAATTTTCTTTGGATATATTCCAAAACATCATTGTTATGAAATATTGTAATAAGCTCGGGTTAAAATTCTAGGTAATAAAGTAATAAAGAAAAAATAATACCAAGTTCACAGGACACATATTCCAAGAAAATTTTTGGGAAAAATATCCTAATGGGTTTTCATTTGGTTTATTATGGCTAAGGAAATTGGCAAATGAAATGGAAAAGGTTTTAAAAATGAAAAATATCTTTAATTTGCATTTTGTTTATGAAATAAAGGAAAATGGGAGAAAATGAAGGTGAAAGGTCACAGGTTGTATGTGAGGAGGAAATTGAAGGAAAATGGAGGAAAATTGAAGAAAATATAGGCCTCAATAATACAAATTCTTATGAGTATTAGTTCACATCTTTTGTCAATTCAGTTTAGAGCTCTTTCTCTCTCTATTCGATCTCTCCCATAATCTTACACACTTCGATAATTCGTGAAGAACTCTAGCATTAGAGAAAGGAAGAAAAAGGAAGGACAAGGAAGAAAAGGGAAGCAAAGATCAAGCAAGGAAGAGTTGCATAAAGTGACTACAACATGATAACTTACAGATATCAAGTTGCATGTATGATTTCCTTGCTAAATTTGGCATGCATGGGACATGCATGTGTGTATTTGTTTCTCTTGTTGTCATTGGCATGGTTTTTTCCCAGTGTGACAATGGTTTCTGCTTTGCCTTTCTCTTTTCGAATAGCCATGGTGTGATGGGTTTCTTTCTTTCATGTGGTTTAGCTTTGTATTTCTGGATGGTTTTGGAGCCAGGTAAGGTGGTCTCAGGAAAATTCCCAAGGGCCTAGAAATCTCTTGATCTATAATTGTGGGATATGCAGTAAAGCCTGAGGGTGGAGGTGGGAGAATTACTCAAGGTATTGGTGATGAGATATGTAGGCATCTAAGCTTGTTTAGGGCCTAGTGATCCCTTGAACAGTTTTGGTGGGATTGCAGTAAATCTTGGTAGTGCTTATTTCTTTATTTGGGCCTAGGAATACCTTGATCAATAATGGCGAGATTGTAGTAAAGCCTAGTAGTGAATGTTTCTTTGTTTGGGCCTAGGAATCCCTTGACTGGTAATGGTGGGATTGTGGTAAATCCTGGTTGGGAAGGTGCTTTCTTCGGGCCTAGAAATCCCTTGATCGGTAATGGCAGTATATGTGGTAAATATTGAGGAAGCCCTGGTTGTTTTTTTTGTAAGCCACACATTCATGATTCGAACATGGAATGGGGGTGATTGGCTAAAAGAAATATTTGGTTCAGCCCAATCTATGGTAGGGTGGTACATGGAAGTCCCTGACTTAGTTGGATTTTGCATATGTTAATAAGAGCTATTTTCCTCCTGTATTTTACATGTAAATGAACTTGTTATGATGTGGATTTAATGGTTGTTGTATTAATGTTATTATTTTGGTTATATAATGGTTATAAGCATGGTTTTATGATTGAATCTAGTTATGTATCTTATCATGTTTTAATTGCTAAATAAATGGTTATTGAATGCAACACCTAATAGATGTTATTGCAGCTATTATGAGAGGGAATTATACCTTATTGATGATTCTTAGATAAGTATGAGACCCCTATGTTCAGATATGCATTTATGACCTGTAGATTTCATGGTCACCATGTGTTTGACGGAATGTCAGTCATGGTTAGGCCTAGTTAGGTCAATTTCTTGAATAAGTTTTGCATTAATGCCTTTTTTCTTGTGTCATTCATCATTCTAGAAATTTATATGAAGTTATGTGCAGAGGTTTGCATCCTAGCCCTGAAAAGTGGCTCAAATTTCAGGGTTGCATGCACAAAATTGGGAATTCTAGACTGGAGTCGCTAGGATGTAGGGTTTTCTATGTGAATGAAGGGTTACAATTGTTGGCTTTCCTTTTTATGCAAGTGAATGGGAATATGGATCACTAAAAATCAATTTAGCTTGGGGTTTGGGCACCTGGAATGGTTTTTCAGCTCTTAGGAGTCCTGTAGTTCCTGAGGAAGGTCAATAAATTTTTGGTTCATCGATTGCACTTTCTTAACCATACTTAGGAGATCGAGTCATATAATAGTATCCCTTAGCTCATGTTTACCCTGGCAGGCTAATGGAATTGGGTAGATATGGGAGGGGTGGTTATATAATGGTATCAGAGCAGGTTTCTATTCTCTTTGGGTGATATATGATACCACATAGTGGTATCAAAGCATGGTTCAACACTTGGACTAGATGGGCGGAATGTGTTTGTCATGAATGCATGTCAGCTTTATATGCATTTTTTATGCATATATTTTGTTATTCGTGCATTATTATGGGCATGGTTGTCATGCATGAGGTCGTGGTATATAGTTGGTATTATAATGCATGATGTTGATATATTTTTATAATTATGATTATACATGTGTCGTGACAATATGGTTTATCTCGCAGACGAGATATCCTCCCCAGTACTATACTGAGGTGTGTTGGTTATGTTTATGTTTGGTTATCTAACATGATATACTTGTAGGAAGAAGAAGAGCAAAGATGACTAGCAAGATCGTGTATTACAGTTCACGAGACTGCCCTTACAGATCATATGAGAAGCCAAGAGATAAGTACTCTCCAGACATAATGGACACTTTGAGAATTTTGAAGGCAGAGATAAGAAGTTGTAAATAAAATAATGACAATATCATTCATCCACAATAGAGACTTTCCAGGACACGGGAGAAATAGGCAGTGGTCAATGTAATCATTCTCCA
The DNA here is from genome assembly GCA_034641835.2 of Pinus albicaulis. Classification (NCBI taxonomy): domain Eukaryota; kingdom Viridiplantae; phylum Streptophyta; class Pinopsida; order Pinales; family Pinaceae; genus Pinus; species Pinus albicaulis. Next base: position 17,189,059 of record MU968480.1, on the reverse strand, counting down.
TAGCTTGTCATGTTTCTAGAGACATGGGCAACCACATATTTGTTATGGACATGAGGACATGACTAATGGAGGATATGGTAGTAGGTCTCATGGTGGACACAGGTCAAATAAAGATGAAACAATTAGAGATGGCAAGTTCTTGGACACACCTTATAGCAGAGGAAGTGGAGATGGTTTTTACTCTAATTATGGTTTTTCAAGGTGTGACAATAGTTTTAACTTTTCCTTTCCATCTCTAGATATCCATGCTGTGATGGAGTTCTTTCATGTGGTTTAGCTTTGGATTTCCAGATGGTTTCAGAACTGGGTGTGGTGGTCTCAAGAAAATTACCAAGGGCCTAGAAATCCCTTGACCAATAATGGTGGGATACATTGTAAGGCCTAAGGGTAGAGACAGGAAAATTCCTCAAGGTTTAGTTGAAGAAATTTGGAGGCATCCAAGCATGTTTAGGGCCTAGTGATCTCTTCATTGGTTTTGGCAGGATTGTGGTACAACCTGGTAGTGTATGTTTCTTTGTTTGGGCATATGAATCCCTTGACCGGTAATGACAGGATTGCATTAAAGCCTATTAGTGTATGTTTATTTGTTCGGGCCTAGGAATCCATTAACCAGTAATGGTGGGATTATGGTAAATCTTGGTTGGTCAGGTGCTTGCTTCGGGCCTATAAATCCCTAGACCAGTAATGACGAGATATGCAATAAAGCATGATAATCCCTGATTTTTTTTGTTGAGTCCCAAGCTCATGCTTAGAATATGGCACGAGGGTGATTGGTTGAAATAAATATTTGATTCATCCCAATCTATGGTCGGGTGGTACATGGAAGTCCCTGACTTTGTTGAATTTTGCATATGTTAATAAGAGCTCTTTTACTCTTGTATTTCAGTGAGTAAATGTACTTGTTATGGTGTGGCTTTGATGATTGTTCTATTATTGTTATTATTCTGGTTATATGCTAGTTATAAGCACGGTTTTATGACAGATTCTAATTATGTCTCTTATCATGTATTGATTAGTAAATGAATTATTATTGAATGCATGACTTAATATATGTTATTGTGACTATTTTAAGAAGGAATTAGACCTTCTTTATGATTCTCATATAAGTATGAGACCCCTATGTTCAAATATGCATTTATGACCTATATATTTCATATTCAATATGTGTTTGACGAAATTTTTGTTATGGTTAGGTATGGTTAGGTAAATTTATTGACTAAGTTTTCCCTTAATGGCTTTATCCTTGTGTCATTCATCATTCTGGAAAGTTATATCAAGTTTTGGGCAGAGGTTTGCATCCTAGCCCTGAAAAGTGGCTCATATTTCGGGGTCACATGCACAAAACTGGGAATTCTAGACTGCAGTCACTGGGAGGCATTGTTATCGTTGGGAGTGGAGGGCTATATTCATTAGCCTATCTTGTTTTGCAAGTGACTGAGAATCCAGATCACTAAAATTCTAGTTAGCTTAGGGTTTGGGTACCTGGAGTGGTTGTTCAACTCCTTGGGGTCTTATAGCTCCTGAGGAAGGTCAGTAAAGTTTCGGTCTGTTGATTCTACTTCCTTAACTATAATTAGGAGGTTGAGTCATATCGTATAAGCCCTTAGCTCATGTTTACCTTGGAAGGCTAGTGAAATTGGGTAGATATGGGAGCAGTGGTTACAACTATGATCTATAACCTGATATTCCATGCAACAAAGTTAGATGAGTTGCCCAACATATCATGTTCCTTGAAGAAAGAGGAAGACATATTGACTTGATTAGACAAGCTCCTTCAACTTTCCAAAGATGATTGCTTCAATTATTGACTTCTTTTGGGCTTGTCCTTCACCTTAGCTTTGATACCATGTTAATTTTTACACCGTTGTATGATATTACTTTAGCCTAATTCATTTCTTCATGTAGAAATATTTCAATAAAAATAAATACTTCCAATTATCAATAGTAATTGAAGATATAATATTAAATGCAATGATAATAGGAGACAATAAATGAAATTCCAGGTTGAAAGGAGAGTGGGAACTGAGGGAGGTGATGGTGGACTGAAGAAAAATGTTTCTTGTTGCGGGTTTCTAGGAATCCACTTGTATGCTGGCCTGCCCTTGGATTGGGTGTTGAAGGTTTCTTTGTGCATTCCAAGGAAGGTGGTAATTTTGTGAACCCTTTCTCTATTTACCATTCATTCCTTTATGTGTTCGTTGGGTTACCGACTGTAAATCTAACGCTCGATGTTCTTATCCAGTCTTTGTTTGTAACCTTTCATTGTTTGTTTATTACTTTGTTTTCATCGGTTTGTTTATTCCTTTGTTTTCATTGGTTCTCCTCATATTGAGGGTATCTAGTCACCTGGATTCGTACTGTGTTGGGGACTCTCATTTCATTTTCATGAGTTATATGCTCGAGTCTTCACTGGTTAGCTTGTATTAATTTATTTTATTAATTTTCCACTATTTAGAATGGTTAGCTCAACTGAATTTGTGGATTTGGACCCAGATACAGAGGATATTTTGTTGGTATGGGGTTTGGAACTGACACAAAAGAATCTGGTGAAGGTGGTTTTTCCAAGTAGGTCTCCACTTGGAAAAAGTGGCATAACAGAGCTAGCATGGCATTATGGTGGTGGTACTGGGTTGCTAGAAGAGTCAAAACTTTTTTTCTCAAGGGTGTTTCCTAAAGGTCTATAGCGTGTAGTGTTGGCCAACATTTCTCTCGGGATGTCATCAGGTTTACAGGTAATCCCAAAACCCCTTCTATCATTTCTGTTTCTAAGGTTTTAATGGGTGGTTTGGAATATATAGTGAGAAGTAGTGGGGTTAAGAGGGAGTACGGGCTACAATATTGCTTGAAAAATGGTATGGGGGAAGAAAATTCGGTTGCAGCTTTGATCTTGTATAAACCTCTCAATTGTAGAATCCATGTTTTGAGGTGTGCCATGAATCTGTCGGAGTCCTTTTTTTTCAGCGGTTGAGGTTGTTGGCTTTGGGGAGAAACCCTCTATCTAGTTCCTAGAATTTAATTATACAGTGGTATTTCTTCTCCAAGAAGGCTCAGCGAACATTTTTCTTGGTTTTTCTGTGTTACCTAGTCAATGTTTACCTCGGGTTGGACTTCGTAAGGAGGGATTTTTTGGGTCAAAGGAGGGCATTCATCCTTCCATCCTCAGTATTGGTGCAAAGGTTTTGGACCTTGGTGGTCTGCAGGACATCCCTTTGGTACCAAATGATCCTTTGGGGGGTCTCCTAGCCTTTGGAAGTCATGAGGGTGAAGGAAATTTTTCAACATCCATTCCTGCAAATCGTCATCCCTTGGGCCTAAAGAGGTAGAAGGGGAAGGTGATAAGGAATAAAGCAGGGAAAAACCAAATTTAATCATGGGGGTTGACATTAGGATGGATGAATCTATGGAATCTTATAAGCGCATAATAGTGGGGCAGGTAAGGGGTAGAGATTTCACTGCTAATTTGATCAAAAATTGGATAAGTAAAGAATAATGTTCAGGTCCAGTAGATCAGACGATGGTTATTGTTTTGACAAGGGGCTGGTTCATGGCTCATTTCTCAAATGTTGAAGTTGTTTATTTGGTTCTTGAGCACAATTGGTGTTTTGGAAGGGCCTTGATTTTCTTTAAAAGATCAAATCCCCTCTTTGATTCCCAAAGAGAAAGTCTGGGAGAAATCCCTATGTGGTTGAGTCTCCTATCACTCACCCGACAGCTTTGGTCGATGGAATTTTTCAAGGAAATTTGGAATAGCCTGGGTACTTTCCTGGAAGCCGACATGTATTTCCAAGTAATGATGGAAAGGAAGGTGGCACACATACTTGTTAAACTCGACCCAAGGGAGGGGTTGGTGGATATGATGGAGATATAGGTGGAGGGTACTCTATCGCTCAGTTGATGGACTATGAATAGTTTCCCTATCGATGTAGTCGCTACCATAAACATGGACATTTGGCTAGGGACTGCTCTTTGGGGTTTAGGTGTAGGAGGAAAAATAGGGTGGAGCTGATACAATAAATGCAGGAGTAGCCTGAGGATGTAGTTATGGCACAGGTAGGTTCTCATGGGGATCATTAAGTAGAGGGTCCAGGTTTGGATGGGTTTACTAAAGTACAGTGGGTAGAACCTGTAGAGGCTAACATACATGCTATTGGGCTTGAGCGGGATGAGATGGTTAAGGTGGAGGCATCTCATCCTGTGGGTACTATCTCTTTCCCTTCTTCCTCTATTTTGTTTCTGAGTATGCCCCTTGTGGATCCTGTTTTTGGGCTTGGTCCTTCTAGGCCTCCTATGGATGTTATTTCACCTCAATGCAATATCTCTCTGTCCCTTAATAGTATCATCACTTCAATTTTGATTTTAAATATTTTTGGCCCCTCCTTGATGGGATTGGGTCTTCCCTTTGCTTCTGGTTTATGCCCTAATAACCTTCATTATAACCTTCATCCCCGAGAGAAAAGAGATTGTTTGGATGATCCTGTGGGAGGTCTTAGGCCTTTATTTGACATTGCGGGTCCTCCTAAGACTTAGGGTAGGAGATCGAACCTTTCAAAGTCCAAGTTAAAATCCAAGCTCGATATTGCTGATGGAAAACCACTTTCCTTCAAATTAGGGTCGCTTAGAGTAGCGATGACCCCATTGGCAGTTTCCAAATGATTTTTATGTCCTTCAATTACAGAGGGATTTCCAATTCCTGGAAAAAACTGGCATTAAAACAATTACTTAAGATTTGTCCTTGTTATTTTATCATTATTCAAGAGATCCTTGATCCTGGGGACTCTGTAATTTCTATGTTGAGAAACATGTTGCCTCGATGGTCCTTTGTGGCATTGGATGTAAATGGGCATTCAGGCAGATTGGCGTTGGGTATTAAGGATTACAGTTTCAAACTCTTAAATTCCTGAGGCTCTAATTTAATGCTTGGAGTGGAGGTTTACTCCTCTGAACTTTGTTGAAACTTAACCTTTTTAAATATTTATGGACCTTTTCATGGGAATATTCCATTCTGGAATAATATCTTCTCAAAATAATTATTAAATTTCTCAAAGCTTGTGGTGGGAAGGGATCTCATTGTCTCCTTAGGTTTATCTAAATCATGGGGTCCAAATGCTCAGGTGGATCCCTTGGCTGATTATTTTCTAAACAAGATTCGGCTGGGGATATTTATTGATGTTGACCTTCTAAAGGAAAATCCTACCTGGAGAAATAGGAGGGTTGGAGAGTCAAGAGTGGAAAAATGATTAGGGTGATTTCTGATCAAATAATAATTGGTTCCTCATATCCCCTTTTTCCATCAATGGGTAGGCTCTGGTGGTGATTCATATCATTTCCATATTTTTCTAGAACTAAAAGGGGCTAGTAGCAAGCCTGACTCTCCCTTTAAATTCAACTCTTCCTGGATTAAATATTTGTCCTATAACAAGTTGGTTTGTTAGATTTGAAATTCTCAAAATGGATTTGTGTGCTTATCTCTTGCCCAGTATTATATGGAGAAGCTAAAAAAATTGAAACAATCAATGATCATATGGGTTAAGGAAAAATATTTAAGGGATGAAGTGGTTTTAAAATCCAATGAGACTGATTTGGAGGCTTTAGAAAGCCTAGAAGGGGATGGATATGAGACAGACGAAAAAAGGAGAAAGATATAAGATATGGAGGGTGAAAGGTATAGGATCCTGAAAGACATAGAAGAAAAATGTAGATTAAAGAGTAGAGCTATCTAGCTTGAGGCAGGGGATGAGAATTCCAAATATTTTCATAACTATGCTAAAGGCAAGAAAAACTCAAACACCATCTAGGAACTGAAAAATGATGAAGGTGTCTTGGCATCCTCTTTTAATGAGTAAGAAGCAATGGGAATCATCCATTTAAAATCCCTTTTTAAAGCTCCCCCTAAGGCCACTATTGTCAAAGTCATTTATGTGGCTCAAGTCTTCCCTCAATTTTTTGAAGAGGATGATAATGATATCCTAATGGCACCTATCACAAAGGGAGAAGTGAAGGGGTTTCTTTACTCTATGAAAAATGAGAAGAGTTTGGGGCCATATGGTTGGGCGGTGGAATTATTTCAATAGTTTTTTGACCTAATGGGGGATAACCTGGCTGGTCTGGTGGAAGAGTCTAGAAAATAGGGGTTTTTTGCATGACCCTATTGGTCCTACTTTTCTAGATTTAATTCCAAAGTCTAATGATCCTCAAATTTTTGATGATTACAAGCCCATATCTTTATGCAGTTGTACGTACAAAACTATTGCAAGACACTTAAAATCAATTATTTCAAAATATATCTCTAAGGAAAAATTTGGGTTCATTGAGGGCCAGAAAATTCATAAATTCATCAGGGTGGCCCAGGAATCTCTACATAGTATCAAAAGGAATAACAAAAAAGGAATGATATTGAAGATTTATCTTTGAAAGGAATATGATAATATAATTTGGATGTATTTGCGCCTTTTAATGACTCACTTGGGGTTCAATATTGGTTTTATTAATTTGGTTATGGGTTGTATTACTAATGAGATTTTTTTTGTTCTTATCAATGGGGTGACTTCCCTATTTTTCTTCAATCAGAAGGGAGTTCATAAGGGATTCCCTTTATCCCCTCTTCTGTTCCTTTTCGATGTTGAAGTTTTGAGTAAACTGATTCACTTTTCCATTAGAATGGGTGAATATAAAGGCATTGAAATTGCAATAAATTTCTACATTACTCACCTTCTCTTTGTGGATGACATATTATTATTCTTTGATGGGACTAGGGGTGAACTTGCTAAGCTGGAGTCTATTATGGTCCTTCTCCTTAAGGCAACTGGGATGAGCATAAATGCACACAAGTCCACCATTACTCTCAATGGCCTATCAAGGGCATAGATAAATAGGGATTTATCCTCTTTTCCCTTTGAAGTAAATTCTTTGATGGATAGTCTTGAATACCATGTTTTCCTCTTGAAGTCAGACTCCTACAAGAAATCATACTGGAAATGGCTATTTTCTAAAATTGAAAAGTGTGTCAAACACTGGAGCTTTAAATGGTTGTCTCATGTAGGGTGCTTGGTTTTTATTCAATAGGTTTTACAGGCTATCTCTGTTTAATGGATTGCACTCACTTGGGTCCCAAAAAGAATTCTCTGAAACATCAGGAAAGTTTTTTCTTGGTTTCTCTGGGTAGGTTTAAAGGAAGAGGATTTTCTCCCATGGGTTTCATGGGGGAAAATTTCTCACCCAAAAGAAAAAGGTGGATGGGGAATTAAGGATCTCACTTTTTTCTCTCGCTCTTTGGAAACAATGTATGGTTGCATCTTTATGACCAAGGAAAACTTATGGGCATTGGTGATTAAAATAAAATATATATATCCCTTGGATTTGGTTGTTTGGATGAGAAGTCAATACAAATCCTTACGGAACTCTTCAGTCATCTCGAAGGCTATGATTGAATCATTGGACATTGTGTTTAATGGTCTAGCTTGGCTGGTGGGGAATGGTACCAGTGTTAGAGTGGGAATGGACCTGTGGGTTGGATGCAATAAGGCTTTCACTCTTCCTCAAGAGCTGAGAGACTCCCTTACATTCAAGGGGATCTTTTCTCTCAATCAAATGACAAATGAGGGTACCACTTCTTTCTGGAATCAGGGTTGGCAGTCTACAAAGGATTTAGGTTTAGAACCTCAGTGGGAGGGTGTTTGGAGGGACTTCATTATGACTCTACAGATATCTAATGTTTGTATAAAGGAAATGAATGATGTTCTTCGATGGGTCTACTCCCCCAATGGTTTATACTCTCTAAAGTTTAGTATACACTACAAATGGATAGAAGGGTGGGCGGTCTAAGGCACTGGTGGTTCAAGCCTTTGTGTCATCTCAGTTTTCCTAAAAAAACCAAACTCTTCTTTTGGTGTATACTCTGGAACAAATTTCCAACATGGGACAACCTCCAAAAAATAAATAAGCATGGCCCAGGTTGGTGTACCCTCTAGAAATATTCCGAAGAAAGTTCTTTTAATCTCTTTTTATCTTTTCCATTTGTTTTAAGAACTTGGTATTTTTTTCTTAAGGCTATTTGTATTATTTTTCTTCGGTCTGGGGTTTATGTAGATGAGGCATGGTAAAAATGGTGGATTCATATAACTGATACTCACCATAGAAATATTCCCCCAATAATTTGTTGGGGGATCTGGTTGGCTCGGAACAAATGCATTTTCATGGATCTCCCTTCTGATCCTTATATTATGGCTATTCAATTTGATGTTATCTATGAAATTATTCCTTAGATTACACATAATTTAGCCAGTCAGATCATTCTTGAAGAAATGATCATACCAACGATTCTGTGGGCATACTTCGATGGGGCTTCAGATGCCCATGATCACTCCAAGGTAGGGTTCATTATCAATTAAATGATCATAAAATTCTAAAGGTATCTGTGGGTATTGGCACTGGTTCAAACAATTATGCCCACAATTAAATACTATGAATACTCTCTTATGTTGGGTAAGGCAGTTTGGGATTGGTTCAACTCATATTTTTGGTGACTCCGTGAATGTGATAAATTGGGCAAACAATGTGCAGCGCTACAATAATCTTACATTGATTCCTATTTTAGATGAAATTTAATATATTAAATCAGCCTTTGATGATTTATATGTTGTTCACATTTACATGAAAAGGAATATGGAAGAATATTACTTTTATAGAAAAGGACTATAGTAGGCTCTGGACTCCTAGCACATAATTGATTCAAAAAATGGAAGGGTCACTGTGTTGTATCGGCCTCCATACTTCTAAATCTATTATGGGGTCTTTTGTATATTGTTTCAAAAATGTTTTTTGTAGTTTTTTTTCTTTGGAACAAAATTTTTTCCTTCGACTTATTTTGTTGTATATTTGCTCTCAGGAAGTTAAACTATGGTACACCTTTGTATTTTTGTTTATATGGGTTGTTTTCTCCTACTGTTTAGAGAGAGCCAATTTTTTATTGTAGCTTTTTTGAATAATTATGGTTATCAGTACTGAGAAAGTTTATACACATATTCTCAATATGTTGAATTTTTCACTTTTTGTGTATGATGGATTCATAGTTTGGATATGAATGCTTCGATGCATATATTCTGTAAATTTTATTTTCTTAATAAAGAGTTTGATTTTACCTCTGGAAAAAAAGGAGACAATAAACACATCAACAAGAGACACTGATTTGGTCAAAGACCAGGGAAAAACCCCACAGGGGGGGGGGACCTTTTGAAATTATTCTTCTATTATATTTTCATAAAATGGTCAACATAGAGTACAATGAGCCAAAATCCATAAATTATAATCAAATTCAAAGTATTGACTCATTAAAATATTCTACCAACCAATATCCAAAATATGTGCCGATAGTCAAGTTAATGCAATAAAAAATACCTGCACACTTCCTCTTCACCATTCATAGTAGTTGTTCACCCTTTGCAATTCCAGTTCAACCTTGGTAGTTCTTATTCACCCTTTTCAGTTCCATTTTAACCTTCATAGTTCATGTTCACCCTTCGCAATTCCTATTCAACCTTCACAGTTCCTATTCACCCTTTGTAGTTCCTGTTCAACCTTCATACTTCTTGTTCAAACTTTGATTTTAGATAGAACGAAACTCCCGAAAGAAGAAGAAAGTATATGTGGTGATGATATCCAATTGAGATTGAGTTCACTTAAATTTATAATCTTCTAAGGGTGTCCAATTTTCTTTAGGGTCGACCTGATCAAATGTTCATATGACATGGGATTTCTTCATAAGTACACTTTCCCTTATCCAAATTGAGTGCTTCAATAGTCAAAATTGGTCCTCTAAAACAGAGGAATCTATTCCCATGGTTGGAATTTGTCACTGAGCTTCCAAAATAACACTCTTTTTATATAACCATATTTCTCCATCTATTGACAAACCCATTATTCTAGCTATACTTTATTTTTTTGCTTGCAAATTCATTTCCCAAAGGGGAGCAATACAAATCTTGAAGGTGTGAGAAATTTGTAATGTGATACCTTTATAAAACCCATGCATATGTTCAAAATAACTCATATAACTATTTTTTTGAATATCCTCACTACTTTAGGATTTCAAAGGATCAATGGAGGATCTTCTAGTTCATTGTCTACATGTGAGGCCTCCATGTCTAATAGGAAGAGAAAGGAAAAAAAAGAACTATTAAATTGCAATAGGATAGGATCTAAGAGGATACCAATATGAGGATAAATATGGATCATCCAAGCTCATGGAAATATTTGCATGATGGAAATCATGGATCAATCAAGCCATTATAAACATGAATAATCATCACATTGGTTTGTCTTAACAACGAGGTAGAGAGATTATGATGCAATGATGGAATTCAACTCTACATGTGTGGGTAGACATAGTGAAAGTGATATTGTGGAGAGACTACCATACTAAAAATTGTGAGTGTTAGTTTATATACTACAACTTCCATTACCACACACTAAAACTATTGTTTAATGATACCATAGAAACTACAACTATTGAAAATTCCATCAAGATGTTGATATATGCAACATGCAGCATGAATACATTGTCATTAGAAAAATAAACAATGTCATGAATTCATTCTCTTGTAGATCTTATTTTACAAGGATATTGTCAAACATGTATATGCACGAAAATATACTAGAACTTCCATTATCCGACACTAAAGCTATTGTTTAAGGATACCATAAAAATTACCATAAGAAGGTGTTAATACGATTGTTGAAAATGCCATCAAGATGTTGATATATGCAACATGTAGTATGAAGACACTATCATTAGAAAAATAAACAATGTCATGAATTTATTCTCATGTACGTTTGATTTTACAAGGATACTGTCAAACAAACATATCCATGAAATTATACTAGAACACCCATTACCAAGAATTAAAATTATTGTTTAAGGTTACCATAAAAATGACATAAGAAGGTTTTAATACAACTATTGAAAACACCATCAAGATGTTGATATATGAAATATGTAGTATGAAGACAATATCATTAGAAAAGTAAAAAATGTCATGATTTCCTTCTCCTGTAGATGATCTTACAAGGATCTTTTTAAACAAGAATATGCATGAAAATATATTAAGCTGCTACTTTTTTAAATTGTGAATTGTGTCTCTATTTTAATCCATGTTATTGGAACTTATTTATTGAAATTTCCTAGAAATTTTGAATAAAACAACATGTTGTTAATTTCCTGTAGGAAATAAGAAATTAAACTTGTCTATAAACCTATATAATATTTAATTGTTAACTAAATGCATGTAACAAATCTACAAGCAGTTGTAGTTATGCCGAGAGTTAGTTATTATGATCGTACAAGGAAAACAAGGAAAGCGACCAGGGGTGCCCAACTATGATGCACTTCATCAAATGAGGACAAAGCGGTACATATGAATGTCAAAAATTCTCCCAGCAATGATGTTGAGTATGGACATACAACAAAAGATGATATTGTCCCACCATCAACCACAAAGCCACTATCAACCATAGTTCAAGGTGAAAGTTCAACTAATAATATCAACACTATAAGAGGATGGACAAAAGAATAAATGTTAGTTGCAATTGACGATATAGAGTTTAATGGATATTTAGTTCAGGCAGTTGCAAAAAAAATGGTATTTCTCCCCCATCAATACAATATTGGATAAATGGGATAACTCATACAAAATGTAGATGACCTCTTACAGTTATTGCTGAGGAGGTGGTTCAATGGTGCAAGGAGATGGTCCAATTGGGACACGGGCTAGAGTTGATACAACTCAAATCCACAGTTTCTCAAATATTTCAAGGGAGGCAAAACCTATTCAGAGATGGGTTTCCTAGTAAATCAAGGTGGCTTGGGTTTAAAAAGAGGCATCCAGACCTTGTATTGCGTACAATCGAGGGCATTGACAAAGACAAATATTTAAATATATGCCTTGCAATTGTGTATAATTTCTATGACACTCTTTCTAGTGCATATGAAAATCACTCTTATGCTCCAGAACATATATGGAATGGTGACGAAACATGTTTATAGGCAGGAAGGAATTGTGGCATGTGGGTAATTTCCAAGAGAGGGAGCTGAAATGTGCCAAATATTTTTCCTAAGAGAAGGGAATGGATCATTATTCTTTGTTGTGTCAATGAAATTGATGTTTCCATCCCAGGATTTTATCTATTCAAGGGTAAACTCAACTGAAAAAATATATTCAAAATTTTGAACCAGGTGCATGCAAGGTTACACATCCCCTTGCATGGATGACTAAAAAACATTTTTTGAACTATCTTTGTCACTTTGCTTCATCTATACCAGGTGGTGTGTCACCTAAAAACAAAAACCTACTGGTTTTAGATGGCCATGGAAGCCAAATTTGATCTAAAATGGGCAGCTGACTTTTTATGCTATGCAAGAACCTCCCACTCAATTAAAACAAATTAAAGATCTTTCTTATACTTGCATGTGCAAAATTGAATTCTTGATTCAGTTGTATGTGTTTTAATTGGTTTAATGATTTATGTGTGAGGAATTAAAATTTTTTTTAGGCTGATTAAAATCATGTACAACAACCATAAATTGTAGCAAATTTAACAACAACACATAACAACAAACATAATAAAGGAGCGCGCCCTCATGTCTTGGGCTACGTTTCCTTGAGCCTCCGTCAATTGACTTGGCTCTTTGGGATTAAGATGGAAAATTTCTTTTACAAGTTTATGCTCAACAACATTGGTTTTTTGGACTGTAGCAATGGGTTTATAATACCATCATACCCATGGATTGACTGCTCAATCTCTGTAAATGGACCTAGGCTCCCTTGGGCTTGACCTCTTATGTCAGTGTCCTTAAGCTTCCCTAAGCTTCTCTATGGAAAAAAATCTCCTAGAAGTCCTCTTCCACTCATAAAACCTATTCTACTATCTCCATCACATATCAATCATCCAAAATAGGTTGTTCATTTGGTCAAAATGAGCTCTGGCTCCCCAATCTATGCCTCCAACACCTCGTGGCCCTGGTCTCCCTAAAAGTTCCCTATGCCTTCTTCGGCTCTATAAGTCTCCAAATGGCTCTAAAAATCCCTCCATTTGGTTCAAAATGTCCTAAATAGTCATAAATTACTACTCACTTGCTGAAATTGGCCTATGGCTGCTTTGGTTATGCCTCCAACACCTGGTGGCACCCTGCGGCTCTGGGCTCACTAAAAACTTCTTTGTAGCATCTCGGCCTTCAGAACTCTCTAAATGCTTCTGCAAACCCCATCATTAGATTCATAAGGTTCAATATATTCAAAATGGACTATTGGTTTGCTAAGAATGGCCTTTGGCTTCCCTGGCTAGGCCTCATTATCTTGTTGGCTCCTGGTGGCCGTATTGGCCCTTGGAACTTCTTTGAAGAAAAATCATGCTCAGAAGTCCTCAGCTAGCTCTGAAAAGCTCACCAATGGCTCTATAATGTTCAAGATAGTAATATATTACTATTCATTTTCGAAATTTGGCTGAGTGATGCTCAAGATAGAATACACTTAATTTTTCCCCAATTTTCTCCACTAATTCTGGAAGACTGCTAGTTAAAATTATAGAAATAGTACATTCGCCAAATTTGGTGTGCTCCCTAAAAATATGCCAAATTAATCATGTTTAACAGTAATATAAGCGTGAATTAACATAAGATAAGCGCCCATTAATGGTTAAGTTCTTTTAGCACTAATTGCGGATTAATAGGAATTAAATCCAACTTAGTGATAATTAACCACAAATTAATGGTTGAACTCTGCTCCACTGCTAAAGTTTAAATGTAATTTGGAGGCATTGATTTTTAAATCCGAAGTCGTGGCTTAGTGGTGAGGCCATTGGCTTGTGAGGCTAAGGTTAGGGGTTCAAATCCTGACCCTACCCCTTACCTTTTACCATGTATAACACATCTTTTGCAATAGTTTAAAACCATAGAACTATTCATTTATATGTTGGCATGACAATTTATTTATACGTTGGCATTTGGTATCATGTGGAGTTTGATTTATTTATAATATAATTAATACAATATATATAATATGTTTTATAATATATATATATATATATAATCATAATTAATTAAATAAATACAATTCTATCACATTTCTTTTTTAAATTGCACTTGCATCAAAAATTTAGAATTTTATCCGCATATAAGATTAAACTCGCAAATTTTGCAGTTTATCTTGGCATTCAAATCGCAATAAATTCTTCATACAGTGTCGGTTTTTTGAACCGTTCATGGCACCGGAATCAGGAAGAAGAGATCTATCTGGTCACTTAGGTTCAGCACACTTTTGAACACTTTGAAATTTTAGCAACCCTTAGGCCCTGATCCCAATCTGATCACTCCTTCACACTAAAGGGTTTTTGGACCCACAAAAGTTTATAATTATCTACCTTAAGCTTCAACACTCTATTGCTTTCAAGTTATATCAACTAATTTTACTTGACAAGTCTCTTTGAAAATCACTCTGATATGCCTTGCACCACAACTAACTATGTTTCCTAACCACTCCTCTTTGGTTGTTGTTGACCCACTTCAGCATTGCTAGCTGTTGTAAACTGATACACCCTTTGTTGTACCACTGATCTCTCTATGCACTTGGAAAAATGTTAGCCTTCCCACTGAGATTGAAGTCCCTCTTGCAACTATGGCATACAAGCTCTGTCTTGGAAATCCACTTTCCAAATTAAGCTCGCAAGATGAGTGAAATTTTGGCATCAAAAAAACACCAGCTTGTCTTGCAATGGATACAAAACATATTTCATCTTATCCACTTCTCACTGAATGGACTACAAACTTCCTACAACATCTTGTCACAAGAATTCACTTCAATCTTGAAAATAAAATCTTATGCAAGAATTGAAATGAAGACCACCTCTTTTTGCTCCTTCAAAGCACTGACCGTTACCTTCCTGTAACATAAAATACATGGCGATCCTCTTTGCACATTGGTGTATCCATCTATCAACCCACAATCTAAAAACAACTTTGACTCAAAAATAAGTCGTGCAACATGCAATATCAACAAGAAGTTGACATGAGATTTGCAATACAATTGACACAAAATCGATGTGAACTGTGTGCGACAAAATCGACACAAGTCGACAAACATGTGTGTGACACAATTGACATAATTTGATATACTACATGATACATATTGACAACACTCGTGCATGTATCAATGTACAATGAACCTATTTACAAGTTCGCTATTTACACATACAAACTCATTCACATGTACACTTTTAGCTCTCCCTTTCAAGTACCAACAAGTACATAATCCCGAAACACATGTGGGTGACTATAAGAGCTGAACTGAATGATATTTATACAACATAAGTGAGTAATATACCCATCTTTTACAACTCCATGAAGAAATTTTGCAACAACAAATAAATGCCTTCAATTGAACAACATTCACATGCAATCTTGCATCATACAAGTTGTGATCCTCTGCTGCAACTTGTCATACTTTCACAGAAATTCATGCATACATGACTGAAATTTGCATCTATGTACAAAGGAATGTATGTCTTACTGGGTCAAGAAATCAAACCACTTCTTATCAAGCCACTTCCATGGTGACTTTTCCTTCTGAAAATATTCTTCTTGTGAATCACCTGGACTCACATCCATGATGGAATCTTTGGTTACATTCTTGCCAGTCTTTTTATCCTCTTGCTTCAAATGCTTGGGATGACTGGTTGGATCTAGTGTCCAAAATTGGGCAATGAGATGTCTGTTATTTTGGTAATGTGTGCAATTATTTTGCATCTTTTGTTCAATTTTCCTTCACTTTGACTGTTTCCTATATGCCTTCATTCTCTTTCAGCATTTTGAAACTTCATGGTTACACAAACCACAATAGGAACATGAACTCTTTCTTCCATTAATGCATGCAGATTTTTCATGCTTAACATTGTCATAAACAACTTTATTATGGGAAGAATTATACCTCGAATGTTTCTTTTCATGTCCATATTTTTTTCCTTCTTGAGGAGATGAACTTGAAGAGGTTCCAGCTCTCTTTTGAAGACCAACATCAGTGTTCATGTCTTGATAGATGTCATAACTCTCTTTCTCACCATAAGTTGCATGTCTACAAACATCTTGCTGCAACATGGGTTTCAAACAATGGCATTCATCTTGAATACAAAATTGACATATTTGTGGGTTTGAACTTACAACAAAATCTCTTCTTGGAACTATCTCAAGTTCCTTCATGGCTGTAGAGTTTTCGCCATAAGATTGAACGTAGACTAGACCAAACTTCTTTGGACTTTCCTCAAACATAATAGGCTCAATCATGCCTTGTGCATGTTTGCTTAGACCCTTGCCTTCATAGCCCATTTTTAACATCAATTTGAACCCTATACCTCTAGTGTTTTTTTCAAATGAACCTACACATCTATCTGAAGAGGAAATTGAAGACAAATTTGAGTGATTTAGCTCTGCTTCAAGCATATGCTTGGTTAAGGTCTCTTGGGTATAATGGAGCTGCATCTCCATCTCATGCATTCTTTGAAGTCCTTCTTTCTCTTGCTTCATGGTGGCTAATTTCTCATGAAGTCTAGTGTTTTCCCTTACAACTTTATAAAGACTTTGCACCATATCCTTCAGGATGTAGAAGTCTTGCATCGTCTCTTTATCAAAGAGTCTTTCAAAGGAGGTGGATTTAGAAACCTCACTAGATGAAGTTGTCATCATTATGTAAATGAATTAAATAACTTCAACAACAATTCACAAATTTTGAAAACAATTGACAAAGCTTCTTAACAATTTGGCTATATATTCAAGCTCTTTTCTACAACTTGTATCTCTTCTTCAAGCAACATGTTTTGCAAACAGTTAAACACCCTTCAAGTGAAACAAGAAAACTAGTGCTCTGATAACAACCTAATCTAAAATGAGTGGCTAACTTGTTATGCTATGAAAGCACCTCCCAGTTAATTGAAAAAAATTAAAGATCTTGCTTATACTTGGATGTGCGAAATTGAATTCTTGATTCAGGTGTATGTGTTTTAACTCATTTAATTATTTATGTGTGAGAATTAAAAAATTGTTTAGGTTGATTAAAAGCATGTACAACAACGATAAATTGCAACAAATTTACCAGCAACACATAAAAACAAACATAATAAAGGAGTTCACCTTCATGTCTTGGGCTACGTCTCCTTGAGGCTCCGTTAATTGACTTGGCTCTTTGGGATTAAGATGGAAAATTTATTTTACAAGTTTCTTCTCAAATCCAATGGTTGTTTGGATTGTACCAATGGGTTTATAATACCATCATACCCCTGGATTGACTTCTCAATCTCTGAAAATGGACCTACGCTCCCTTGGGCTTGACCTCTTATGTCGATGGCCTTGAGCTTCCCTATGCTTCTCCATGGAAAAAAATCTTGTATAAGTTCTCTTCTTCTCCTGAAACATGTTATACTTTCTCTAGCACATATCAATCATCCAAAATAGGTTGTTCATTTGCTCAGAATGAGCTTTGGCTCCCCAATTTATGCCTCCAACTCCTAGTGGCCCTAGGCTCCCTGAAACTTCCCTATGGATTATTCGGCTCTAGAAGTCTCCAAAAGGCTCTAAAAATCCCTCCATTGGATTCATAATGTTTGAAATAGTCATAAATGACTATTCACTTGCTGAAATTGTCCTCTGACTGCTCTGGTTATGCCTCCAACACCTTGTGTCACCCTGTGGCCCTAGGCTCATTGAAAACTTCTCTGTAGCATCTTTTCCTTCAAAAATCTCCAAATTATTTTGAAAACACCATCATTGGATTGATAAGGCTCAATATAGTCATAATAGACTGTTGGTTTTCTTAGAATGGCCTCTGGCTGCCCTAACTAGGCCTCATTCTCCTACTGGATTCTAGTGGCCCTTGGAACTTCTCTGAAGAAAAATCACCCTCAGAAGTCCTCTGCTAGCTCTTAAAACCTCACCAATGGCTCTAGAATGTCCAAGATAGTCAGAAATTACTATTCATTTTTAAAATTTGGCTAAGTGATTCTCAAGATAAAGCACATTTAATTTTTCCCCGATATTCTCCATTAATTCTGAAAGACTGCCAGTTAAAATTCCAGAAATAGTAAATTCGCAAACATTGGCACGTCCCTAAAAATATGAAAAATTAATCATGTTTAACACTAATATAAACTTTAATTAACATAATATAAGTGCCCATTAAATGGTTAAGTGCTTTTAGCGCTAATTTCAGATTAATAGGAATTAAATGCGGCTTAGTGATAATTAACCATGAATTAATGGTTGACTTCGCTCCACTGTTGAAGTTTTAAATTTAATTTGGTAGCACTGATTTCCAAATACGAAGTCGTGGATTAGCGGTGCAGGCATTGGTTTGTGAGGCATAGTTGAGGGGTTCAAATCCCAACACTGCTCCTTACCTTTTACCATGTATAACTCATCATTTGCAATGGTTTAAAACCATAGAACTAAGGCTTTGAAATTTCATTTTGCAATGGTTTAAAACCATAGAACTAAGGCTTTGAAATTTCATTTATACGTTGCCATTTGGTATCATGTGGAGTTTGATTTAATTATAATATATATATAAATAAATTCAATTTTACCACATTTTTTTTAAATTTCACTTGTATCAAAATTTGAGAATTTTACCTCCATTTAAAACCAAAATAGCAAATTTTGTAGTTTATTTGGGCATTCAAAGTGCAATAAATTCTTCATACAGTGTCAGTTTTTCGAACCGTTCACACCGCCAGAATCAGGAAGACGAGATATATCCGGTCACTCGGGTTCGGCACACTTTTGAACACTTGATCCCAATCTGATCAACATTATTGTGCAAATAATTGAGGAAGCTAACAATTTTATGATCGACATGTTAACCCTGCCTGCTCACACCAATCACAGATTTAAACCCCTTGATGTGAGTGTGTTTGGGCCTTCAAAAAACTATTTCAGGTCAGTATGAGCTTCATTGATGGAAAATAATCTAGGGGTTCAGATGAAAAGGTTTGAGCTAGTTGAGCTTTCAAGTAAATCCATTAAAATAGATCTCACACCATCAAATATCAAGGTTGAATTTAGGAGAACTGGAATATGGCCACTGAATTATGATGCTCTTTTGCATGATACTAGATGTATCCAGGAATTTCATGTGGATGGTTAGGAAGAAGAGATTGTCCAAGCACATGTTGATGCATAAGAAGTGGATGAACAGGCAGATGTAGTTGCAAGTAATAATATGATTTCCCTCTATCAAGAAAAATTCACTTGTGGGGTTCAAATCCCGACACTGCCCCTTACCTTTTACCATGTATAACACGTCATTTGCAATGGTTTAAAACCATAGAACTAAGGTTTTGAAATTTCATTTATACGTTGCCATTTGGTATCATGTGGAGTTTGATCTAATTATAATATATATAATATGTTTTATAACATATAATATATTATATTATATATATATATATATATATATATATATATATATATATATATATATAGATATATTAAATCATAATTAAATAAAAATAAATAAAATTTCACCACATTTTTTTTTAATTGCACTTGTATCAAAAATTGAGAATTTTACCCCCATTTAAAACCAAAATGGTGAATTTTGCAGTTTATCTCGGCATTCAAAGTGCAATAAATTCTTCATACGGCGTTGGTTTTTCGAACAGTTTGCGTTTCCAGAATCAGAAAGACAAGATATATCCGGTCACTCAGGTTTGGCACACTTTTAAACAATTTGAAATTTTAGCAATCCCTAGGTCCTGATCCCAATCTGATCTATATTATTGTGCAGACAATTAAGGAGGCTAACAATTTGGTGTTCGACATGTTAACCCTGCCTGCTCACACCACTCACATATTTAAACCCCTTGATGTGAGTGTGTTTGGGCCTTCAAAAAACTATTTCAGGTCAGAGTGAGCTTCATGGATGGAAAATAATGTAGGGGTTGAGATGAAAAGGTTTAAGCTAGTTGAGCTTTTAAGTAAATCCTTTAAAATAGATCTCACACGATCAAATATCAAGGTTGAATTTAGGAGAACTGGAATATGGCCACTGAATTATGATGCTCTTTTGCATGATACTAGATGTATCCAGGAATTTCATGTGGATGGTTAGGAAGAAGGGATTGTCCAAGAACATGTTGATGCATAAGAAGTGGATGAACAGGAAAATGTAGTTGCAACTAATAATATGATTTCCCTCTTTCAAGGAAAATTCACTTGGGAGGATGATGATGAACATGTCAGTGAAACACATTATAATCATGAACCAATTGATGGTAACATGGAGGTTGTTCACCCAACCAAAGCAACATGAAATGAAATTGTTGATATTTCACCAAGAAGCAACATTGACCAATTGACATTTCCAAGCTGAGTAATCCCATCATCATGGCTAGCATAAGCCATGATGAATATGAACAAACATAATGTCTCAATAACCAATTAAGAAAGCAACATTCCTTCACAACTAGCAAAATTAAGCAATGAAATTGTTCATTTTTTTGTGGGCAATAAATCAATAGAAGAAGATATTGTACACGATGCTTAATCAGATGAAGATAACAATATATTTAATCAATTTCTCCATATATTGAAAGGCTAATTACAAGCACATAGCAACAAGTATCAGGGAAGGAGTTATTACTTTTTTGGTCCTAAAGCTACCATTAAAGAGTGTGTCAATGAAAAAAAAGCAAGGAACAACAAAAATTCTTCGTTTGGGTCGAAGTTCAAAGTTACACACATCAGAAGACTATATAAAGTTACTAGTTTAGTCTAAACAAAAGAAACATGAAATTGAGCAATTAAAATATAAAAAGAAGGATTTATCCAAGGAAAATAAGGAAACGAGGAGTGTTGCAACACAAAATCGAGCAAATGAAAGGCTTGAAAGAGAGAAAGTAAGGAAAGGGAGGGACCATAAAAAATAATTGGCAAGGCAGGGAAAGGAATCAAGAAAATCTCAACAATTGCTTCAAAAAGAACAAAGGATGATAATTGGGGTTGTTAATGGTGCCAACACAATGTTGTTGAGAGTTTCTAGAAACCTGTGTATTTTGTTCGAAGAGCCTGACGTTTTGGTGAACACTTCACCCATATTCAATGGCAAGAAACTTGACTGATGATAGGAAGAGTGTTCAACCAAAATATATAGATAAGGGGAAAAATTTAGCCGTTAGGGAGATGGAAAATTAAGGAAACCTTGAGAAATTGACTAAGTCAAATAAATAATTAATTTAAAATTAAAATTAAAATTGGAATTAAATTATTTAATATGTTTATTATAGAATTTAACCATGGATTGTTAGAATTATAAAAATTAATAAATAAATATGAAGATTAAAAATATAGAATAAAAATTAAAGGAATTAAATGTTTGAAATGGGGAAGAGATGAGGTATTTAAAATATCAAAGATGGTAAATTGAAGAGTGATGGATGATAATATATAGATAAGGGTAAAAAATAAGTTGTTAGGGAGATGGAAAATTAAGGGAACGTTGATAAATTGACTAAGTCAAAGAAATAATTAATTTAAAATCAGAATTAAATTATTTAATATGTTTACTATAGGAGTTAGCCATGGATTGTTAGAATTATAAATATGAATAAAAATTTATGAATATTAAAAATATAGAATTAAATTAAAGGAATTGAATTTGTTTGGTCAAAATTAAAAATAAATACAAACAGTCACGTCAACTGCGACGACCATTTTATCTTGAAAATGCAAGAAAATAGGCGCAATTTCAACAATCAAAAGCTTTTAATTCGACTAATGACATCCCTATGAATGTGTTTGCAGGTGTAAAGTGGAAAAATGGTGATCGAATGGAAAGAACAAGAACACATTGAAGAAGACGAACTTGCCATGGAAAACGAAAGATGCATGGAAGCTATTAGAGATTGTGGGCTCAAGAAATTCTTCATGACACCATGCCTCAGAGCTCAACCAAATCTACTACAATATTTTATCAGTGTCCGGGATGTTGATCAGGAAAAGTTCATCATTCATGATCAAGAACTTGAGATCGAAGTTTCTGATGTTTATTTCATAACAGGGTTATCACAGAGGGGGGCATTACCAATCCTAACTGGCACCTGACCCATAATGAAGAACTTGAGTATGGTGATCGATAGGGTGTGTACAGGGAAAAGGAAAGGGTCGGGAAGCGGAAAGGTTGATATTCAAACCATTTCGAACTTGGCACTAAAGGTAGTGATACACACCATCACGCGAGTTGTAGGATCACAAGCACTGCACAAAGCTACAAAGACACAAATACTTCTTGTTGTAGGTTGCCTGACACCAACCCTCTACAATTGGGCAGAGGCAGTGAAAATTAACATGAAACGTCAACTAAAAAAATGAAAGAAAACCAAGCTGAAGTTGTTCGATTATAGTTCCATTCTGGTATCGTTCATCCCGGAATGACTATCAATATTTCAGCGACAGGAAGTGATAGTTATGACACCACTAGCACAAGAACCACGGATGGCCCGTTCAGCAGCTCTGATGCCAAGGTTAGAGGGTGATCAACATATTTTCTGGAGACCGAGTTCTTCAATTGGCTCCACTGACATCTTATTTTCATGGAGGACTAGCCCTACGCTGGCACAGATTTCACTAGCGATAAATATCTCCCACTCCTAGAAGGAGAGGATTGGGATGAAGTACTTGGTAAGACTCATTTTTATTTTATGAGTATTATGATTTTTTTATTGTTATGCATATTCTGACATTGAATCTATGTATGCATATGTTGGCCCAAAAAGACCTGTAGATATGTCTCCAATAGTGAGGTAGATTCCTCACGACTTTGATATTGCCCCTCATAGTGAGGGAGGCGAGGAGGAGGAAATCATACACAATTTGGATGGAATCCCCCATGGGGTCCTGGATTATGTGCGATTTGATGATGTTCCTCATGTAGACCAAAGACACACTACAGAGGTGTCAAATCGAGTTCACCTCTTGTTGAGGTAGCTTGTATGGGCAGTGACATGCTATCATGAGCATCACGCCTAGTAGACACTTAGGTTTTATTTCCGCATATTTTTTAGAGACATGATGTCTCAGGATGTAACAGAAACACACATATTTTTCGAACTTAAGATGCACACTGATGTAAAAATTTGATATATATATATATATATATATATATATATATATATATATATATATATATATATATATATATATATATATATATATATATATATATATATATATATATATATATATACATATACATATACATACATACATACATACATATATTTTCCTGTTACAGATCTTTTTCATGTGATGATGATTTTTTACAAATTATGCAAATGTCTATCTAATACAATGTTAGCCACTGTATCAGTTAATCAATTCATTCACCTAGGAATATGTTGATATGTGATGTAATCAAAATGTCTTTCCAGCAAAAGAACACGTAAATACAACCTTAAGATGTGAGGGATTATAACTGAATAATTTCCATTGAGTTGAAGAACGACAAGCTGTGAGTATAGATTTACAACCAACGTATGAATGCCAAGGGTAATTGCCTCAGTTAATAGTTCAATAAAAGCACTATAATCAGCAACATTGTTTGTAGTTCGTTCTAGACAGATACCTTGAAGATCTATCAAATCACTAGTAGGATCATAAATCACCCAGGTTTCCAACGACAGGTTCTGGGTACTGCAGGAAGCAACATCCGCGAAACCAACATAAGGTGTAATAGATATCTGCACAAAAATCATCAACCCAGTAAGCAGGAAAATGTTCGCAAAACACACCAAGCCAAAAATGTACAAAAATGAAAAGAACACCTATGTACACAAAACATGCACGAATGATTCATGCATAGTATTTTTTAAGATACAACCCATTTCTCGATTGATCCAGAGGATGACCTTCATAATCAATGAGCTCATAGGCCCCATTTCGCAAGACATGTTTAACAATGTAGGGCCCATGCCACATGGGTTGAAATTTTCTTGCCCCTAGCTTATAATGAGCTTGGTCATACAGGAAGCTGAGGTCTCCTTCTACGAAGGAGCAAGGGGAAACTAAATGGTCAAAATTAGCTTTGACCTGCTTCTTATGTGCTTCAATGACTGAAGCAGCAAAGTGGCAAGTTTCATCCAATCTTTCTAAGTAGAGAAGATGATATTCTTCTGGAGAGGTGTTTGGTAGCAATTCAACAGCCAAATGGATCAAAGAAATGCCTACACTTATGGCGAACAGTAAGACAGCATCTCAGTTCATATTCAATCACATCATTTATAGGTTTGGTGTCCGTCAAGCGATCGTTACCGATTATGGTTCCCATTTTCGGCATTATATGGTGGTGGAGTTGACTTCCAAGTTGGGTCTGCATCATGACAGCTCAATGTCATACTATCCTTAGGCCAATGGCCAGGTTGAAGTTTTAAATAAAGTTATTTTCACCATGCTTCAATGTACGATTGGGATTCACAAATCAAACTAGCATCTCATGTTATTTTCAACTCTTTGGGTATACTGAACCTTAGTTAAGGATGCGACTGGATTCACTCCATTTCAACTTGTTTACATTCTGGAAGCTACCCTTCTGATTGCTGGAGTCATCAAATGTTTGGAAAGGTAAATCCTCTCTATGGATAGAGTCAATCCCTCTATCCCTAGAGTGGGTCTAGCAACAAGGGAACAAGCTAATGCGTAGGTTCCTAGCTAATGAATGAAATAGGTTGGGATAAATTTTCCTACCTGAAGTCGAACGCGATTGTTGCAGCTGTAGTAGTGGCGACCTCTTAATCTTTGTCCCAATAGTTCACAGTCCTTCTTCAATGGCACTCGTATTCTTGCACAAAGATCAAAGACAAGAGAAACTAGCAAGACAATAATGGAATTCTTGCCTAAATAGTCAGCCAAGGAGGATTAAACACATTGCGTGAAATAAACCATATTAACGCAAGATGGCAACCAGAAAATAGTCATGTATATATAAATAGAAGAGAGAGATTACAACTGGAGCCTTGACTTCGCAGCCTCCTTCAGCAGGTTCATTCGAAGCGCAGCTTGAAGGATCATCGGGGAATTGGGATGAGGCAAGGACACAAGCCTAAGCTCTCTCTCTTGACAATGGTCTCTTTCTCTGTTCTATCTCCCTAGCAAAATGTTCAGCAATTCTCTTCAGTCATTCAGCTATAATTGTTCAGCTAGTGTATCAATGTGACATAACTTTATTTATAGAGGGAGAGGAGGAATTTTGGATGCCTATAATGGTGGAAGGGAGGCCTTATCCTTTGGGAGGTTTCCCCAAAAGGTGGAAACAAGATGCAAAAGGAGGGTGGTCGTGGTTATTTAGTTGAACCACTCACGTTGACACACCCACTCACGTTGACTCACCCACGAAGTTTTTTAGCATGGAAAATTCGCCTCTATATTTAAAAAACATTCCAAAAATAGCTTGGCGCGGGTAGGTAACTGGGCCAGAGTGCCAATGGGCACAAGCCTAGTGTTAATCTTCCTCATTGGGGTGAGGGCATAACGGTCTACTAGCGCCAATGCAAAAACATTTTTTTCTGATGGTATGCTCGGGAAATTATCAACATAAGGAATTTTTTCCTCATGGCAAGGGATGCAATGATGGTCTTTGCAAGGCATGAGACTTCTTATTTGTCATAGAAATGATCCTCCAATGTGCAGGATGGGGATTGCAGGGACAGTGACAAAATTTTGTGTAACAGTTAGTCACTCAAAAGTTGTATTCCTCAGATAGATATTTTTAACGAGGTATTGTATGCATCAAAGATCGTATGCCAAAGTTACGTCCCAGGAAGTTGATGTACCAGTTTACCCAAACGAGGCCCATAGTTTTGGCACTTCATCTCCTAGGGTTATGTTTTTGGATGTTTATGGTTTTCCCATTTTTTTCAATAATAAAAAGACCCTTGAACTTCATTGTAACATAGTTCGAAGGCATGTAGCCACCACATCTCTTCTTAGAGATAAGCTACCATCGTCTGAGCCAGTTTATTTTCCATTCCATCTCTAAGCATTTTTCAGTATTTGATATTAATGAAATGAAGGGTTATTCCTGCTGCATCTCTGCATTTATGTTTATTTTTGTGTTTTATTTCTTTCTTTCCTAAGTCTGGATCAGTGGTATCAGAGCGATCTAATCTTTCTCGGTATTTCTTTTTATGGCCCCAATGAGGTTGGGATATAAGGAGTTAGGGCTCAATCTAGTTGAACCTTTACAAGATCATCCTCAAAAACCCCGACGACCTCCCATGGCAGAAGAAAAGAAATATGAGGGAGTAATATATCCTATCAAAATATTTCAAGGAGTCCCTCGAAAAAAAAAGGAACGCGATGATGGATAACTTTGCTCAGATCCTTCAAGGGCTATCGATCAGTGACACATATTCATCCAACAGCCACTTTGGAGGCGCCATTCCTTTTAAGGTACAAGTAAACTTTGACATTCCCATATTTTAGGGCCAAATAGATTTAGATGTCGTAGATAGATAGATAAATATATTAGAAGGATATTTCTTAGTTCACAACTTTTCCAATCGGGAAAATATTACTTTTTCACTCCTCAAAACTTCCCCCCATGTCAAGGACTAGTGGGAAACCTACTATGAGAAAAAGGATGAGAGGGAACCCTCCTTGTTTTCGGTCACACCCACTTGTAATTATTTCTGAGATGCCATCAAGGAACAATATTACCCCGTGGGGAGATATTAGGACAATTAATTACAATGTACTACATTGCAGCAGCTAGGGATCAAGATGTGCATGGGCTGACGAATATGTTCCATACCCTATGTACAAAGTTGGGTATTAAAGATTCAGAGAAACATTTGGTTCTAAAGTACCGCAATTTTTTTCATAGATACATTGAGTAGGAAATGGATTTCCTCGACATCTCCTCACTTGGTGCAACATACCAATATGGTGCCAAGATTGAGCATAAATTCAAACAGAAGAAGCGATAATTTAGGTATGTGAATCATAAGCAAGGGAAAGACACCCCCAAACCACAAAATAAAGGACAAAGCCAAGGTGGGGAAGCCCAGGAAAACCTGCCAAATCTGCTAGCAAATAACAACACTGCAAAGCCAAATAAAGACATGGGGAAGTGGTGTGAGTTCCATAAGGGCTCCATTGACAACACAGGTGAGTGTTGGGCTAAGAAATCACTGGTGGTCACACTGAAGGATTTTGAATCAGATGTCGGTTCTGACTCTGAGTTACAACTCGACAATGGGAATGAAAAAGGAAAGTAGATTATCAATGCGGAGCCCAGCTATTGCCACCACCAAGATCCAGAAGGACGAATGCAAAGATCTAGAGGAGGGGGAGTGCCTCTTCCATTCCCATATGTGGGTGAAGGGTTCCCTATTGCAGTTCATTGTCAATAATGGGAGCCAAAAGAACCTCATTTCAGTAAAGGTCATGGAGTGGTTGGGCTTGTCGACCACAACACACCCATAGACGTACACCATCAGGTGGCTTCATCAAGGATGGGATCTCCACGTCAGCCAACAGTGTCGCCTTCCCTACAGCATGAAGCCCTTAATGGATGAGGTATTATGTGATATTTCTCCTCTTGATGTTTGTTATATGTTATTAAAACCAACCATACTTGTGGAAGTGAAATGTTGTGTGTGAATCTAGGCCTCTCATTTTATTGTTACTTTGGGAAATAAGTTGTACAGGATATCAAAGGTAGCACTGCCTACCGTCATCTCTTCGATCACTACAAAATAATGCAGTAAGCTCATTTCCAATACTAGGAATTTTTTTTTCTTGATGATCTGCCCTTAGGGAAAGAAGATGATTGTGGCCATGACCTCCAGATAGGGCTCCTCTACACAACAACAACAGATGGAAAAGGTCATGGAGGAGTACGAGGACATCTTCACCTCACCCGCAGGGGTACCTCTACAATGTCAGGTCAAACACTCCATCGATATGACACTAATCATGTCGCTACCAAATGGATCGATCTAACGATGCTCTGTTCTAGAGAATGATGAAATCAAGAGGTAGATTCAGGATTTTTTGCAGAAAGGTTACATATAGTCGAGTTCATCTTCCCATGGGAGCCTGATTGTGTTAGTGTAGAAGAAGGATGGGACTTGGAGACTCTGTATTCACTATCGGGCACTGAATAAGATCACTGTCTAGAATAGGTATCTGATCCCATGGATTGATGACATTCTGGACCAACTTAACAAGGCCAAATATTTTAGCAAGATCAACTTGAAGTCCGAGTATCACCAAGTACCAATCAAACCTTCTGATGTGTGGAAGATTGCCTTCAAGCCAATGAGGGCCTTTTAGAATGGTTGGACATGCCTTTCGGGTTTACGAATGCTCCTGCAACCTTCATGAGGTTGATGGATGACATCTTATGACCATTCACCAACTCATTCATGGTGGTGTATCTGGATGACATCCTGATCTTCAGCCAGAGTTAGGAAGAGCACCTCCACCACATTTGACAGGTCCTCCAAACACTGTGACAACATAAGTTGTGTTCCAATTTTGAGAAATGCACTTTTGGCATGACCCAGGTTCAATATCTGGGATGCATTATTGATGAAAAAGGGGTGCATGTGGACATAGCCAAGATCCAGGTCATTCACGATTGGCTAGCCCCAATCACTCTAACAGAGCTCAGCAGCTTTCTGGGTCTTGCCAATTTCTATCGCATGCTTGTTTTGGGGTTCTTTCATATCATGGAGGTGAGAACGAAAAATTATTTTGGTCTAAATATAAACAGAAGGAGTTCGCAAAGCTAAAGCATCACCTCTGCTCTGCACCAGTGCTCACATTATTAGTCTTGCAACAACCATTTGAGAACGAGACAAATGCCTCTAACTATGATATTGGTGTAGTAATTACTCAGCAGGGGCATCTAGTATCATACCACAGTGAGACACTCTCACACAAAGTCCAAATTATCCCATGTATGAAAAATAAATGTATTCCATTGTGCAGGTTTTCTGACAATGGAAACATTACATTTTGGGGAAGGAAACGATCGTCCACATAGATCACCGACCCCTACAGTTCATACAAACACAAGGGAAGTTGTAGAATGATTTCCATAAGAAATGGTCCACATACCTGAAACATTTCCATTTGAACATCAGGTAAAAGAAGGGAAGCACCAATAATGTTGTAGATCCCCTCAGCCGACCACCGATCGTGGCGCTAACCACTGTGGTCGACTCTTGTGGGCATGAGACTTCAGGTTGGCTGTATATCTACAAAAGTGATCCAGAATTCGGTAACACATACCAGACGCTCCTAGAGGGTAAGCAAGTTCAAAATTTTCACCTGTAGGATTCATTGTTATGCCACCTAGGAAATATTTGTGTTCCTTCAAGTGAGAGTGCTAAGATGATTTGGGAAGTGCACTATAGTCAGGTCGCTAGGCATTTGGTTTTCGAGAAAAAAGTGGCAATATTGCAGAAGTATTTCTATTGTCCGGAAATTCAACATGATGTTGGAAAGTACATCAGATCCTGCATTTCAAAATCAGCCATTTCCAAACCGGCCATTAAGAACCAATGCCTATATACTCAACTTCCTACCCCTATTCGACCTTGGGAATCCATCTTCATGGATTACATGTCGGTTCTTCCTTATACCAAGCATGGGAATGAATGTGTTTTTATGGTCGTCAATAGATTCTCTAAACTGGATATTATGGCGGCGTATAAGAATAAATTATAGCAGAAGCCACTGTTAAAATCTTCCTTTAACTAGTGTGGATACACTTTGGGATCCCACGTTCCATTATCTCAAATCAGGATAGCAGGTTCCTCAGTACATTTTCGTCAAGTCTCTGGTCGATGTTGGACACCAAGATCACTAAGTCTCTTATCACCAAATTGATCTTGATTGGCTTCTCATCAATCAACTCAATATAACTCTTTCAAAACACTTCTAATTGAATATCAACCTCTTCAGTTTGAGAGGGCTCTCTCAAAGGGGATTTATGATTTTCAATATAAATAATACTAGATGGCTAACTCTATGAATTGTGACCTAGTTTTGTATGATTGCGGGTTGAAAAATAAAGGTTTGTTACCATTGGGCTATGGATTCAACATCAGTGCATTTAGTGACAGTAAATCTTCACACAGAAGCTAAGGAAAATAGAGGTTTTTAACAAGGATGATTCATACACACAATATAAGTAAAACACAACAATTTCACCTCTAAAGGAAGTCAGAGCATGACAACATGAATTCTGAGTAATTAGAGATAAAATTCACTGCAAGTGATAAGACATAAATATAAAGAGTAACAAAACATTAAACACCTCAATAGAATCTCAGGTATGGAAGTAGAATGTCACTGTATATTACTGATAATGAAAAAACATACAAGTAGAAATTTGGTGAAATATTCTCCAACCTTTTGCTCTTCGATGTTCATTCTATAAACAGACATTCTTTACAATGTAAATGATCTTCCCAGCTTGCTAGATCCTTGAACTCTAACTCTGACACCTATCATAACTGTAACTACTTTCTTGGAATAGAGAAAGGACAACTATCCTTTAAGAGACATATTCCTAATAGGACTCTACTTCTTTTTTATTACATTCAGTTTTTCTAATAGTAAAACAATTACATAATAGAGATCACATGTTCACTTAACATATTTAAAATATCCCTAGATTTAGGAAACACAGTCCTACTTTTCAGGAGTAGATAATCTTCACTTTAATCATTAATTTGCCAGTTGAGCTGGCTGTGTGACACTCAATTTGAGTAATGAGTCTTTGATGAGATGGCCTACTGTCAGGATGGATGTCTCAAGATGGATGGTATGCTATTGGAACCCTTGAAAATATTTTAAAAACCCCTCGCTACAAAACATGGCAGTTTAAGCAGTTTTGTAGCGAGTTTTCATAGCGTATGAAATCATGACTTTTCATCCATCTCCTTTCCGCATTTTCTGGTCAAAAACCTTTAATATGCCAAAACATCTTGAAAACAAACAAATCCCCTCCTTAATCCTTTGCAAAACTAAATTCCAAATCAAAATTGCATCTTCAGAATTTTTGTGCCATTTTTGTGGATTCAAGCCTGAAGCACGCTATGAAACTGTCTAAAAAACTAGAATTTCTTGTTTTTGTGACTGTCTTGAAAAATTGATCTCCAGAGGTAAAATTTAGGCTCTTTTCAAGCCATGAACCTTACAAACTTATTTCAGCTCAAATTTTCACTCTTTAGGATTTTCTTCTTCATTTACAATTAATTGGCTTATGGGTTCTCAACCACTCTCATCTTCAACCCTTTCTTCTCCATCCAAATTGGATCAAGTCCAGCTTCTCCTGAAGGTCATCCACTTAATATTTTAATGCTCTATTTTTATATTGTAAGTGTAATTTCATCTTCCTAATTTGTTTGACCTCCCCTCTTAATGGTTGAGTCCATTTCAACAACATTTCGACATTGTCCAAAGATTTTGAAACACTTGAGACTTGTTTATCCCATATTTTCCCCATCTATTCAAATTGAACCTTCACAGATCTGTGCTTCTTTTCCTCTAGCTTCAAATCTACTATCTCTTTCCCTGCTTCCTTTAGTTGTTCTTTGAGGGATTCTATTTCTGATTTTTCAAATATTTTCTCTTTTCCCTTTCTCTGTCTGATAACCACTTCTTCCTCTAATGATGGACAAAAATATATGATGCTTACTGGCTGAGAAACTTCATTGATTTTCTCTGTATTTTTTTTCTCCATGGCCTTATTTGCATATCTGTTCATTGGCTTCCTTGGCTGAAATATAAAACCAGCATCGTCAGCTCCAAAATTTAGTTTCTTTGCAGTCTTACCTTTCTTCTATTTTCTTCCACCATCTTTAATGTCTTTAGCTTCCACTATTGGCGACTCCTCAATGTCAATTGCATGAAGGATATCCTCCAGATTTCCTTTATCCAATTTCTGGCTTCTAGTGATCCTCTTGCTACTTTTTTTACTGAATTTATGTTTCTTTTTTGTAGGTGCTGCTTGAGGGGTGCTAATCTCTTGCAAAGGTTCTTCTCCTAGATCCATTGGTTCTATAGGGGATGCTCTTTTTTCTTCTTCAACTTCTTCTGGCATAGCTGGTGATGTAGTAGTTTTAGGTTTTGAGGTTTTATTTGGAGTGACCACATCAACTTCATAACCACTCATAAATAAGAAAGAAATCCAATCTCTGTATAACCTTCTCAATTCTTCCAACACTAACAAATTTATTATACCATGATGAAAAATAGTTATATCATTACCTTTTGTCTTGATTTGAACCTTATCTGAAATTTTCTATAAAATTATGTATAAATAGAAAGGTAAGTCAAGTGATCTCTTACCTAAAAAATGAAGAAGAAGTCTGAGATGATATGAGTAGACCATGTGAAATCTTCCTTCACAGGTGAAATATTTTTGAATGACCATCAACATTTTTGCATAATTCTCCTTCATAAAACTCCTAGGGATAGCATTGGTCAAATCAACTTCACTGTGTTCTTGCTTGAGAAACTCTTTAAACCTCTCTTCACCACCTCTAGGGATTCCAGTAGCTAATGATATGCTCTCTGGTGTCACTGTAAGATTCATAATTCCAACGTTTGATGTTGTTCCTGTGAAGTTGGTGGAAAAATCCTTTGAAACTTGTGTATGGAAACCCTGTAACCTCTGGTAGAATTGCAAGCATCTAGTCCTCCTAAAAACCTCCATAGAAGTAGGGTCTTCATTAAGTAATTTCAAATCTATGGGTTCATACCTGTGAAAATGGCCACCCTTTTTCATTTTCTTTCTTGTAGCCATGGATGTTTTATAGTCTTCACTACCTCACTTGTTGATGACACTTGCAGAATTTGAATTTGATAGTAACCTGCTTGGCTCGATGAAGCAGCTCTCTAGGGATTGACTCACATGAAAGGATAAACTATAATATAACAAAAGGCTATTTGGGGTGAGGTTTAAAAGTTTAGCTGACAACTCAGGTTTCAATCATACCACATGCAAGAAAAAAGGATCATGATGACATCAAGCACGGTTGTGTACATTTGAATTTTACCATAACGACCTTGAATTACCTACACCTTTATTTCTCCAATCATAAACTAACCCCTCATATAATTCTAACAACCTTGGTTAAAAAACATAGTTTTGTAGCAAAAATAGTTAGGCTTCTGATTAATAGTTAGGCAGTTTCGTAGCGAAATCTCTAGATTTCCTGTGTAAATCACTACTAGAATCTGAAAAACTAACAGGTGTGCACTTTTGAGCTTAAATGTGTGTGAAATGACAATTAACATGATATGGGACTAATTTGACTGAAGTGGCATGGATGGAGGTGGACATTAAACTTAGGATAGGCTTCAAAAATGAAAAAAAATTATATATCAATTTGAAATGGCTTAGGAAACCTCATCCATTTGGTGAATGACTTGCATGACCCTATCAAGAATTTTTTTTTACAACTAATGAGTGATAACATTGGCTCCACTTGGGATGGTGTGCCCCTGTGGTACACCAAAGAACCTGTAGTTCCAGTGCCATCCATCTTTTTGAAAATAAAATTCTGAAATTTGTCAAGCCTTCTTCAAACTCTTATGTCCTTAACCTCGGGCTCAAGTTTGATGATCGGCTGAAAAATCAAATATGTACATGCTGAAAATATGCTCAGTCTACTTGAGCTTATTCACACACACTCCTACCTACCCTAACAACTGCAATCTTCATGTTTCATTCAAGCAACAAGAAACCTCCAATAAAGCCAGTCAATGAGCTGATATGATACTTGAACCCCTTGACTGCACTTGAACCAAAATAAAACTGTATTCCGAAATGATAAAGGTAAGAGAAGATGAGTCTGATTTTCACAATGAAAACATAATGAGAAATTTGGACTGTAGAACTCTTCCATGTAGTTAGCTATAGGATCATAGAAGACAGAGTTTGTTTGATAATTCTCAAGACATTTTGCAGTTTTAGACAGCTCATATATGCTTTCTTTAGCAACATACTATTTTAGTTGTGTGCTATCAAACTGATATTCAAGAACAAAGCATTCCTCCTCAATCTCAAAAGAAAAAGGTAGCAGCACCTTCTCTTTGTATTATGGCATGAAAAACTTTTGAAAAGATTGATCTTGACCATGAAGACTATAGGATTGAATTTGATCTTATAAAACTTCCATGTATTTCTCAATGTTCTTAGCAAATTCATCCAAAAATTGAATCTTATCTTCCAACTTGCACTCAAATGACTTTAAATAAGAAGACAAGGTCGAAGAAAAATTTTCATTCACTTCCTCATTAGTGTGATCATAATTCCATTGTTTAAAACCTTGAATGGAAGGAGAGTGTGCCAGCAACTCTGTTATTTCCATCCATGTTTCAAAAAAAATAAGCCAAAAATTTGCAAATGAATTAATAGATCTAACAAGAAAACTTTCAATCCAATGTTTACATTTCCCTTGAAATGAATCATAGAAAAATATGATGAAAATATCTTCATGTTTGACTCTAAGAATATCAGTAAAGTCACAGAAATCTGATATATGATTCAAGGTCAAACTTAAATCTTCTCCATTAAATTTTGGACCATTCCTTAATAAATATGCATCCTTGGGAAAAGGATTTGGGAAACCATAAATTTCTGAAAAATCTACACATGCATACCTCAAAACAAGAATGTTAGCATATGAGTTCTACATAAGTCCAATGGAATCACCATAAAGCTATGAAGTTTTGAATCCTTCAACAATGGAGTCGCCAAGGTAGTTTGGCAGCCTCAAAAAGTTTTGGCTCCTGCTACCTCCAAGAGTTCAGCTTCACTGTTTGGACAAAAACTTTGCGAAATATGTCTTCGACTCCTGGAAGACACACCAAAATGTTATCACCAAATTGATCTTGATTGGCTGCTCATCAATCAGCTCAATGTAACTCTTTCAAACCACTTCTAACTGAAGATTAGCGTCTTCAGTTTGAGAGGGCTCTCTCAAAGGGGATTTATGAATTTCAATAGAAATAATACTTTGTGGCTAACTCTATGGAGTTTTGTGTGATTGTAGGTTGAAAAATGAAGGCTTGCTACCATTGGGCTATGGAGTCAACATCAATGCATTTAGTGATAGTAAATATTCGAATGGAAGCTGAGGCAAATAGAGGTTTTTAATAAGGATGATTCATACACACAATATAAGGAAAACATAAAAATTTCACTCCTAAAGGAAGTCAGAGCATGACATCATGAATTTTGAGTAATTAGAGATAAAATTCACTGGAAGCGATAAGATATAAAAATAAAGAGTAACAAAACATTAAACACCTCATTAGAATCTCAGGTCTGGAAGTAGAATGCCACTGTATATTACTGGTAATGAAAAAACATATGAGTAGAAATTTGGTGCAATATTCTCCAACCTTTTTCTCATCGATGTGCAGTTTATAAATAGACATTATTTACAATGTAAATGATATGCCCAGTTGGCTAGATCCTCGAACTCTAACTCTGACACCTATCATAACTGTAACTACTTCCTTGGAACATAAAAAGGACAAATATACTTTAAAAGACATATTCTTAATAGGAATCTACTTCTTATTTATTACATTCAGTTTTTCTAATAGTAAAAAAGTTACATAATAGAGATCACATGTTCGAGAGACAATTCACCATCACTTGAAATATTTAAAATATCCCTAGGTTTAGGAAACACAATCCTACTTTTAAGGAGTGGATAATATTCACTTTAATCATTAATTTTCCTATTGAGTTGGCTATGTGACACTCAGTTTGAGTAATGAGAATCTGCTGACATGGCCTACTGTCAGGCCGGATGTCTCCAGATGGCTGGTATGTTGTTGGAACCCTTGAAAATCTTCAAAAAACCCCTCGCTACAAAACATGGCAGTTTAGGCAGTTTCGTAGCAAGTTTTTGTAGTGTATGAAATCTTGCCTTTTCATCCATCTCCTTGCCACCTTTGCTGGTCAAAAATCTTTAATATGCCAAAACATCTTGAAAAAAAACAACTCCCCTCCTTAATCCTTCACAAAATTTAATTCCAAAGCAAAATTGCATCTTCTGAATTTTCGTAGCTTTTTTCTGGCTTCAAGCCTAAAGCACGCTACGAAACTGTCTAAAAAACTAGAATTTGTTGCTTTTTTGATTGTCTTGAAAAATTAATCTCCAGAGGTAAAATTTAGGTTCTTTTCAATCCATGATCCTTATCAAACTTATTTCAGCTCAATTTTTCACTCTTTAGGAGTTTCTTCTTCATTTACAATTAATTGGCTTATGGGTTCTTCAACCACTCTCATCTTTAGCCCTTTCTTCTCGAGCTCAACTTGGATCAAGTCTAGCTTCTCCTGAAGGTCTTCCACTTGATATTTTAATGCTCCATTTTTATATTGTAAGTGTAATTTCATATTCCTAATATGTTTGACCTCCCCTCTTAATGGTTGAGTTCATTTCAGCAACATTTCGGCATTGTCCAAATATTTTGAAACACTTGAGACTTGTTTATCCCATATTTTCCTCATCTATTCAAATTGAACCTTCTCAGATCTATGCTTCTTTGCCTCTAGCTTCAAATCTAATATCTATTTCCCTGCTTCCTTCAACTTTTCTTTGAGGGATTCTATTTCTGATTTTTCAACTATTTTCTCTTTGCCCTTTCTCTGTTTGATAACCACTTCTTCCTCTACTGATGGACACAAATATATGATGCTTATTGGCTGAGCAGTTTCATTGAATTTCTCTATATTTTTGTTCTCCATGGCCTTCTTTGCATGTCTAGTCATTGGCTTCCTTAGCTGAAATATAAAACCAACATCATCACCTGCAAAATTTAGTTTCTTAGCGGTCTTACCTTTCTTCTGTTTTCTTCCACCATCTTCAATGTCTTCATCTTGCACTATTGGTCACCCTTCAATGTCAATTGCATGAAGGATATCCTCCAAATTGCCTTTAGCCAATGTTTGGCTTCTAGTGATCCTCTTACTGCTTTGTTTATTGAATTTATGTTTCTGTTTTGTAGGTGCTACTTGAGGGGTGTCAATCTATTGTAGAGGTTCTTCTCCTATGTCCATTGATTCTGCAGGGGATGCTCTTTTTTCTTCTTCAACTTCTTCTGCCATAGCTGGTGATGTAGTAGTTCTAGGTTTTTAGGTTTTATTTGGAGTGACCACATCAATTTCATAACCACTCATAAACAAGAAAGAAATCCAATCTCTGTCTAACCTTCTCAATTCTTCCAACACTAAAAAATTTATTAGACCATGATGAAAAAGAGATGTCTCATTGCCTTCTGTCTTGATTTGAACCTTATCTGACATTTTCCATAAACTTCTTTATAAATAGAAAGGTAATTCAAGTGATCTCTTACCTACAAAATGAGAAATAAGTCTGATATGGTATGATTAGACCATGTGAAATCTTCCTTCACAGGTGAAATATTTTGGAATGACCATCAACAATTTTGCATAATTCTCCTTCATAAAACTGCTAAGGATAGCATTGGTCAAATCAACTTCACTGTGTTATTTCTTGAGAAACTATTTACAATCCTGCATTGTGAATTTGGTTCCTTTAAACCACTCTTCACCACCTCTAGGGATTCTTGTAGCTAATGATATGCTCTCTGGTGTCACTGTAAGATTTAAAATTCCAAATTTTGATGTTGTTCCTGTGAAGTTGGTGGAAAAATCCTTTGAAACTTGTGTATGAAAACCCTGTAACCTCTGAAAGAATTGCAAGTAGCCAATCCTCCTGAAAACCTCCATACTAGTAGGGTATTTATTGAGTAATTTCAAATCCATGGGTTCATACCTATGACAATGGCCACCCTTGTTCATTTTCTTTCTTGCAGCCATGGATGTTTTATAGTCTTCACTGCCTTGCTTGCTGATGACACCTGCATAATTTTGATTTGTCAGAAACCTGCTTAGCTCGATGAAGAAACTCTCTAGGGATTGACTCACATGCAAGGATAAAACATAATATGACAAAATTCTATCTGGGGTGAGGTTTAAAAGTTTAACTGAGAGCTCGGGTTTCAATCATAGCACATGCAAGAAAAAAGGATCATGATGACATCAAGCACAATTGTGTACATTTGAATTTTACCATAATGACCTTGAATGACCTCTACCTTTACTGCTCTAATCATAAACTGACACCTCATATAACTCTGATAACCCTGGTTAAAAAATGCAATTTTGTAGCAAAAATAGTTAGGCTTCTAACGGATTCGCTACAAAACTATTAAGAAGTTTTGTAGCGAAATCTCCGGACTTCCTGTGAAAATCGCTACTAAAATATGAAAAACTGATAGGTGTGCACTTTTGAGTTTAAATGTCTACTGAATGAAAACTAACTTGATATGGGACTGATTTGACTGAAGTGGCATGGATGGAGGTGGACATTGAACTTAGGATATGCTTCAAAAATGCAAAAAACTTATATATAAATTTGAAATGGCTTAGGAAACCTCATCCATTTGGTGAATGACCTGCATGACCCTATCAAGAAAATTTTTTTACAACTAATGAGTGATAATAAATTCCATAGCATTACACCTCCAAACCGATGTCCAAACAGAGGTCGTCAATAGGATGAACATACACATTATGCGCATGTACAACTCGAAGCATCCACCTACATGGGATGAAAACCTCCCCTATGTCCAACACAGCTATAACTGGGCTCTCCACAACTCAACTGTATTCAAACCCTTTTAGGTGGGCTTGGGATTCAAGAGACTATGTCCCATTGATGTGGCCATACAATTTGAAGCTACTTAGGCAGATTCAACTCATGTCCAATCCGAATCTGACAAGGCGGAAAACTTCTTTGAGCACATTCAACACATTCGCCAATAGGTCCATGACATATTATATAGATCCAATGCTAAGTACAAGAAATGGCATGATCATCATTCGGTGCCACACAAGTTCTAGGTGGGTGACAAATTTTGGCTACATTTGCAGAAAGAGCGCCTCGCTGGGCCCCACCGCAAACTTTGCCTGCTACGATATGAGCCATACAGCATCACCAAGGTGGTAGGGGACAATTCCTTTGATCTCAGTATTCTACCATTCCTTGGTCTACACCGAGTGTTAAATGCAGGGAAAATTTTAGGGGCTAATATTCGCAGGTGGGCTAATTTTATATACTTTTTCCAAAAAATAAATTCACTAATTTCCATTTTTTCTAAAACTTATTTACCCAAATTTTATATTTTTTATGTAGGTAAATCCTCTCTACGGATAGAGACGATGCTTCTAGCCCTAGAGTGGGTCTAGTAACAAGGAATCATTCTAAGGTGTAGGTTCCTAGATATTTGAATGAAAGAGGATGCGATAAGATAGCCTACCTGTGGTCCAATGCTGTTGTCAGAAATCGTAGTGGTGATGAGAACTTCTCACTCCCGATTTGGCAAGTCACAATCCCTTCACTTATCATGCTTGGACACCTGCACAGAGATCATAAAATGATAACCGCATACTACATACTAACTTCATCCAAAATATACTAGTCGGTCAGAGAACACTAAGCATATTGCATTCGATAAAGACAAAATACAAGATGGGAACCAAACAATAGTCACTTGTATTATTAAGTATAAGGAAGAGATACAACCATGATTTGATGTCGCGGTCTCCTCTAGTGGAGCTTGGGTGAAACACGTCTCAAAACTCGTCGGGGAATTCGGACGGGTTAAAGGCTTTCTCAATGGATTTCTCCCTTGTTCTACCTTCTTGATAACTCAGTTATTCAGTTATAGTTCAATTCTCCTAGTTTAGCACTTTAGCTATATAATTCTATTTTTTCAGCTAGCTTTCATAAAGAGAGAAGGCTTGTTTATATAGAGGCAAAGGAGGAGGTTGGGATCCCTAAAAAGGTGGAAGGGAGGCCTATCCTTTAGGAATGTTCCAAGGTAGGTGGAAACTACTAACTAAAGGAGGGAGCCCGTGGTTGTTTCAGTTCAAATACTCCCAATGACTCATCCCCGAGGTGGTTGGAATGGAACCTCTGCCTCTATTTAAAAAAAAAAATCATAAATAACTTGGCGCGGGTGTCTAACTAGCATAGAGTGCCAAGTGTCGTGGGCTTAGTGTTAAATTTCCTGGTTGGCGTGAGGAGGTAAAGGGCTACTTGCGCCAAGAAAAAAATAGGGATTTTTACAGCTCTGCTTAGGGAAATGTCAACAAGAAGAATGTTTCCTTCATCAAAAGGGATGAAAGGATGTTATTTTCAAAGAAAGATACTGAATATTGGTCATAGAAACGACCCTCCAATGTGTGAGTTGGGGATTTCAGGGAAAGTGACAAAATGCTGTGTAACAGATGCCCCCTAAAGCATGAGGTCCAAGGGAGAGGGAGGGGTGAAATGCTTTATGAGAATGTGTTCGAACCAAACACCGCTATTGGAAAATATGTAATTACAAATACAACTGATATCTCTGATACATGAACATGTGGCATGGGTGCAACCATCCATAATAGAGTATAAAAACTGAGATCTAGGTATGGATGCAGCCATCAATAGTAAAGATAAACTAATAGACTTCGGTATGGTCACAACCATCCAATCAAAGAGTCATGCAATAAGTCATGATAATCCACAAAGAACCTTCAGCCTGGATTTTATCAGACAAAATCCAGGGTCTTTCACTCCATCCCGACCCAAACAAGTACAATTTCTAGCATGCGAATGTATGAAATGAAATCGAACATGCAAGATAATCGTCTGATTACCAGCCAATGATGAAAGCTATTAGCATACGTGAGAGGAACCACCAATAATGATAATGGCTCTAAAGGTATGAAAGGTACAATCCACGAAATGTGAACAGTGATCTAGCGTCGAACATCCGCGGAGTCAGTCGATCGATGGCCAATGATGTGGACCTTGCATCGAATGTGAAGAACCTGCCATTAAGGCATGTAGGCTCCAAGGTACCAGAAGGGAGTCTCTAGATCAGATTCCTGGATAATGAGCTAAAGTCGACAGGAAGTGACCTGGTCAAAGGAAGGTCATAATGTTTCCCACATCATCGACATGAGATAGAGAAATATGATGTTTGTGAATCAGGACCAACAGAGAATCAAAGGGAGGTTGAAAAAACTACATAGGTGAACTTCTCTTGAACATATCAGCAGCACCACACTGGATTTGGTAGTATTTGACATAAAAGGATCTGAGGTCATGATGACATGGAAAAGAGCGAGTGAGAGGTAAAAAAATATTACCCAAACCCATGGAGGAAAACATGATGAAATGAGATGTCCCCAACCCGACATGGATGAAGTCAAGTTCCATGTTCAAGAGCGACATATTGCCAATACAACTAAAATCTAGTTCCATTTTCCCCCACCATTTTTGGCGAGTACCCCGATTATTTTTTAAAACAAGCTTGAAGGGGATAGCATATGCTTGCATTATAAGTTTTTCCTTTAGATAAATCCATACTAGTACATTTTACGAGCCCTATGAAGGAGGAACTCGAATAACGTCATGGTGACGAGGTCCAATGTCATCAGGGTTTAACAAGTCTGACAAAGGGAGAACTTGGCATCACCATCTGTTATGCATAAATGACTCATGCATAATATTTTTTGAGATACAACCCATTTCTGGGTTGTTCAAGAGGATGGCCTTCATAGTTAATTATCTCATAGGCCCCATTTTTCAACACACGTTTAACGATGTAGGGCCCATGCCACATAGGTTGAAATTTACCTACCCCCAACTTATCATGAGCTTGGTCATACGGGAGGACGAGATCTCCTTCAAAGAATGAACGAGGGGAAACTGATTGATTAAAATGAGCTTTGACTCGCTTTTTTTGTGCCTCAATGACCAAAGCAGCTAAGCGACAAGTTCCATCTAACCTCTCTAAGTAAAGGAGACGCTCTTCTTCCAACAAAGTGTTAGGTAGTAATTCAACAGCTAGCTTGAGCGAAGGTATTTCACATTCAATCAGGAGAGTAGCTTCCAGATCATAAACCAACTGAAAAGGGGTGAATCTGGTCATTCTCTTCACTGAGGTTTGCTATGCCCAAAGAGCCAAAAATAACATGAGATGCCAGTTTGATTTGTGGATCCCAATCGTACGCTGAAGCATTGTGACAAGAAATTTTCTCACAGCTTCAACCTAGCCATTGGCTTGAGGGTAGTACGACGTTGAGTTGTCGTGACGTGGACCCAACTTAAAAGTCAACTCATACCATATAATACCAAATAGAATAACCAATTAGCATGCCAGGGCGAAACGGGTCTGCGTGAAATACTTTAGGTATATTCGGGCTAAGCAGTCCATCTGCAAATATGACATGCCCCGGTCGAGTGAGGGTTACACATCATAAAATCAATGCCCCACTTGGAAAAGGGACCAACGGTAATGAAAGGGTGAAGGGGAATAGGTGGCGCACACAATTTGCATTGATAAATTTGACAATCATGACATTTATGAACTGCGACAATACAGTCTTTGAAAATAGAAGGCCTAAAATAACTGGCATCAAGTATATTTTGTGCAGTAGCGTAACCAGACATATGACCACCACAGGTGCCACTATGACAATCATTCAACTCTCAACTTCCTCAAGGGTCAAACATCGGCGAATTACGAAATCAACTCCAATGTGATAGAGCGTATCTCCGACTATGCGATAAGGTTGCGAGTGATGTCGGATATGACGGTGGGCATATTTTGTCAACTCAGACCAAAATGTGGAAGTTTGGAGATATACGATGATATCACTGTACCAGGATTGAGGGTGCTAATAAAGAAAAGTGTATCGTCTGGAATACGGTCCTCAGAACGAGACGGAGCAGATTCAGAAGGGAGGGAACAAATCAAATCAGCAAAAACTAGTGATTTCTCTCATTTGGTAGTAGTAAATTCCAAATCATACTCTTGGAGGAAAACGATCCACTTCGAGTATTTTCCCCCCAGAAATTGTCGAGAAAATATAGGTAATGGGGTTGCAATCAGAAATCACAATCATATGCAAAAGGATATAATGACTAAAGCGCTGGACGACCTGGATCACAGCTAGTGGTAACTTCTCAACATGAGCATAACACGTTTTAGGATCGAGAAGGTTACGAGACAAGTAATAAATGACATGTTCGTGACCATCATCATCATCTTGAACCAAAACCATGGAAATTGTGCTAAAAGTGGCAGCTAAGTAGAGGGAAAAATCACGATGATAATTTGGAGGACATAACAAAGGAGCGTTGACCAACAATGTCTTGAGTGTATCAAAATATTGTTGAGCAACCTCATCCCAACAGAAAGGGATGTCCTATTTCAAAAGTTGTGTGTATCCTTTAGCTACTTCTGCATAGTTCGGTATAAAACGGCGTAGAAAATTCGCCTTACCTTGCAGACTCTGCAATTGATGTAATGAGGATGGAGAAGGGAGATTGACAATAGGCTCAAACTCAATTAGATCAAGGAAAATTTCGTCTTTAGATACGATAAACCCTAAAATTCTATCGGAATTGACGCAGAAGACACACTTATGTGGATTAAGATGAATGTTGTAGTGTCGACAACGAAGAAATATCTGACGAAGATGGTCCATATGGTCCCTATGCTTAGCTGAATGAGTCGAAAGGTGATCCAGGTAA
The DNA here is from genome assembly GCA_034641835.2 of Pinus albicaulis. NCBI lineage: Eukaryota > Viridiplantae > Streptophyta > Pinopsida > Pinales > Pinaceae > Pinus > Pinus albicaulis. Next base: position 17,145,379 of record MU968480.1, on the reverse strand, counting down.
GGTTAAATGATGTGATGAATGTCATGAAAAGCGTAGGACATCGCGCACTGGAAATTGGCCCCAACGTTCTTCAAGCCAAAAGGGAGTTTCTTATATGAAAAGGTACCCCAAGGATAGATAAAAGTCATCTTATGTTGATCGGTCAGGAGAATCTTAATCTGATTATACCCAAAAAATCCATTCATAAGGGAAAAAATCTGACTCTCGGCACAGTCGTCAATGATTTGATCGATGAAGGGAGTGGGATAATTATCCTTAGGACAGGCACGATTTATGTCACGGTAATCAACACAGACATGAATAGTTCCTTGTTTCTTATTGACGGGAACGATGTTAGAAACCCAATTTGTCAAGGGAATTGGATAAATGAAACCAGCTTTGAGAAGTTTTTCAACTTCACTTTTAATGGCTTCAGCCTTTCTAGGGTGCACCAGACGAAGACGCTGGTGAACAGGCTTCGAACCGGGATAGGTAGGGATTTCATGCACCACTATAATAGGATCAATGCCATGCATTTATTCATAGAAACATGTGAAAACGTCATGGAATTAGTGGAAAAGGATATTATAAACTTGGACCTCATCTGAAGAACAAGTGACTCCCACATGGATGTTCTCGACGATTATTGGCTTCACGGAAATGTCAATAGGCATCGTTTATGTGATATTGCTCAAGTTACCTTCTGTAAATAATTCATGTGTCAGAATTGGTGTTTGAAGTGGAGGATAAGGGACTTGAGATGAAAAACGCTCAAGACATGTAGACATAGTCCTGAGGCCAAGCATAAACGGATAATTATGACCAAGGGGATTGAGAATATACATCTAGAGACAAGCTCAAAGAAGCACCATGAGAAGGTGGAGTATCCGATGCAGTAATGAGTTCATAATAATTAATTTCAATCGGACACAAAGGCATCGAATCTCCATATGAATCGACCTGTTCAGGCAAAGGAATAATCCACGGGTCATCAGACTGAGAGATCATATTAATTTGAATAGTCTTTGGTGGTGAAAGGGGAAAAATACCCATGAGGGCTGGATCCTAGAAGAGCTCTGGCCCAATGCTCTCGAAGGGAGTAGGGACCTTATCCACATATGGAACGTTGTTCTTGGAAGAAGAGGTGAATAATGACAATTGATCGACAACAACAATCTTGCCCTCGTGTGGAAATTTCAAAACATAGAAGAGGGTGGACGGAATGCAAAGCATAGCGTGAGTCCAACTGTGACCGAGTAGAAGATTGTAATTGAGTTTAGCATCACTGACTTCTACTTCAACATTGACTATCTTCCCTTTCAATGTAATTAGAAAATTTGCGAGAACACCCAAACATTTTGATTCCCTTCCATCAAATGCTTCAAGGGCATTTGGCGAGGAATTTAGGGCCAGAGAGCCAATGGCCTGTTACACTAAAAACTGTCACCTTGACATTCTGCTAACTGTATGAGCTCATTAACACTCATACATACCTCCTATGCAATTCTTACAACCTTTACTCCTCATGTCAAGCCCTGAAACAAGAAGAAAAACCCTAAAAACCTCTGAAAGAATGGGTACGCAGGTAACATGAAGCCTGCCTACATTCTTGGCTTCGGTACGCAGGTAATGCATGGCTTACCTGTGTTCCAGAATGCAGTTTTCCTTTGGAATGCTTGCGTACCCCCTCCAAACTCAAAAAGTGAGAAAGTAATGTTAAAAAGTTGATTTGAGGTCAATTCTAGAAGGTTCTAGATGAGAATTTTTGGGGATGAGTACGCTTTGATAAGGTGCATGTATCCCTCACCTTAAGGAACTAATCCCTTGATGTGAGGACTCTATCCCTTTGAAGGAGGATTCTATCCCTTCAAATGTGGAATCCTAACCTCCTCATATGCTCTATAAAAAGAGGCATTGTGTAGCCTCAAATGGTTAGATTTTGGAGATTGAGAATTGGAGTTCAAGCTTTATGTGTGATTGAGTTGAAGTGCTGTTGACATTTAGACTTCTTTCTGCTGAGCTTTTGAGAGGAAAGATAACATACCTCTATGTGCTCCTAGAGGAAGAGTGCAAGATTGATCAAAGTAGAGGAGACTCCTGCTTCGGACCCTGGGAAGGCCTTTTCAAACATCAAGGCTAAGGTTTTAAGGTTCTTCTATTATTTTAAGATTAATACAATCAAGTTTTGTTTTTCTCAATAAATTGTCGTTTGATTGTTTATTTCAATAAACTTTCGTTTGATCATTTATTTCATAGACTCCTTGATCACTATGATAGGTATGTTTTATAATTATTTGTTATACAGGTGCTATTTAATATTGTCTTGTTTGTGATTGCAGGTTGACAAAAGACGACACTTTGTTGCGACGAAAGAACTCTTGTTGCAACAGAAGGATTATGGATGCGACGGAAGCACTACGACCACAAATAAGCATTTGGATATAAGGTAGGATTGGCACCTTCATAGCATTTATTTGTAAAATGAATATATTTAGAGAAATACAAACTTAGTTGTTTGTTTGTTGCTAGATTGTCTTCTGACACTAGGGAGATCGATCTTATCCGCAAGATCGATTTATCCAGCCAACATGGCCTTCCAGCAAGAAGCTGACATGATGCAGGTTGATACACCTTCGTCCCTAACAACTCAATGGATTTCAAGACCATTAATAACGACTTGTATAATGAGCGCAATCTAGTGCAAAAGTCAGGGGACGAAATTCTCTAGATCGAAAGTGAGAAGGCTAGTATCAGTAGGATCAAACCCACCGATCCCAGATAATAAAGCTTTCTGCTAAGATGGAAAACTCTGGAGTACTTCTAACGCAGACATCGCGGACAGTTCCTGTGCCAAATCCTCAACGATACTGTAATGTTGAGCAGCACGGGCGTTGGGATTATAAGAAGATTTTCGCAGAACACCTTTGGAAGGTGGTCACACAACAGGTTCAACACTGGGCCTTTCAATCTCAAGAGGGCCGGAAATAGGTGGGGGAGGAGGACCATCAGCAATCTCCTTCCCTATTGTTTGGCACAACCCTGCATAATATTTCGACCAAGTAGCAATAGAGACGAATGCAGAGCTGTTCATCATGAACACTTGAGAGCCAGATGAAATAGATGATTGAGGCTTCTCGACCATCTAGGCCTGCTGAAATGGAAAAGGTTCTTTAAGGATAGTAGGAGTACCCTGATTTCCTTTGAGCAACCTACTCACTTCGGACAATCGAGGACAATCCTTGGTGTAGTGCTCTTCATCACAAATCAGAAAGGGATACTTCGTCTTACGCTGCAAACCATCATCAGCATGAGATTTGGACGAATATGGTTTCGGGGCATTGGTCGTGGTCTTGCCTTTACCATTCTTTTTCCCTTTAGAAGTATTATCCGTGGGATTAGCCTGAATGGAATTGACCTCCAAGGTTTTACCAGGATTCCAGCTAGACTGAGGATCAATATCATTGGAAGAATTAGACTTTTGCTTCCCAGGTTTGAAGGAGGAATACTTACGCGAAGTATGAGACACAGAACCAATAATACCATCAACGGATGGGGTCGCCGATGTGTTAGAAGTTCTAGGTAGATGAGCATTAGTAAAAATAAAATACAATATGCCCGATTGAAAGTACATGAGATCAAGGTACTGGGCACGAGAAATGGCCTGTTCCTCGGTTACACATGCCCCCATGGCTATGTTTTTCACAATCTGATTGACAAAGGAGGTAGTGAACCAATGAGTAAGAAGCTGATTAGGAATTTCAAATTTGATCAAGCAACGATGAAGTCTCCATTCATGAATATGGTCTGAGATATGAGTAGCCTGGTCCTGTTTCAAGGAGGTGAGGAGATGTGTCCCAGCTTCATAACGAACTGATAACTGAAAATGAGTAAGGAACGCCATGGCAAGAGAGTTGAAATCTTGAAAGATACCGTGAGAGAGCTCAATATACCACTTAGCAGCACCACCAGTAAGATTCTGTTGGAAAAGACGAAGTTGAATGGAATCATCAACCCAAGATTTAGAGGAACACCACAAGTGGTAAGTCATAACATGTGCTTGGGGGTCTTCTCCTAACTTGCCTTCAAATTTGGGACAATCACCAAGAATCTTAGTCGGAACTGGAGGTCAATACAGGTTATGAAGAATAGGATCATTTGTCAACTTTGACACATCCGGTAACTCCAACATGGCGAGAAATGGTAGTTGAGGGTTAAAAGGCATAGAAGGTCCTTGATAAGAACCTGAACTTGCATTCCATCCTCTTTGAGAAAAGCTTTGCCCCCATGGGTTCTATCTCGAAGGATTCAGACGATATGGGGGATAAGCCGAATAATTCTGTTGATATTGAGGATACTGATTTTTAGTATACCATCGAGGTCCTTGTTGAGGATTTTGTAGCAGAATGTAGGTATGGCCTTGCGGTTGATTATACATCAAATGAGATTGAGGGTGATAAGTAAAACCTTGAGGCGCACTATATACTGGTCGATATTGACCATGAGGATAATAAATGCCTTGGGTTTGAGCTGGCTATTGATAAGTGGGTCCTTGTTGATCTGAAAAAACAGGGTGAACTGGCTGCTGAGCAGACTGAATAGGCTACTGAAAAGTAGGACCCTGCTATGAAGCAGTGTAAAATTGATGTTGAGTAGACTAAGCTGGTTTCTGGGTCGGTTGAGTAGGTTGCCCTTGTGGAGTAGATTTTCCTGGATGCTGAGAGCCACCAGGTTACCCTAGCTGAGCAGGTTGGCCTGATGGTTGCGATGGACCAGGTTGCCCTGGAGGAGGACCAGAGGGTTGTCCTTGTTGCCCAAATTTCGGACCAGTTCGAGTATATGATCCCGGTTGTTGGATAAAATGTTGTCCTTGAGACGAATATATTTTCCCCCCAAAACCGTAAGAAGGTCTTGGTTGATAAAAAGGTTGACTGGAAGGCCCCTGAGGTTGTCCTTGTTGGACCATGGGTTGGCCTTGTAAAGGTTGGCCCTGTGGATCGTAAGGTTGTCCCTGAGGACCGTATGCAAACCCCGACTGAGTTGAAGGTTTTCCATGAAAGGGTTGTCCTTATGGGCGATGGGTTTGCACCTGGTAAGTCCTCCCAATCTCTAGAATGATTTCATGGGGGTCATAAATAGGAACGCCATGCTCATCATAATGATGGGGAGTAGGAAATGCATAGATGGGGGTACCGACAACATCATAGTGATGAGGAGTAAGATAGGGAAAATAAACAGGATTACCATATTTGTCATAATGGTGTGGCGGATTAATAGGAGCATGAGGCTGTTGAGAATGTTAGAAAATTAAATATTACAGAGCAATGCAACACATAAAATATGTGGAAAATAAAAGCACACAAAACACATAAAACTAGAGAGACACAGATATATGTGGTTCACCCAGTTTGGACTACGTCCACCCCGAACAACCAGTCCTTCCTTTATATTATCCAGCAAAAAATGAAGAGACAAAACCTACAACAGATCCGATGTAATATCCTCTGTTCTCTCTCACAGTCTCCCTATCTATTTCCCGCTCAGAGAATACACATACATTACACAGCAACAATACAATACCCTCATAAAAATGAGGGGTTTCCTTCTAGGGCAAAAAACCCTAAACTAAACATAACTTCTACCATCAGATCATTCGCCTAATGAACGACCCAGATTGACTAGAAATTACTATACTTTTACAAGGAAATTTTACATCTATTTTTTGGCTTCAGGGGCGCTGCCCTCGAAACCCCTGTCGGGGGACTGCTGGCCCCCGGACCCCCCAGCCAGGGGCTCGGCCCCCCAAGACCCTGCGAGGAGGACAAGTCCCCCCCCGCACCCCCCCACGTGCAAGGGTGTACAATTTTCTTGGGGTATACATCCAGCTAAAACAAGGATCTCTGAATTACGAAGAAAATCAGGCTCCACACCCAACAATCTCCCACTTGGAGATTGATTGTAGAAACTCCACCGCTACTTAATTTGCTGGAAAATGACTCCTATTTGGACCTGGTTGTTCCTCATCTTCATCATCATCCTTGAAAACCAATTGAAACTAAGTACATTTTCAGTTTCTCCTTGGTTACAACTTTTGTTAGCATATCTACAGGATTCTGGCTAGTGTGTATCTTTTCCAGCTTCAACTCTCCATCTTCCAATACTGACCGTATGAAATGCTACTTGAGATGTATGTGTTTAGTCCTGGAATGAAATGTTGAGTTCTTTGCAAGATGAATGGCACTTTGGCTATCACTGTATAACATGCCCATATCATGCTTCTTACCCAATTCACCCATAAGCCTTTGTAACCAAATCATTTCTTTACTAGCCTCTGTAGCAGCAACATACTCTGCTTCTGTTGTTGAAAGTGCAACAACACTTTGGATTTTTGAAACCCAACTAACAGTTGTTCCACCTACAGTAAATACATATCCTATAGTGCTCCTCCTGTTATCTCTGTCACCTGCCATATCTGCATCAACATATCCATGTAGAGAAATGTTTGAACCACCAAAGCATAATGCTTGATTTGTGGTATCTCTCAAATATCTGAGAATCCATTTTACTACCATCCAATGTTCTTTTCCTGGATTATTCATGTACCTGCTTACAACTCCCACTGCATGTGCAATATCAGGCCTTGTGCAGACCATTGCATACATTAAGCTTCCAACTGTTGATGCACATGGAACTTTAGACATATATAATACATGTCTTCTTGGGTCTTTGGGCACATCTCCTTATTAAGTTTGAAATGGCTAGCAAAATGTGTACTAACAGGTTTTCATTGTGCATATTAAATCTTTTCAACACCTTTTCTATGTACTCATTCTGAGACAGTGTTAATTTGCGATTTTTCCTGTCTCTAGTTATCCTCATACCAAGGATTTGTTTTGCAGCTCCCAAATCCTTCATTGAAAATGAATTTGTCAATTTTCTTTTGAGCACATTTATTTCCTGCATGTTAGACCCTGCAACAAGCATGTCATCTACATACAATAACAATATAATATAGCTGCCATCATTTTGCCTTTTTAGATAAACATAATGATCAGAGTGACATCTAGTATAACCTTGTTGAGACATAAACTTGTCAAATTTTAGATACCACTGCCTTGTAGCCTGTTTTAAGCCATACAAGCTCTTCTTTAACCTGCACACCAATTTTTCTTTCCCTTTGACCTCATATCCTTCTGGTTGCTGCATGTATATCTCTTCCTCCAAATCTCCATGGAGAAATGTTGTCTTTACATCTAATTGTTCAAGATGTAAATCTTCCGCTGCTACAAGACTTAAAATAGTTCTGATTGAATTCATTTTAACAACAGGAGAAAATATTTCATCAAAATCAATATCTTTCTTCTGTGCAAACCCCTTCACCACAAGTCTAGCTTTGTACCTCTGTTTTCCTCCATATTCTTCCTTCAGCCTGTAAACCCATTTATTCTGCAATGTAGTTTTACCTACAGGCAACTTGACTAAGTCCCAAGTCTGGTTATGCATTAAGGAGTCCATCTCTTCTTTCATGGATAGCTCCCACTTCTTGCTGCTTTCAACCTGTATTGCTTCTTCATAACATTCAGGTTCACCAGAATCAGTTAGCAATAAATAATATAATGAAGGAGAGTATCGTTTAGGGGGTCTACTTATCCTGGTAGATCTTCTAACACCACTTTCAGGTGTTTGAGGTGCCTGTTGCTATTGTGGTGGTCGTTGCTACTGTGGTTGCTGATTATTATCATTTTCAGGCACCTTTACTTTTTCAGTTATCTCATCAAGAACCGCGTATTCCTTGCTTTCTTTTTCCTGTTTCTTTTCCTGCAGCCAATTCTTATACAAGACCTTCTCATTGAATATTAGATCTCTGCTCCTAATGATTTTGTGATTTTCATAATAATATAAGTGATAACCAAAATCATTAGCACCATATCCAATAAAGGTACATTTCTTTGATTTTTCCTCAAGCTTTGTTCTATTTTCCTTATTAATATGGACAAAGACCTCACAACCAAATGGCTTTAAAAAAGAGTAGTTTACCTTTTTACCTGTCCATGCTTCCTATGGAATACCACCATCCAAGGAACTTGAAGGCCCTCTGTTTATTAGATAAACAAAAATATCTACAACATCTGCCCAAAATTGTAAAGGCAATCCTGCATGCAATCTCATGCACCTTGCACACTCCATGATTGTTCTGTTCATCCTTTCTGACACACCATTTTCTTGTGGTGTTCTTGGAACTGTCTTCTCTCTACGAATTCCATGCTCTAAACAGTACCTATCAAACTCTTTGCTGCAATATTCACCTCCATTGTCTGATTTAAGACACTTTAACTTCTTTCCTGTCTCAATATCAACCAAAGCTTTCCATTTCTTGAAAGTATCAAATACATCAGATTTATTTTGAATACAATAAATCCAAGTTTTTCTAGTTGCAGCATCAATAAACGTAACATAATAGCGAGAGCCACCAAGAGATGATACCTGAGTAGGTCCCCATACATCTATATGCACAAGCTCCAATTTTTCACTCTTCTTTTCTTTCCCAACTCTGAGAAATCTGACTCTCTTTTGTTTTCCATAAATGCAATTTTCACAGAAATCCAAATCAACATTCTTCAAACCTGGCAAAAAATTTCTTGAGTGAAGAATCTTCATCCCCTTCTCACTCATATATCCGAGCCTATGATTCCATAGTGCTGCATCTTCTCCTTTGGAAGTTAAAGCATTAACAGAGTTAGAAATACCATTGCATAAATATAATGTACCAACATTTTCTCCTTTTTCTATTACTAGCGCTCCTTTGGTGACCTTCCAAGCTTTATCTGTGAAAGTTGTCACACAACCTTCATCACCTAACTGCCTTGTTGAAATAAGATTTTTATTTAGATTTGGAACATGCCTTACCTCCTTTAGTAGCCATTGGTTTCCATTGTGCTATTTTACAAGAACCTTACCCATTCCAACAATTTTACAAGGTTTATCATCACCCAAATGAACTTGTCCAAAATCTCCTTAAACATAGTCATGAAAATATTTCTTATCAGGTGTGGCATGGAATGAAGCCCCTGAATCTACAACCCAAGAATCAGTAACATTTTCGAAAGAAAGAATCAAAGCATCTTGTAACACATCACCTGTCACATTTTCTTCATGATTATTTTCTTGTTGTGCATCTCCTTCTTTTCCCTTCCGAGATCTACAGTCTTTCTTTAGGTGTCCTTTCTTTCCGCATTTCCAGCACACTATCCCCGATCTGGACTTGGATCTGCCTTTCCTTGATTTACTTCGATATCCTGAGCTCTTTCCTCTTTCCATTCTTCTTCCCCTAGACTCTGCACTCAAAGCATTACCCGATGTCTCACCGGAGCTTTTCCGTCGCATTTCCTCGCTAAGGATAGCACCGACAACATCATCAAACTTTAAAATACTAGATCCAGAGACAGAGTTACTAATGGCCATTACTAAACCATTCCAACTCTCTAGCAATGAGCACAAGAATAACAAAGCTCTAACTTCATCATCAAAGTTTACCCCTATAGAACTTAACTGACTGGTAACTATATTAAAATCATTTAAATGGTCTGCAACAAATCCACCTTCCGACATCTTCATATTAAATAGTTGTTTCATAAGAAATACCTTGTTTTAGGCCGATAGTTTTTTATATAGTTTCGCTAACGTCTGTATCAAACCCTTTGTTGTTGTTTCCTTCGAAATATTGAAGGTGACTGATGCCGCAAGGCACAACCGTACTGTTTCGAGTGCCTTTCTATCGAGAATTTTCCATTCCGCATCTGTCATGGCCACCGGCTTCTTTGCTTTTCTGCTCAATGGTAGGTACAGATCTTTCTGATACATATAATCTTCCATCTGCATCTTCCACAGCGGTAAGTTTTGGCCATTAAATTTCTCGACCCTAAACTTAGAATCTTCCGCCATTGCTCCCACTTGAACCAGGAACCCTTCTTTCCTGCGAGTTTATCAGCCAAATATACCTTCGACTCTAATACCAGTTGTTAGAAAATTAAATATTACAGAGCAATGCAACACATAAAATATGTGGAAAATACAAGCACACAAAACACATAAAACTAGAGAGACACAAATATACGTGGTTCACCCAGTTTGGGCTACGTCCACCCCAAACAGCCAGTCCTTCCTTTCTATTATCCAGCAAAAAATGAAGAGACAAAACCTACAATAGATCCGCTATAATATCCTCTATTCTCTCTCACAGTCTCCCTATATGTTTCCCGCTCAGAGAATACACATACATTACACAGCCGCAATACAATACCCTCATAAAAACGAGGGGTTGCCTTCTAGGGAAAAAAACCCTAAACTAAACATAACTTCTACCATCAGATCATCTGCCTAATGAACAGCTCAGATTGACTAGAATACTATACTTTTACAAGGAAATTTTACATCTATTTTTTTGGCTTCGGGGGCGCTGCCCCCGAAACCCCCGCTGGGGGACCGCTGGCCCCCGGACCCCCCAGCCGGGGGGGTCAGCCCCTCCAGCCGGGGGGGTCAGCCCCTCCAGACCCTGCAGGGGGGGAAAAGTCCCCCCCGTGTGCAAGGGTGTACAATTTTCCTGGGGTATACATCCAACTAAAACAAGGATCTCTGAATCAGGAAGAAAATTATGCTCCACACCCAACAGAGAAACCTAAGAGTTATGTTGATTAATAGCCAATAGATACTCTTCAAAAGTGAGGCCACCAGGTATCTCAGTTTAGGTCGCTAGTGTTTGAGTGATCGTCGCAGATGCAGCGATACAAATAGCAGGTTGAACTAGAACAGATGTAACCGCAACGAACGAAGCAGGTGTCATCGGTGACAGTCCTAACGATGGAAGGAATGGACTCCTGGATGGAGTAGATGATGCCATAGAGGCAACACCAGCAATAATATGACCCAAAGACCTATATCCAGCTGGAAGTGACACTGATGGTGAAGATTGAGCAGACACATGAGTAGTGTTTTCAGGGAAAAGTTGATACTCTTTTGTAGAAACAGGAATTCCATCACTGCCAATAGGACCTGACGTGTCCATGTCTGACTCTTCTATAAGATATTTGAAAAGACTACGGGGATTAGGAGGTATAAAAACAGCTAAAAAATGTGATCTCGACATAAAAGGATGGAATTCTTCCTCGTCCCCAAAACCAGACCAAGCACCCGAGGGAGGCCAATTGAACTCAATTGGCTCATCAGCGGGAGACCGTGTAGCAAGGGGTAAGACCGATGGGAGAATAGGTTGCTGAAGCTTGGAAAACCTAGAGGATTGAGGAGTTTTGAATGAACTATTCGATAAAGGACTACCTCTAGAAGGGAGCGAGGACAACGAAACCGGTGGTTCCACCACCGTGACTGCTTCTCAACAATAAGGAAAAAGAAAGATCCGAGCAAAGACTCAAAAAACTGAGGCAAATGAAAAACAAGCCAAGTGTTAAAAATTTTATGAGTGTGTGATCGTGGGTAGTTTATTTTAAGACACTGAAACCAAAATTTGTTGTTTGATGTTTTGAGAGTCAAGAAATAGGAAAAAGATGACTCTAGTCACTTTCAATGTTGAACGAGCGCGAAAGGACAAGTGCTTGATGATATTTTCAAATTTAAGGAGTCAATAAAGATCAAAATTGACTACTCAGGTAATCTAAGCAAGAGGGTAAGCCAGGTTTCCGTGAACTTCCATATACACCTTGGTGATCAAATGAAAAAGAAATGACCAAGGACTTGACAAAAGTGCAGGTAATCTCCCCGAATGATGTGTTCGGTGTATCACGGTTAGGGTGGCAGACTTGGCTTCTTATGGATAAAAGGATTGCAACCTAGAGGGGTCTCCCTTTATATACTCAATTTTACGGGGAGAAAGAGTCCATATTAGTGCTATCAGGAGCCAAATGGAAAACGACAGCTAATAGGTTTTAAGACGCCGAAACATGTCTCTAACTTAGACCACTAGAATATTTCGTTAGGTTTCAATGTTGCCTTAGGTTAATTGAAATAGATTTTAATGTTGATCTTGGATTAAGTTTCAATTTCCAGGCGCTAACGAATGTCAGACCTAAAATCTTCATAAATGCAAAACTATATGCATAAGGATACCATTTTCGTCCAATGAAAGCTATCTACGAGAAGGAAAGAAAACTTTCAAGAAATATCGAATAATGAAATCATGTGAAAACATCCGCTAGTGTATCTAATGAAATCTATAGAAAACAAAATTCTTTCCTAGCCTATGAAATGTTAGTTATGCGAGAGAATGTTTCATTTTCAAAGCAAAAAGAAATGCAATATTTTGGTTTTTTCAGTGCAATAGAGCAAACAATGCACTAAATGACATGAAAAACAAAACTAAACACTAGCTTGAGAGAGCGAATGTAAAAGTGGAAATGGAATGACTCCTCCAACATAAAACAAACACAAAAATACCCAAACCAATGCTACAATCTTTTCAAATCAAAGAGAAATCTCCAAAATGACCCATGCAAGCAATGTAATCGGTGCTTGGACTAAGAGGAAAAAAATCAAACAAGCGAGGCAATGATCATTCAACCAATGAACATACTCAACAGGATCAAAGAGACCAAGAGGAATTAAACAGGGAACGAATCCAACAGCTGTCAAGAAATTTGATCTCCAAACAGAAGGCTCAGTGCACCAAGGCACTCAGAAACCCTAAGACCTCAAGTCACACTGATAAGAAATTGACAAACAACTGAGGAAAACAAGCCTCCAACAGTCAAAGATAGTCCAAAACACTTCAATTACTCTCAGGAATAACCTAGAAACAAGTACAATCAACCAAAAATTCATGAAAAAATCACACCAAAAAACTCACAGCGGTTAGCGTGACTATGAGGCGGTATTCAGTGCCAAACAGGGGATGTCGCGAGTGCTACAAAAGCAACATGCGCCAATCAGTGCGACTGTTCAGGGGAAAGCTACGCCAAGCTAGTTAACCAATGAAAAGGGGAAAACTCAATAGAGTAGAGGTTAATCTTGACACTCTGGGGCTAAACAAGGGTTTGAATCACAATTAAACAACTAGAAAGGTAAACAACAAGACAAGAATCCAAAAAACGACCCAACAAGGTCAAAGACAAACTCACACTGATCCCCAGTGGAGTCGCCAACTTGTTATGTAGGTAAATCCTCTCTACGGAAAGAGACGATCCCTCTAGCCCTAGAGTGGGTCCAGTAACAAGGAATCATGCTAAGGTGTAGGTTCCTAGATATTTTAATGAAAGAGGATGCGATAAGATAGCCTACCTATGGTCCAATGCTGTTGTCAGCAATCGTAATGGTGATGAGAACTTCTCGCTCCCGTTTCGGCAAGTCACAATCCCTTTGTTTATCATGCTTGGACACCTGCACATAGATCAGAAAAAAATAACCACATACTACATATTAAATTCATCCAAAATCTACTAGTCAGTCAGAGAAGAATAAGCATATTGCATTCGATAAAGACAAAATACAAGATGGGAACCAGACAATAGTCATTTATATTATTAAGTAGAAGGAAGAGATATAACCATGCTCTCATGTCGCAGTATCCTCCATTGGGGTTCGGGCGAAGCATGTCTCAAAAATCATCGAGGAAATTGGATGGGTTAAAGGCCTTATCGATGGATTTCTCCCTTGTTCTACCTTCTCGATAACTCAGTTATTCAACTATAGTTCAGTTCTCCTAGTTTAGCGCTTCAGCTGTATAATTCTCTTTTTTCAGCTAGCTTTCATAAAGAGAGAAGGCTTGTTTATATAGAGGCAAAGGAGGAGGTTGGGATCCCTATAAAGGTGGAAGGGAGGCCTATCCTTTAGGAGTGTTCCAAGGGAGGTGGAAACTACTAACTAAAGAGGGAGCCTGTGGTTGTTTCAGTTCAACCACTCCCAATGACTCATCCCCGAGGTGGTTAGAATGGAACCTACGCCTCTATTTTAAAAAAAAAATTCATAAATATCTTGGCGCGGGTGTCTAACTTGCACAAAGCACTAAGTGGCCCAGGCTTAGTGTTAAATTTCCTGGTCGGCGCGAGGAGGTAAAAGGCTACTCGCGCCAAGGAAAAAATAAGTATTTTTACAGCTCTTCTTAGGGAAATGTCAACAAGAAGAAGGTTTCCTTCATCAAAAGGGATGCAAGGATACTATTTGAAAATCACGATACTACATATTGGTCACAGAAATGGCCCTCCAATGTGCGAGTTGAGGATTTCAGGGACAGTGACAAAATGCTGTGTAACAATAGTATGAAATTATTTTACCCTAAAAATCGCCAAAAATTAATATAGAGAGTATATAAAAAATAATATAAATTTAAATATATTTACCAAAATATCTCCAAACATTTTACATATTGCACTTTATGGATTAGTTAGATTCGCCAAGGTTTCTAAACTTTAAGATAAATCTCGATCCTTAAAATTTTCCTTGGTTAAATGTGGACTGCCTTTGACCCTACTTTCCACCATTGCTGGACACATCCAACATTGTAGAACAAATCAAACCAACAAATTTAAACCCAGAACGAATGGAACAAGCCACAAATGATCATATCATGGACACATAGATCAGTAACACCTGGCAACAAAGGATCCCTCTATATCAAGTTATCAAAGTAGGCCAACTCCTTCACCAGGGAAAGTGGTTCACTAGGGACCAGAATCAACAAAAATTTCCTCATCTCATGGAGGAACTCAACACAATGGGGAACATTTCTTTCTAAGGGGGGAGGATTGATCTAGGTGGATATTTGTGGCCACTCACCTATTCCACTAGGACCCCCACCATTAATTCTTTCAGTTTTCCAGTTTCCTTAATTATAGCACAATTTACTATTTTTGTGAGTTTTTCGGGTCCTGAATTTCTAGAGTCGTTTTGAGGCCCTAAACGACATTTTTTTGGAAAAATGAGACTAGCATGGGTCATTAGCTAATGTTGGTCACTTGAAAGTTACATACCCTGAAAGTTAATGTACCAATTTACCCAAACAGGGTTCACAGTTTTGGTGCTTCATCTCCTAGGGTTAGGTTTTTGGATTTTTAGGGTTTTCCCATGTTGTTCAATAATACAAATTCCATTGAGCCTCATTATAACATAGTTCAGAGGCATGTAGCTACCACATATCTTCTCAGAGATAAGCTACCATCGCCCGAGCTAGTTTATTTTCCATTCTATATGTAACCATTTTTCAGTATTTGATATTAATGAAATGAATTTTTATTCTTGCTACATCTCAGCGTTTATGTTTATGTTTTTGTTTTATTGTATTCTTTCCTAAGTCTGGATCACACCCCATTGCGAATTCAGCTACTCTTCAAGCTTGTCTATATATAAACCAAAGAGGGTAGGAGAAAATGGGAAACCTTGTTTGACCCTGATGTCACTTCTAAAACTTTTAGAAATGTCTACTAAAGTTCTAATTTTGACTTTCACCTCTTCATACAGCTTATGCACAACTGCTCTCAAATGCCTAGGAACCCTAAGTTCCTCCATTATGTGCCAAATATTATCCCTAGGAATCGTGTCAAAGGCTTTTCTGAAATCAACAAAGCAACAAAAGACTTCTTCCTTTTTCTCCCAAAATTTTCAATGATGTGCCTTAATGTTATACCATAATCAACTATGGAATGCTTAGGTCTAGAAACTACTTTACCTCTAGCATGTTTATCTCTTTCTTCTTCCCACTTACTGATTTTATTTTCTAACATGCTTCCAAATAACTTTGCAAACAAGGTGTTTATCATTATGGTCCTATAATTTGAGGGATTATCGACGTCACCACTCTCGAAAAGAGGTATTTCTAGACTAGTTGTCTAGTCTGTGGGGAACCCTTATTCTAGGATTCCGTTGAAAACTTTTGTAATGTGAGGTGCAAGAATTTTTAAGCCCCACTTTAGATATTCTGCTTGGATTTCAGCTAGGTCTTTTACTTTTCCAACACCCAACTTATTGATACCCATCTCTATCTCTTGCACCGTTAATGGGGCAGATGCTAAGATTTTAGATTTGTCAAAACAAATAAGGTGTTTGGTAGAATGGGAATTTTGAAAAAATAAATTTAATTCCTTTAATTTTTATTCTATATTTTTAATCTTCATAATGTTTTATTCAATTTTATAATTCTAACAATTCATGGTTAACTACTATAATAAACATATTAAATAGTTTAATTCTTATCTAAAATTAATTATTTATTTGACTTAGTAAATTTATCAACGTTCCCATAATTTTCCATTTCCCATTGACTTATTTTTTCCCCTTGTCTATATATTCTCGTCCAACACTATTCAATTTACCATCTTTGATATTTTAAATATCTCATGTCTTCACCATTTCAAACATTTGACTAACCCTATATTGACTCCAAAACATAAATTTAATATTTTTATTAAAATTCAAATGTATTCGTTTGAATTTAATTCTACACTCCTATTATAATTTTATTATCTTCAAATATTAAATTATAAATCCAATAATAATAACATAATAATAGTACTAAATTTTATTTTTTAACCCCCAAATTTTTCTAATTTTGACCAAATGAATTTAATTCCTTTAATTTTTATTCTATATTTTTAATCTTCTTATTTATTTATTCATTTTTATAATTCTAACAATCCATGGTTAACTCCTATAATAAACATATTAAATAATTTAATTCTAATTTTGATTTTAATTTTAATTTTAAATTAATTATTTCTTTGACATAGTCAATTTTTCAACATTCCCTTAATTCTCCATTTCCCTAACAACTAATTTTTTTCCCCTCATCTATATATTCTGGTCTAGCACTCTTCCTATCATTAGTTAAGCATCTTTCCCCTGAAGATGGATGAAGTGTTCACTTGAAACATCAGGCTCTTTGAACAAAATGCACAGGTTTCCAGAAGCTCTCAACAACATGGTGCCAACACAGTCAATGAAACAGGGATGATGTCAAACACATTGGACCATATTAAAGATAGTATAACATTATTCCAAGACCTCATAAACATCCAAGTCGCTCGCTATCAAAATGGGGTTTTCCCAATTGCTATATTCCAACCGGTGCAGATGTTAATCCTATGTATGATTATCAAACACTACCAATTAAGGTAGGGGTTAGTAGCACAAGTATGAGATATGGGTACTCAATTCATCCATGGCTACAGGGGAAAATTGGACTCAATCATATGGTAGCAAAAAAACAAAACCTATTTAACCATTATTATCTAGGCCAACTTACTTGGATCAACCAAGCAACTCAACAAGGCTAGATAAAGAAGATTTTAGAGATCATCAATCTTAGGGGTGATCTAGGTGGATATTGGTGGCCACCCACTTATTCCACCTAGACCTCCAGTCGGTTTCATCATTTTCCTTGTTTATAGCAGAATTTACTATATTTTAGTAGTTTTTCGGGTCCTGAACTTCTGGAGCAGTTTTGACCCCCTAAACGATGTTTCTTTAGGTCCACCATAGAATGAGTTTGCAGAAAATCATGTAGTAATCAGAGAAATATTTCCAACGAGGTATCGTACACACAAAACAGAGATAATATTACCAAGTTACGACCCCTGGAAGTTGGCTACCCAACTAACCCCAATGGGGCCCATAAACCCTTGGCATCCCATCTCCTGGGGTTAGGGTTTTGTTTTTTTGGGGTTTTATCTCGTTGTTCAACAATAAAAAGGCCCTTCAGTCTCATTGTAGCATATTTGAGAGTCATGTAGTTTCCTCATATATTATCATAGATAAGCTACCATCGCCTGAGCTAGTTTATTTCTATTATGTCTATAAGCATATTTTAGTCATTTGAGATTAATGAATCAAAGTGTTATTTCTACTACATCTCTATATTTATGGCTATATATATATATATATATATATATATATATATATATATATATAAGTTCAGACCAGTGGTATTAGAGCGGTCTGCTCTTTCTCTGTATTTATTTGCATGTCCCCAACGAGGTCAGGGTATAAGGAGTTAGGGCTCAAACTAGCTGAACCTTTGGAATACAGTCTCGCAAACCCCGATGAATTCCCATTGCAGAAGAAAAGAAAGATGAGGGAGCAGTAGATCCTTTCAAAATATTTCTTAAAGAAGCCCTCAAGCGACAAAGGAACATGATGATGGATAAATTTTCTAAGATCCTTCGGTGCATGCCCACAAGCGATGCATCTTCATCCGAAAACCACTCTGGAGGTCCCACTCCCTTAAAGGTACAAGTCAACTTTGAAATTCCCATATTTGAAGGCTAGATAGATATAAACATCATAGATAGATGGTTAAATCTATTGGAAGAATATTTTTCGGTTCAATATTTTTCCAATAGGGAAAATATTACTTTTGTGCTCCTTAAAGTCGCCCCCCATGTCAAGGAATGGTGGGAAACCTACTACAAACAAGGGACGAGAGAGAACCCTCACTATTTTCATTCACACCCACTTGGAATTCTTTCTGAGATGCCATGAAGGAACAATATTACCCCATGGGGAGCTATGAGGACAAATACATAAAATCAACTACACTGCGGAACCAAAGGGATCAAGGTGTGCATCAGCTGGCGAATATGTTCCATACCCTATTAGGTCCCTATATTACTAGTGTATTCCCTTATTCTTGTTAGTGTGGCCTCCTTATTGCTATTTTTGTACCCCTGTAACACCAATATTGTTATTATTGTGCCCTTACATTATTATTGTTAGGTCGGCTAGGATTATATTGTGACCCCATGGACTCCTAAATATAGGAGGTTTTGTCATTTGTATCATAAAAGAATTTTTCATTTATGTAATGTAAAGGAGGTTTACCCCTCGAAGTGGATTATTTCTAAGCCATTGATCTCTTGTTTCTTCTATTTCTGGAGCTGGTTTCATAACATTTGGTATCAGAGCTTTGGATTCTAGGGTTTTTCTACTCCAAATAAGTCATCATGTAATTTCCGCTATAAGTTTTTTTCTACGAAGGTTCAGAAGCTAAAAATTTTATCAAACGAATTTGAAATCCCGAGGAACTTCTTGTAAAAATTTCAGATCTTGGTTTGCACTATTTTGGGAGATATGATCTACAGAAGTTAGGGTTTCTACAGGCTCCCGAATTTCATCTCAAATAGGTGAATGTGGGAAAATCGTCATAAATCTCTCTCTCAGCATCATATTTCCATTTTTTAAAAGGTGGCCACAATTACACAGACTTTAGTTTCTTGCATATCAATTTTAGAGCCGAAGGAGGAAACAGTGACACGTGGCATGCTGTACAAGTTCGCTCTACTAAACTAGTCCATAATTAGGTCATTGTGGGAGATTGGGCATAACTATGTCGTGAAAAATCCAAATCAGGTCAGACCTATGCCATTTGAAAGAAGATTCAGAGGGCTACTGCAAGACCAAATTTCAGATATTTAAGATCCTAAATCACAGAGATAATTTATTTTAAATATGGAGCGCCTCAAAAGCAAGAAAAATGTGTGTATATTTTAAATCAGTTTGAATTGATTCCAAGAGAATATTGTAGAATATATATCAGTATTGGGTTCTAAAATGCCCACTAAAAAGAATGAAACACCCATTAAGCCTTGAGAAGGCTCTACTATGACTCATGAACATGAAGAAGTGCAACATGACATATCAAAATTACAAGAGCGAGTGCACGAAATCTCGCTTTCGCAAAGAGAAAAAAAAATGAAATGGAAGTTTTGAAGAAAGGCATGGAAGCTAAGATGGATGGTTTGAAGAAAGGCATGGAAGATAATATGGATGTTTTGGAAGCTAAGATGGATGGCATGG
Organism: Pinus albicaulis; assembly: GCA_034641835.2. NCBI lineage: Eukaryota > Viridiplantae > Streptophyta > Pinopsida > Pinales > Pinaceae > Pinus > Pinus albicaulis. The sequence continues at coordinate 17,125,615 of MU968480.1, read as the reverse complement.
AAGCTGGCATGGAAGCTAAGATTGATGACATGGAAGCTAAGATCGATGAAAAAAATTTAAGACAACATGGAAAACATGAAGAATAATCTAAAAGCAGACATGGAAGGTTTGACAAAGTTGATACAAGAAATTTTTCCTAATGGCGAAAATATAGTAGAGGAAACTCATGAGGAGAACAAAATAGATGTTAATCGTGATTTCATAAAATCCAATGTTGGATGGAAAAACCACCATATTCCAAAAATGGATTTGAGGAATTTTGATGGCAAGGTTCCCGTAACATGGATACTGCAGATGGAGCAATATTTTGATCTCAATAATGTGAAAAACACACAAAAGGTATGCATTGCAACTTTACATTTAGAACAAAATACAGTTGTATGATATCGATGGCTTTACTCCCACAAAAAAATTGTCACTTGGTCAATTTTTACAAAGGAAATGAATGCACATTACAAGGATACAAAGGAGCAACACCTTCTTTAGCCAATTGATAAATATCAAACAAAAAGGTTCAGTGGTGGAGCACATTGAAGACTTCCAAAAATTGAATATAAGAGTAATTAATATTCCATAGGAATATAGGATTGATGTATTCATAGGGACTTTAAAGGATAACATCCAACATGAGATTCACCTTTGGTAACCTGATTCATTGGAGAAGGCATTCAGGTTGGAAAGAAAAATTGAATGTAAAATTATGGCGACAAGGAAGCCTACCACTCACATCTATAAAGATGGAAGAGTTTCTAGTCCTAGACTTCCACAACCTACAAGGTTGACACCACAACAATTGGAAGAAAAAGGAGAAAAAGGGATTTTCTACAGTTGTGATAGCAAATACATTAAAGGTCATAAGTGTGCTGAGAAGAAATTATTTTACTTAGATTGTGAAGAGGAGGAAGAAAATGCACAAGAAACTCCAAAAGGAGAGTATATACACCAGGAACCAACCCTAGAAGAAGAATAAATGAGTCCAACCATATCATGTAATGCATTGGCAGGAATTACCACTCCTAAAACTGTCAAGATAGAAGGACATATCAAGAAGAAAAAGGTAATAGTATTGATTGATTCGAGTAGTACCCATAATTTTATTAGTTGTAAGGTAGCCAAGGAATTGAATTGTTTCCTATACCCAACACCAGAATGTCAAGTGATGGTTGCAAATGGAGGAAATATAAATTGCTCTGGAAAATTCCATAATATCAAGTTAACCATGTCAGAATATGTATTGAATAGTCCAATGCTTTCCATTCCAATGGGAGGTTTTGATGTTGTACTAGGAGTACAACGGTTAAAATCTTTGGGGACGGTAGATTTTAATTTTCAAGAAATTTTCTTGAATTTTTTTCTGAAGGAAAGGAAGTTGAATTATAGGGTATCGCAGGGAAGCTAGGAAAGATAATAAGCTCTAATGTCATGAGAAATCTTTTGTAGAAAAAAAAGAGGCGTAATTGCACAATTATTCTCACTAGAAGTTCCAACATCAAAATCATCTATTTCTCTAGATCTCCAAAAATTCTTGGACAATCATTCCAAGGTGTTTGAAAATACCAAAGGACTCACACCTATTCGTGATCATGATCATGCTATTCATTTGATTCCAGGAAGTTTTCCTCCAAACATCAGGCCTTGTAGATATCCTTATGTCCAAAAGAGCGAAATTGAACGAATGATTGCAAAAATGTTAGAGGTTGGTATAATTCAACCTAGTCAAATTTCGTTCTCTACTCTAGTAGTATTGTTGCACAAGAAGGATGGATCATGGTGCATGTGTCCATATTATAGGGAGCTCAATAAGCTCACTATTAAACATAAATTTACTATTCCTGTGATCGATGAATTATTTGATGAATTACATGGAGCAATTTATTTTACCAAGTTGGATCTTCATTTAGGATATCATCAAATTAGAATGAAGACTGAAAATATTCCAAAAACAACATTTCGAACTCATGAGGGTCATTATGAATTTTTGTTCATGCCTTTTTTCCTTACCAATGCACCTTCTACATTTCAAGGGTTGATGAATTCCATTTTCAAACCCTTCCTTAGAAAATTTGTTCTAGTTTTTTTTGATGATATACTAATCTACAACAAGTCTTGGAAGGATCATGTTCAACATGTTGACAGGGTGCTCAAACTATTGTAGGAGAAAAAATTGTATGCAAAATCCTCCAAATGCTTCTTTGGAGTACAAGATGTGGAATATCTGGGTTATTTTTTATCTCACGAGGGTGTTAAGGTAGACCCTAAAAAAATTAAAGCCATTAAGGAATGGAAAGTCCTGACAACCATAAAGCAGTTGTAAGGATTTCTCGACTTAACAGGGTACTATCACAAGTTTGTTAATAATTATGGGAGAAATTAGCACCTCTAACAACATTATTGAAGAAATATGCATTTTCATGGACTCTTGAAGCAACTAAGGCCTTTGAACATCATAAAGAGGCAATGTGCCTAGCATCGGTCTTAGCTACCCCAGACTTCACAAAAACCTTTATTGTGGAATGTGATGACTTGGGAAATGGTATTGGTGCTATTTTAATGCAAGAAGGAAGACCCATTGCTTTTGAAAGTCATCCAATCAAAGGAAAGTATTTATAGAAAGCTATTTATGAGAAGGAAATGTTGGAAATACTGCATGCAATAAAGAAATGGCGACCTTACCTAATGGGAAGACACTTCAAGGTAAAAATTGATCATGATAGTCTTAAACACTTTTTGGAACAAAGACTATTTTCAGAAGAGCAGCAAAAATGGGTCACAAAGATGTTGGTTTATGACTTTGAAATCATCTACAAAAAAGGGAAGCTAAATTTTGTTGCAGATGCACTCTCAAGAAAGGATGTTGAGGTGGAAGTATTGCTTTGTGCCATTTCTATTATCCAACCATATTGGATAACTGAAGCAAGGGATGAATGGAAGAAGGAAACGGAAGTGTGGACACTCATTCAAAAGTTGCAGCAAGATCCTAGTACATATTATACATTTAGTTGGAAAAATGATTCCTTATGGTACAAAGATTACTTATATCTTTGTAAGAATTCCCAACTAAAACATTAGATTCTTTTGGAATTGCACACTTCTCCATTAGGAGGACACTCGGGATTTTTAAAAACTTACCACAAGGTGAAGATAGAAATTTTTGGGGATGGCCTTAAATCTGATATTCAAATGTTTGTGGTGGAATGTTTGGTTTGCCAGAAAAATAAAGTTGAGGAAATTAAGACCTCGGGTCGTCTATAGCCTTTATCCATTCCAAGTCAACGTTAGGAGGAGATTTTAATGGATTTTATCACAGGTTTACCTAGGTCTGAAGGAAAGAGTGTCATCATGGTGGTAGTTGATAGACTTAAAAAGTATGAAAAATTTTGTGCATTATCTCATCCATTTAAAACAATTCCAATTTCTACTGCATTTATGGAAACAATTAAAAATATACATGGAAACCCAAATATTATTGTAAGCAACAAAGATCCCATTTTTACTAGAAATTTCTAGATGAAATTATTTTCTTGTTTGGGTACTCAACTAGCTCATAGCTCATCTTATCATTCTCAATCCGATGGTCAAACTGAGATAGTGAATAAATGTTTGGAAGGATATCTTCGTTGTTTTATATCTAATAAACAAACACAATGGTTCAAGTGGTCACCTCTCATTGAATGGTGGTATAACACTTCCTTCCATACTGCAGCAAGAATGACCCCATTTATGGCACTTTATGGATATCATCCACCATCCATCACATCATATTTAGGAGAAAATTATAAGGTTCAAGCGGTGGAATATCATATCGAGCATAAAAAAGAAGTTCTCCAACTCTTAAAGGATAACCTATATTTGGCACAAAATCGAATGAAACAACAGGCAAATCAACATCGTAGCGAGAGAAGTTTTGATGTAGAAGACTAAGTATTTTTATGGCTACAACCATACAAAAATATGTCCCTCAAGCAAGCTAAGAAGGATAATAAATTATCGCCAAAGTAATGTGGTCCTTACAAGGTGTTGCAAAAGATTGGTACTATGACATACAAATTGGAGCTTCCTGCTTCTTTGTGAGTGCATCTAGTTTTCTATGTTTCATGCTTAAAGAAGGTTATAGGTGGAAAACTTCCAGTTCAAACAATATTTCCAGAACTTGATGAGGAAGGGAAAATCATATTGGAACTTGAAGCAGTCATGGAAACAAGAACACGACAACCATGAAATCAATCAATTTGGGAGTATCTCATCAAGTCGAAGAACTTAACCATTGAAGATTCTACATGGGAGGATGAGAATTTTATACAGAAGCATCTAGAGCTACTCAAGCATTGAGGACAAAATTTTTTTGAAGGAGAGGGGGATGTTAGGTCTCTATATTACTAGTGTAGTCCCTTATTATTGTTAGTGTAGCGCCCTTATTGTTATTGTTGTACCCCTATAACCCCAATATTGTTAATATTATGCCCTTACATTATTATTGTTAGGTCGGCTAGGATTATATTGTGACCCCATGGACTCCTATATATAGAAGGAGGTTTTGTCATTTGTATCATCTGAGAATTGTTCATTTATGTAATGTAAAGGAGGTTTCCCCCTCGAAGTGGCTTATTTCTAAGGCTTTAATCTCTCTTTATTTCTATTTTTGGAGCTAGTTTCATAACATGCAAATACAGTTGGGTATTAAGGATTTAGAGAAACATTTGGTGCTTAAGTACCGTAGTTGTTTGCATAGATCAATTCCGGAGGAAATTGAGTTCTTTGACATCTCCTCCCCTGGTGCCACATACTGATACGCTACCAAGATTGAGCAAAAATTTAAACAGAAGAATCGAGACTTTGGATGTGGGAAGTGGATTATTGACGTGGAGCCCAATGCCACCATTTCCACCACAAAGATTGAAGGACAATCACAAATATCCATAGGAGGGGGAACACCTCTTCCATTCCTATATGTGGGTGAATATTTCTCTGTTGTAGTTCATCTTCGACAACGGGAGCCAAAAGAACCTCATTTCAGCAGAATTTGTGAAGCGGTTGGGCCTACCAACCACAACACACCCGCTGTCATACACCATCGGGTGGCTTCACCAAGGATGAGATGTTCACGTCAGCCAGTAGTGTCACCTTCCTTACAACATCAATCCCTTCATCGATGAGGTGTTGTGTGATGTTTCTCCTCTTGAAGTTTGTGATGTATTATTAAGCCAACCATACTTGTGAAAGAAGCATGCTATGTATGAATCTAGGCCTCACATTTTTATTATTACTTTGGGAAATAAGTTGTACATGATATCGACGGTAGCACTGCATAATTCCATCTCTTTGATTAATACGAAGTAATGCACTAAGCTCTCAGACAGGCAAATTTTTTTTCCTTATGATTCATGCTCAGGGAAAGAAGAAGATTGTGGACACGCCCTCTATACAGGGCTCCCTTGTGTGATAATTTTATATGGACAAGGTCATGGAGGAGTACAAGGACATGTTCACCTCACCCACAGGGGTACCTCTGCACTGTCAGGTGAAGCACTCCATAGATCTTATTGCGGGTGTGTCGCTACCTAATGGATTGATCTATCATCTCTTTGTTCTGGAGAATGATGAAATCAAGAGGAAAATTCAAGCGTTTTTGCAGAAAGGGAACATTAGGCCAAATTCATCACCCTGTGGGATCCGTATCATGTTGGTACAGAAGAAGGACGAGACCTACAGAATTTGTATTGACTATTGGGCCCTGAACAAGATCATTGTCTAGAATAGGTATCCAATCCCATAGATTGATGAACTTCTGGACTAGCTCAAAGGGGCCAAATATTTTATCAAGATTGAATTGAAGTTTGGTTATCACCAAGTACCAATGGAACCCTTTGATGCATGTAAGACTGCCTTCAAATCCAAGGAGGCCCTTTTCGAATGGTTGGTAATTCTTTTCGGGTTGACGAATTCCCCCACAACCTTCATGAGGTTGATGGACGATATCTTGTGACCCTTCACCAACTCATTCATGGTGGTGTATTTGGATGACATCCTAATATTCGGCCAAAGTTGGGAAGAGAACCTCCACCATGTTTTAAAAGTCCTCCAAACCATGTGGCAACAAAAGTTGTGTTCCAATTTGGAGAAATGCACTTTTGGTATGAATCAAGTTCAATATCTGGGGTTAATCTTTGATGAGAGTGGTGTGCATGTGGACCCAACCAAGATACAATTCATTCAAGATTGGTCAGCCCCAACCACTCTAATAGAGCTCTACAACTTTTTGGGTCTTGCCAACTTCTACCACAGGCTTGTGTTTGGATTCTCTCATATCACTTGGAATTTGAGTCAAGTCACCAAGGGAAAAGTGAAAGAAAAGTTATTTTGGTATGAATCCGAACATAAGTAATTTTCCAAGTTGAAGCATCGCCTCTGATCTGCACCAGTGATCACACTACCATACCTACAACAACCATTTGAGATTGAGACATGTGCCTCCGAATGTGTGTTTGGTACAGTTACATTATGGGAAGGAAACGATCATCCACACAAACCACCAACCCCTGCAGTTCATACAGACACAAGGGAAGTTGCAGAACGATTGCCATAAAAAATGGTCTATACACTTGCAATAGTTCCATTTTAACATTAAGTACAAGAAGGGTAGCATCAACAATATTTCTTACTACCTCAGCTAACCATTAGTCATGGAGCTGACCATTGTGCTCGACTCTAATGGGTACGAGACTTCGGGGTGGCCGACTCTTTACAAGAGCGATCCATAATTCAACAACATATATGCGGTGCTCCTGGAAGGTAAGAAAGTTCCAAATTATCACCTCTAGGATGCATTGTTATGCCATCTAGGACACCTCTTTTTTCCTTCAAGCAAGTGTTCCAAGATGATTTTGGAGGCACACTACAGTTGGGTCACTGGACATTTCGAGGTAGAGAAACAATGGCAGTACTGTAGAAGTATTTTTATTTGTCGAACCTTCGAAAAGATGTTGGGAAGTACATCATATCATGCAATGTCTGCACCATTTCCAAACTAACCATTAAAGAGCAAGACCTATATACTCCTCTACCTACTCCTAGTCAACATTGGGAATCCATTTCCATGGATTACATGTTGAGTCTTCCTTATACTAAGCATGTCAATGACTTTGTTTTCATGGTTGTCCACGGATTCTCTAAGATGGCCATTCTAATAGCATGCAAGAAGAGTATAACAACAGAACAAATTGTTAATCTATTGTTTGAACAAGTGTGGGTACACTTTGGGATCTCACAGTCCATTATCTCAAATTGGGATAACAGTGTCCTAAGTACATTTTGGTCAAGTCTCTGGCCAATGTTGGACACCAATCTCACTAAGTCCATGACTCTGCACCCCCAAAATGATGGCAAAATAGAGGTCGTCAAAAGGATGATCATACACATACTGCGTATGTACAACTTGAAGAATCCACACACGTGGGATGAATTCCTCCCCTATGTCCAACACAACTACAACAAGGCTCTCCATAGCTCAATTGGCCACAACCCCTTTTAGGTGGGGTTGGGATTCTAGCCACTATGTCCCATTGACGTGGCCATACCATTTACATCTACTCAGGTAGATTCGACTCATGTCCAATCTGAAGTTGACAAGACTAACAACTTCATTGCACGCATTTATCACATCCTCCAAAAGATCCATGACATATTAAATAGAGCCAATGTTAAGTGCAAGCAGTGGCATGATCAACATTGGGTGCCACACAAGTTCCAGGTGGACGACAAAGTTTGGCTACTTTTGTAGAAGGAATGCCTCATTGGGCCCAACCGCAAGATTTTTCCGCTCCGATATAGGTTGTACACCATCACCAAGGTTGTATGGGACAATTCATTCGAGCTCAACATTCCATCGTTCCTTGGCCTGGACCCATTATTCAATGTGGACCGCCTTCGACCATACTTTCTACCATTATTAGACACATCTGACATTGCAGAACAACTTACAAAAATAGAGTTAAACCCAGACAACATGGAACAAGCCACAAATAATTAGATCATGGACATGCAAATCAAGAACACTTGTCAACATAGGATCCAACTATATCGAGTTTTTAAAGCAGACCAAATCCTTCACCAATGCAAGTGGTTCATTAGGGACCAGGTTCAACATAAATTTCCTCACCTCATGGAGGCTCTGCATGCAATGGGGAAAATTTATTTCTAAGGAGGGAGGAGTGGCCTAGGTGGATATTGGTGGCCACCCTCCTATTCCACCTATATCTCTAGTCGATTTCATCATTTTCCCTATTTATAGTCGCATTTACTATTTTTAGAATTTTTTTGGGTCCTGAACTTATGTAGTAGTTTTGACCCCCTAAATGGTGTTTTATTCAGGTTTTTAGTAGGCCCATAGCCATATGAAAGGGCCTACAGAAAAAAATTTAGTGTTCGGAGAGATCTTTCAAATGAGGTATCATATGCGCCAAACGGAGATAATGAGACCAAGTTACGACCCGAGGAAGTTGGCTGCCCAACTAACCCCAACGGGGCCCACAAAATCTTTTTGTTCCATCTCCTAGGGTTATGTTTTTGGTTGTTTAGGGTTTTCTCTTGTTGTTCAATAATAAAAATTCCCTTGAGCCTCATTTTAACATAGTTGAGAGGCATGTAGTTGCCACATCTCTTCTGAGAGATAAGCTACCATATCCCAAGCTAGCTTATTTCCATTTTTTCTATAAGCATATTTTAGTTCTTTGATATTAATGAAATGAAGTGTTATTTCTATTTAATATATATATTTGTGGTTATATCTATATTTTGTTGTGTTCCTATTTAAGTTTAGATCAAGGGGTGTCATTTTTTTTTGGTCAAGCATAGGGTTGTCCTGTTTTTTTTTCTGGTGTAACCACATTAAGATGTGAAATTTTGTAAGGATGAACTTTTTGGATACCGATATAATCTATGTATTACTAATTTTAGTAGCACATAGGATGTTCTCTAATGCATCCACGTAGGACATGCTCTATTTAAGAGGACATAGGGTGTTCTCATGAATCCATGTAGGATAGGACTCCATTTAATGAATTTTATTTTAACTTGAAGAAAATTGTATATAGATCCTCGTAATGGGGTCTAATTTATCCACATTGATCTATATATGTATTGAATTTGAATTTGAATTTATCCACATAGTGATGATGAAATTTATATACTTATTCCTAGGTGAAGATACTTCTAAGTTCTCCTCTATGGGTTTCTTTGAATCTCAGTTACCTCACAAGGTAGCTTGTATAAATTTGTAAAGAGGACCATAATCTTGGGTATGTGTTATATTCTTTCCACGAATAATCACGGGGGGGGGTGTAAGAGGGGGGGCGATCGCCCCCCATTTTCGTTGGGCACAATGGGGGGTGGTATCCCCCCCTGTTGAGGTCTGGGGCAGTGCCCCGATGAAAATTTTTTGGTCCTTAATTTCCAGTGGACGGTTTGTGCCCATGGTTTTGTGCATGGTTTTGCACATGGTTTTGGGGTACGATGGTTTTCAGCCCCTGGTATTTTTTTAGATCCAGTAAAATAAACTACGGTTATGTTCTAATCCAGGGTTAATGGATTAGGGTTTATGTATTCTTCAGCATGTATATATGTGTTGTAACACTAAAAGGAATATAATGAAATATCAAGTTGGTCGTCCCGATTTGGGATCCAGGGGAAAATCTCTGTGTTTATATTTTTTATGTTTTATGCTCTCACTATTGTGTATTTTCTATTATAAGATTCATGTGTAGATAATTTATGTTCAGGGTTAAAACCTACATTTGGTATCAGAGTTGTTTCAGCTTCAAGGGGGTGCCTTTCCTGCTAACGGTTTTTGCTTGGGCCTGAGGTAGACCTTGTTCAGTGGGAGATCTGCAGGATTGATTCTTGCGGTGAAAGAAGATGGCAATCAGCAGGAAGATAGAGATCAAGAAATTTAATGGTCAGATTTTTGAGTTGTGGAAGCTCAAGATGGAGGATCTGCTGGTGGATAAAGATCAGTGGATCATGGTAGATCTAGGTACTAAACCAACGACAATGTCAGATGAAGACTGGAAAAAACTGGATCAAAAGGCTAAGAGCATAATACGATTGTGTGTCTTAGATTTAGTATTGTTGAATGTATCTGGGGAAGCTACGATGAAGAATTGGTGGGAAAAACTTGGGACTTTGTACCAATATAAGTCTCTGGTGAATAAGTTGTTCCTGCAAAAAAAGTTGTATAACCTGAGGATGAAGGATGGAGACTCAGTGATAGAGCATCTAAACACCTTCAATACTGTGGTAAGTTAGTTTTCATCTGTTGATATTAAAATCTCAGATGAAGATAAGTGCATCAATTTGTTGTTTTCTCTACCAGACTCGTGGGACAGTCTGGTTATTGCAATAGGTAGCAATACAACTACCTTGAATTTTGATGACATTGTCTCAGCCTTGTTGTCGGAGGAAATGAGATAGAGAAATATGGAAGGCCATAATGGAGATGCCTTATCTGTATGAGGAAGGTCCCAAAACAGAAACAAGAATAAGGTTTCGAGTGGGAGATCCAAATCTAGAGGGAGATCTAAATCTCCTAGAAAGTTTGTAAAGGTATGTTGGAAATGTGGAAAGGAAGGGCACTGCAAAAGGGAGTACAGATCTAAAGCTCCTGAGAAAGGAAAGGGATCTGATGATGCTCCTTCTGCAGAGGCGAAAACCACCTCGGATGAAGGTGGGGATGTGTATTTTGCTTCTTCTTCAAATACACATGTAGATCATGAGTCATGGTTGATTGACTCAGGTGCATCCATTCACTTCACTCCCCATAGGGAGTGGTTCTGTGAGTGTGAGAAATATGATGGAGGTGATGTATTCCCAGGGGATGATAGAAAGGCCAGAATCATCGGACGTGGAAAGGTCAAGCTGAAGCTGCAAGGTGGAAGGATTAGAACATTTCCTGGTGTTCTGCATATTCCTGCATTGGCCAAAAATCTGATTTCTGTAAGCAAGATGGATGATGCAGGTGTAAAAACAATGTTCAAGAAAGATGCCTGCAAGATGGTTCAGGGAGCACTGGTACTAATGCGGGGAGTTCGGACTGGAACTCTGTACAAGCTATAAGGTAGCACTATTATTGATGGATGTAATAGTTCTGTGGTTCCTAAAAGTGGAGTGGAAAGCCTAGCTGTCTCTGGAAAAAATACCATGCTATGGCATCAAAGGCTTAGACATAATGGAGAGAAGGGCCTTTGGATACTGCACAGAAATGGTATGGTAGAAGGTATGTCTAATTTCTCTCTAGATTTTGATTTTTGTGAACATTGTGTACATGGGAAGTAGAATCGGGTTAGTTTTCCTTCTGGTGCTAAGAGGGCGAACAAGATATTAGAACTTGTGCACAGTGATGTGTTTGGAACTGTGTCAGTTCCATCACTGGGAAAGTCTGTGTACTATTTTTCATTCATAGATGACTTCTCAAGGAATACATGGATATATTTCTTGATGAAGAAATCTAAATCCTTTGACAGATTTAAAGAATTTAAGGCTCTGGTGGAAAACTAGATAGAGAAGAAGATAAAAGGTGCTGAGGACAGATAATGGTGGGGAGTTCTACAAGAAGGAATTTGAAGAGTTCAGTAAGAAGTGTGGTATAGCACGACAGAAGACTACTCCATACACACCTCAGCAAAATGAAGTTGCAGAAAGAATGAATAGAACACTGATGGAAAAGTCAAGCATGCTTAGTGGTACCGGGTTAGGACAAGAATTCTGGGTAGAGGTAGTGGAGACTACATGCTATCTGGTTAATAGATCACCTTCATCAGTGTTGGAGGATAAGACTCCACATGAGGTATGGATTGGTAAGAAACCCTCTCTTTCACATCTAAGGGTATTTGGATGTGATGCATATGTACATGTTCCAAAGGAGAAAAGGACCAAGTTGGATAATAAATCTGAAAAGTGCATCTTTATTGGGTATAAGGATGGTTTAAAGGGTTACAAGCTTTGGAACCCAGAAATAAGGAAGGTTGTGTACAGCCGAGATGTGGTGTTTAGAGAGGTGAAAGATGTTGTTAAACATGAATTCATACCAAAGGAACCTGAGAAGATAGAGTTTGAGCTAAAGGAGTATGAATCGGACTCTACAACAGAAGAAGATTCAGAAGAGGAAGAGCCACAAACTCCAGCTTTGAGAAGATCAGTTCGAGAAAGAAGGCAACCAAAAAGGTATAGTCCATCTACTTTCTATTCAGGTTTTTCCTTAACTATAACTGATGATGATCCCAGAACTGTCAAGGAGGCAGTAGATTCAGAGGATGGAAAACTCTGGAAGGAGGCCATGGTTGATGAAATGGCATCCTTGCACAAAAATGAGGCATGGGATCTGGTGGAGTTGCTAGCTGGAAGGAAGCCCATCGGGAGAAAATGGGTGTTTAAGAAGAAGATGAATGTAGAAGGCAAGGTGGAGAAATACAAAGCTCGGTTGGTAGCAAAAGGTTATTCCCAAGTGCCAGGAATTGATTTTGGTGATATTTTCTCTCTTGTTGCCAAAGTTACTTCTATTAGATTACTTTTATCTGTTGCTGCTGCATTTGATTTTGAGATAGAACAGATGGATGTGAAGACAACATTTCTTCACGGGGATCTAGAAGATGAGATCTACATGAAGCAACCTGAAGGCTTTATGGTGAAGGGTAAGAAAGAACTAGTATGCAGGTTGAAGAAGTCTCTATATGGGTTAAAACAGTCACCAAGGATGTGGTATCATAAATTTGATACCTATATACGGGGACTTGGCTTCACCAGAAGCAAGGAGGATCACTGTGTTTATTTTAAATTAATTGGTGGCTGTGTTATTTATTTGGTCTTGTATGTGGATGATATGTTGTTGATTGGAAATGACAAAGAAATTATCCAAGATTTGAAGACCCAACTATTCTCCAAATTCGACATGAAGGATCTTAGTGCTGCAAACTATATTTTGGGCATGGAAATTAAGAGAGATCGAGCAAAGAGGAAGCTCTGGTTAAACCAGAGGAAGTATGTCGAGACTATATTGCAGAGGTTCAATATGCAGGATAGTAAACCGGTGAATGTTCCAATTCCTGTAGGTGTAAAGCTATCTACTAAATAGTGTCCCAAGACACAAGAAGAAGAGGAGGATATGTCCCGTGTTCCATATGCAAGTGCAGTGGGTAGCCTGATGTATGCAATGGTCTGTACTAGACCAGACATTGCACATGCAGTGGGAGTATTGAGCAGGTTTATGTCAAACCCATGGAAGGAGCATTGGACAACAGTGAAGCGGGTTTTCAGATATTTACGTGGCACTAGTGATTATGGCTTGTGCTACCAGGGAAGACCAGGATTGGAAAAAATGTTGGACATTCGTGGTTTTTTTGATGCAGACTGGGCTGGAGATCTGGACCAAAGAAGATCTACAAGTGGGTATGTGTTTAGCCTATTTGGAGGCGCAGTCAGTTGGATGAGTAAAAGATAGTCTATAGTGGCTCTTTCAACTATAGAGGCAGAATACATGGCAGCCACTCATGCAAGAAAGGAGGCAGTTTGGTTGCAGAGATTGTGTTCAAGTATGGGGTTGGTACAACAAGCTATAAGGATAGACTGTGATAGCCAAAGTGCAATTTTCTTGGCTAAGAACCCTGCTTATCATTCAAAGACAAAGCACATTGATGTTCAATATCACTTTGTTAGAGATATGGTTGAGGCTTAAAGGGTGTTGCTGGTAAAGGTGGACACTTTGAAGAATGTTGCAGATCCATTGACGAAGTCTGTGAGCACTCAGATGGGTGTTGAAGAATTGGGCTAGTGAATAAGCTCTCCTATGCCCCCCTGCGGAAAGAAAACAACAAGTGGGAGAATGTTGGGTATGTGTTATATTCTTTCCATGACTAATCCGGTCAAAGGAACTACGGTTATGTTCTAACCCAAGGTTAATGGATTAGGGTTTATGTATGCTTCGACATGTATATATATGTGTTTTAACACTAAAAGAAATATAATGAAATATCAAGTTGGTCGTCCCAATTTGGGATCTAGGGGAAAATCTCTGTGTTTATCTTTTTTATGTTTTATGCTCTCACTATTGTTTATTTTATGTTATAATATTCGTGTGTAGATAATTTCTGTTTAGGGTTAAAACCTACACATAATCTCTAAATTATTTTTTGGGGATGGATTCTATATATAACTACTTTCATATTTATGGGAACATTTTATTGATATATTTCTACTCATGTAATTTCAATTGAATAATAAAAATTAATTTTGATAAAAATACAAAAAATGTTAACAACAAAATTTTAAAAAATGTAAAGTCAATGATACAATTTCTGGACATCCTTATTACAACAACAATATCAATGTTTAGCAAGGATAACAAAGAGCCACCCATTATCAGGAACGATGAGTTTTTTGAGTTTTCTATGAAATTGTGTTGGGGACTTGTTGGCTACATTGAGGCCATTCAAACATCTCTTTGTCAACATATATCAAAATAAGAGGAAGAAATCATTGGAATTTCAAATTAAACAATGGAATAAAGCTTCCAGTGGATGTACTAGTGGGAAATTAGCTAAACCTAAAATCTAACGAAAGGATTTAGCCTTGAATCTTTCCTTCAGAAGTTCAAAGCTGGAAAATATATGAGAGTGTTCCTATGATCAACTGTCTCAAGGATTTTGGCCTTACAATTCTTGTAAATGTATCAAAGATAGATCAAAACATTCACAATGTTGTTGATAAGTGCTTCACAAGGGCAAGACTTCATGTTGAAATATTGATTTTTTAACCTATTCTCCATCTCTGTCATTTTTATTTCTTTATGAAAGGGATGTAGAATGTCAAAGTTTATATGTGACAGATAATATTGTTGGAGTCCACCTAGGAGGTGGAATTAACTATAATGAAACCCTTCTGCATCGATTTGGGTATTCTAGGGCAACATGGTGGACCTGGAGATGGTTTGAAAAAAGGATTGGGTGATATTTCTAGAGGTCTATTAGCTAATTTGTTAAATTCATCACCACAAGTTATTTGTCCAAGGATGGAAAATGATTTTTCCTAAAAATAATACAATGACCCACTCTTTGAATTTAAAACCCCAGATGGAATTCAAATTAATATCAAGCTGCAAGCTTGATGCTTTTTTCTTGAAGGTGCTGAGGGTATAACATGAGGTCTAATGTCAAAATTGTCTTCAAAATTCTCCATTACAAGAGAACAAAGATACTGACACATGGAATTCTAATCTATATTTTTTAGTTCTCAAAGTGGTAAGGAAATTTCTCATAATCAATTATTAGAAAAATAATTTCCAAACAAGAAGTATTTGGTTGATGTAATTATAATGATTGTGGAAGGAGTCCAAATGTTGAAATCTGAAAATTGTAATGTGCAACACGCATTGGATCCAAACACCAATTGTGAAGAAGGTTAGTTCTTTAGTAATTTAGGACTTGATTATTTGGGAAAAGAAATGGATTAATGGAGGGAAATGGCTATAAAAAGTTAGCAGTCACTTGCAATAAAGGAATTGATCCTGAAGTTCGAATGGTAATATATGAGAATGAAATTGACATTGGTATGGGTGAATGGTAATGCAGATAATAAGAGGAGACTCATTTCTTCATGCTTCAAATGATTCTCTAAATATTGGAGTACCATTATCAGTTCTTCCATGTGGAGTTCTATCAAAATTTGGGAATTACTATAATTGGTCCATATCATAGAGCTTAGTCAGTTTACACCTTTATGAAAAATAGGCTTGCGTTGCTTTGAAGGCATAAATTCATTTATCAACATTGGTTTATGTAACCATCAAAAACAAAAAAAATGATTTGTATGTAACAAAATTTCATACATCATAGAACACATAATGTTTAGGACTGATAAAGGTTAAGTTTGGACAACCTATGATAAAATATATTTTCTTGAAAAAAGGAAGGCATAGAATTCCTTATGAGAAACTGGTCAAAGGGAAAACAAGCTCAATTTTCTTGAAAACATTCAAGGTCTATAATATGGCTTAAGAGAGACAGGAAGGAAGATAATTCACATATAATCCTGAAGGAATTCTCAAGGATATAAAATTATTAAAAGAGAGAAATTCATATTGGTGTATGTATGAGGAAGAACGTCTTAAATTCATCCTTAAAGGCCTGACTCATTAAGAATTTTTTCAATACATGACCAAGAGTTAACTCAAAAAACCTTACCCTATGCCCTAAATCTCCGCCTTTTGACCCTCTTCCCACTCAACCCTCATACCTATTAAGTACCCATGGGTTCGATGAGGACCAACACATCTCATCGGAGCACATAAATGGAGATTATTGTTCATAAAATATACCCTTCCAACAGTTATGAAGTTGAATAACTGTATTAACCTTCCATTCCAATAGTGCATGTTAATATTCTTGAGCCCACAAGTTCCAACATATGAGAGAGAATTCCCCATTCAAACAACAGAAAATTTAATTAACATTTAAAGAAAACGATTTGTTAAGTCAAACACTGACACTAAATAGAAATGTCAAGATACCAGAACTAGTGAAAATACTTGATACAGATTCATACAACTCACAAAAACCTACCCTAAACCTTGTTGTACCCTACCATAAATCCTAAAACCATAGTGTAACAAGAGCTAAATGTTGAAAAGTGTAACTAGGTTTGGTCTTCATAATGACTTGTAATTATGAATTTATGTAATAAAACTTATTTTGTAAATACTTGCTTCATGGGTTTCATGAGCAAGAATATTTTATTATAGATCAAAGACTTCTTCTTCATCTCTTTAGGGGTTTGTCTTCTTGTCATAAATATATAATTTAGAGTCATGTATATGAAGTGGTGTCACACTTGTAAAGACAACTTATTGATGTAAATGTATTCCTTCAATACTTTGTCAAATATGTTAAAGACCCTTACTTGATGAGGTCGACTCACATTCAGATTGACATGTTGGCTTAGAGGAGGGAGACCATCCCTATAAATAAGAGGATTTCAGCCTCATTACACCACTAAGGATTCAGATAAGGTCTATAACAATAAGTGTGAGATAGGGTCTGCAGTTGGTAAAGGGAAGGAAGGAAATCATCGGAGAAGGCTATGACATATCTAAATTAGTTTTGGGTCTAATATATCTCGCATATCCAAGGAGGCCGAGACCTATTAAAACACAGATAATTCTATTCCAGTGCGTAATATAGTGTTGCATGGAGAAGAGCTATAGTGAAGAGGGGATGTAATGTTAGATGAAGAAGAGAGATATACTATCTTTGTTTTTGGACAGGATCTATATCTAGTATATCTCGAAGAGGAGTTGAATTTAACTACAACACAAAGAAGGGTCAAAACAACGTGGAGGAGATCTCGAACGTAGACATAAAGAGGTGCAGAAAGAAAGCCAAGGAAGAGTCACTTAGAGGCAGAGGTTAGATCAAGGGAGGATATAAAGGAATCATATTGTTTAGGGCTAGGGACCGAGCCTCCCTAGTGTTGGTGCAGTGCAGTGCAAAAAGGAAGAATCAACTGGAGAAGCTGGGAAGAGTAATAAGAATAGTGACAATGGTATTGAAGGCATATTGGTGTCAAGGGTTTGTGTCATGGTCATGGTACTTGTCAATTGAATATCTAGAAGAAGAATTACTTTCGGGTTTTCCTCTCCAAGAGGGAGAGGTTTTGGCCCTGGCTGGAAAGCCTAAATATTGTGTTTCTTGTGCATTTGATAATTGACTTGATGAAAAACATGTTGAACTAACAAAGATAAGATATAAGTAAAGAAGCATAATGAAATCAAAAGTAATTATCATGAAAGAGAATTGAATTAAAATACACCATACCAAATTCTCAACACTAAATTCCCAATAGCGAGTTCAAAGTATTGAAAAACACAGAGTTTGACTAGTAGGATAAAGAATCAGAACCAGTAAAACTCACAAAACCTAGGACCACAGAACCCAAAAAAATGTTTGATACATATTCACACAAATCCTAATAATATACCCTAAACCCTGTAGAACCCTACCCTAAACCCTAAAACCATAGTGCAACAAGAGCTAAAATTCCCAACAACGAGTTCAAAGTGTTGAAAATCACAGAATTTGGCTGGTAGGATAAAGAATCCTACTAGAGAGTTTCAGAAGCCACCACCATGGCCAAACGTCGCTCAAAACATCGCCATAGCACTTCTGCGACAGAAAAAAAGATTACGTGCAACAAAAACCTAGAAAAATTAAGGCTAGAGCACAAAGCCAAAAAAAAAATTACAACAAAACTAGAATGAAACATGGGCAAAAATTCTACTTATCGAAATGGAGCTTGAAACCTGCATGTCCACCAACAAACCAAATTGAATATCCCACTGGCTTCATCGCAATCCACATACTACACAATTTAAACAACAACAACAATATTGGTAACCCCCTCACGAACCAAAATGAATAACCTCAAGCAGAATGACAAACCCCCCACGAACAAGGTAAAACAACCACATGCGCAATCCTAAACGCCCCACAAACCTATCCAAACTACAATGCTTAGTTAGAAGTGCAAATATGCTTGCCCAGGTGAATTAGTATTGGAGCCCAGGCGAACAATAATCAGCGGAGCTCTGTGCCCACACACCGGGCCCAAACAACAATGCACAGGGCAGTGAAGTCGCGATGGAAAATGCCATAACTGAAACCCTAGATGTGATGTTAAAGGCGATATTTAATGCCCTCACCAAACAAGAAGTGGAATAACAAGCTGGACGTGTGTCGTATGGGAGGTAAGGAGGAAGACACATGGTTTTAACATATACACAACAAAAATTCAAAGTACGTCTGTTACTCTAAAAAGAAATCCTAGCAAGAAGAAGGAAAGCAACTTAAAAAGAAAAACATAGAAACGACAAAGGCTCAAAGTACATCCGCTAAGTTCACTTGAAATGTAGATTAGGCTATGAAAGTTTCTTTCGAATTAATCACATCATAAAGTTATGGTCGACGTTTCGAACCATCTAATGTTAATAGGGACGAGGGTTGGAGTATTAGCAAGTGTTGGATGAGGACCCTTTATTCTTAGATAGCTTTGTCCCCTTCCTCTTTCATCCTTTCCTTCCTATTTAATTATCCCTTTATTTCCCTTTTTAAAGTATTTTTTTATAAAATGTCCATCATTAAATTCAAGAGAAGATTTTAAATTTTAAACCTTTACATTAAATATTATTTTTCTTTTTTGATATGAAAATATTTTCCACCTTTGAATATATATATACGGATCTAAAATTTGTTCTCTATTAATCTATAGCAATCAAGAAACATGTATTCATGAATGAAAACTAGAAAACAAAACAAAGAAAAAGACACTATACCATTTTACCAAGTCATGGAATCTAACAACAATCCTCTTTCATCATCCAAGAACATCCAAGAGGCAATCCAAAAGCATGAGACAAGTATTTCTTCCAAAGCTTATATGACCATATATTTCTTCTATCATCAAGTTCAGCCTCCTATTACAATGAATCATCTTGGAATATATAGGCCAAAGAGAAGGAAAACCAACCAAGGCAACTAGCTAGCCATTGGTTCAAAATAAATATCTAAACTTGTCCTTGAGGCTTTGCAAAGCCCAAGGCACAAAATATCTCATAAAATATCTAAAAAATGCTAAAAAAGGAAAAATAATTTACTTTACATCATTTTTCTTGTGCAAAAATAGATAAACTCACATGAGGAAAAGGCAGTTTTTAAAGGTTCAAAATTTACAAAAATACTCAAAAATTATATCAGCAAAAGGTCCCCTGACTTGTTGGCAACATTTGGAAGCATTCCCGATGTCGAAACGAGGCTCATGATAGCTCGTTGGAAATCTCTGAGTGTCTACTTTCTGGAACAACTGAAATTTTCCAAATCTAATGCCTAGAAGTCCTTCAAAAACATTCATGTGTGTAAAAAACCAGAAAATTAAGGTTTGCTGATAGACCGGGCAGAGTGTGCAAAAAGCGAGCATTTTTCGCCACTTCAGGGGAGCAAATGAACTCCAAAAGTCCTAAAAATCGCTGAGTGTGTGCTCCTAAAATTATGGCATCCAATGATACCATTCTCCTCATTTGACGATTCCCCAAACTGAAATGGCGAATTTCATGAATTTTGGCCAAAAACTCAAAAATGCCAAAAAAACCAAAATATGTCGAAAATCACCCAAAATTGGCGAGCATGACCCTCAAGGGTTCTCAGAAACATGCTCTGAAGCAGAGGCCAAAATATGAAGTCCTGATGTGTCTTTGCTTACTTTCCGTGCCGGGCGCTTCCCTTTAGCCTCCTTTAGCTTTGTCATATTGCTTTTCATCCTTTTGAGTTTGTTGTTCTTCTTGAGACTACTGTGTATCATCTTTTGGAGGCTGTTGTGCATCATGAGGAGACTGCTGTGAATCTTTAGGAGGCTTCCCTTCATCATCAGTCTACTGCCTTTGCTGCTATGTCTCATAGGGCTGTTGTGTGTCCTATCTAGGCTGCTCTTGCTCCTCAATATCATGATGTCGTCCTGTCTCACTTTCATGTTTCCCTTGATCATCATCCTTATGCTACTACCCTGTCTCAAACTCACTGTCATTCTATTGTTCAACATTCTCTTCTTTGTATGCCAATCAATAGGTAAATTTACTAACCATTATGCAGTCAATCAAAGTGCAAATACACAATCAAAGGTCACTGTGTTATAGGTAGAGTCATCAAACTCCTTGTGTTTGGTGTGAGCATAAAAGACCTGTAGGAGTCAAACAACAAAAATCTTCTTTATCCAAAACACTTCCCTCCTTATACTTCTCTGTTTCTCATATCTAGTTTTGCCCCAAACACCTTCAGACTATTTTAATCATTTTACTCATTTGAGGTCTTCTTTATAGAGTAAAGGAGAAGACACCGGTTTTTTGCCCTTTTCACCACACAGAGGATATATCTAAAAAGACAAGTATCCTTACACCATGATCACTGTTATTTGAAGATAGACCCACTATTTCACTTTTCAAAACCTTGTCTCTCCTTTTGGGCACTGTTTTGCACTATTTCAAAACTGTTTGGAGGGCAGTTCATAGGTTTTTTAAATATCAATAGGAACCCACCACCTTTTCCATGTTTACTGTTAGTCAATCACAAACTATAGCAACTCAAAAAATCAAACCTCTTAAGCACCTTTTCTTTGTTACACACAGTTGACAGAGTTATGGATTTTATGCCACAGCAGTTTAAATGTCCCAAATGCTTGACAGCCCCTTTAGAAAAGGAACGTGATGTTTGAGTAGTTTAAGGACATTTTTAAGCTCTTTGAAGCTAGGATTAACATTTCACTCCCATCAACTGATATTCTTTTCAAAACATTTACTAAAAAATCTTGACTTATACCATGGCATTTACTGCTTCAAAACCCTGTATAGTAATTTGGATTTAAGGGGGGCAAGACAAAAATACCTCGAAAATACGATTGCAATCTTTTCTTGGGAGTTGGAGCCACTTTGAAAGTGATTTGGAGGCATTTTAGAGGCTTAAACCATGCGCAACGCGTTTGAATGAGAGAGTGCCATGCGGAAAGGGCCGTCGGGTCACCTATCGGGCTGACAGGACCAGCACCTACAGGCGCGCCGCGCGGCCTTGTAACCCTTTGTAGATTTTTGCTCTTAAACACGCCGCGCGGCTGTATAGGCATGCCGCGCGGTCTCCAAGTCCAAAATTCTATGAAATTGTGCCCCAAAACTATTTCCTCGGTCCAGTGAACGGTGAAGAGGAGTTTGAATCATGGTTTGAGATATCGGAAGAAGCTGGCAACGGTCCCTTCGTTCTTTTAAATGCAAACAAATCAAAATCCCTTGGGTTTTCTTTTATGATGATTTTGAAAACAATTCAAAAGGCCCTTTGTTTTTAAAACCAAAACATGACACCCCTATCTTGTTCAACACATAGCTCGGACTTTTTGTTCAATCAAAGCAAATTGGCAATGATCATTTTTTATAAGCTTGACCTCCCCTTTTGCAATGAAACCGCTTTGTGGAGAATTTTTAACACTCTGACTGTTCTCTCCATAGAGAGAAAAATATGCCCTTTGATATTCTGCACTGTAGGAGGAAAAATTTCTCTGAGCTACATGAGGATTATAGATGTGCCTTTAACTAATGTTCTTCTTTGATTTGGAGGTGAAACTTAGTCATAATCACCTGGGCTGCATTATCACTTATGACACATTTTCATAAAGAATAGGCCTTCCTTCTTTGACAGTGGAATGCATATATTGCTTTTACTAGGTTCCAGGACCTGAAACACATGTCATGATCTCTCTTGTACTTTTATGACCTTGTATACCTATTTGCAATGCCCTTCGGGGGAAAACTAAACTATAATTTCAACATCCTTTTCCACCTACTGTCTTTGTATGACTCATCAGCTGTTACTCTTCATCAGTTGAAAAAGGTTTTTTATAAAAAGGAAAAGAAAAACCTTTGAATATCATCATCACCCACTTGTCCTTGTTATTTGAAAAGAGGACACTTGTAGAAGATACTTTGTGTTGCATGGGGTTTTCTTTGACATTTTGAAGGAAGTCCTTTCTCCCTTTTGACACCTAAACTGACTTTTTTGCTTTGGATGCTATGGGTATGGTCTTATCTATAGTGTAAAATGAATTAGATGGCAGGTGCTGCTTGAGCTTCCTTTTCTGACTGTGGATGAAAAAATGCAGTTGCATTCACCTAGGTTTTATCATCCTCTGTCTATCAAGAAGGGCACTTTTTCTAAAACCTTTCCTCTGCTCAAAATATACTAGCAAGGTATCTTGGTCCTCTGCTATAGATGAAGGAGGCGCTTTAGTCTTCAAACACTCTACTTATAGATGAAGGAGGTTTTTTAGTCTTCAAACCCTCTGCTTTGTAGCTGCATCCCAGGCTCAAGATCACATTAAGAAGCAACTATCTTCTCATGTGGAACCAAATATTGTCTATGAGATGCTGGTATGCCTTTGTCGTTGAAAGATCCATCAAAACACTGTAAAAACACCTAACATCAGCTTGACTTATGGTCTATGTATTGCTGAGACTTGAGGGTGTGTGAGTGGCGCGACCTAGGTCTATAACCAACTTTATTTGCAGAATGGGAAGGTTTGTTATGACTGGTCAATAGTAGATGGAGGTTCTTTAGCTCTTGGATAATTCGCCATGGGAGAAATGCCTTAAAGTGCCACTTCCTAACTTAAGGGAGACTTTTGGATAGATTTGGATTGTTTCTTTAGAGCTGATGGGCAGACTAGTATGGCCGAGGCTAGGTAGGATTTGATAATGAGGATTCATCTCGTCATGGGCGGACTGAAAGGTAAGAGGGAAAAAAAAAAGTTTATGGGTGTTTTCCCAGCTAGAAAATTTGACAAATTTTTAGATCAGCTGTTAGAACTAGTCATCACCAACAAGTGAAAAATACTGATGACTAACAGGTGCTTCCCGCAGTACTAGGAACTTGCCTTCAGCAGCCTAGGTAATTTATAATCCTACTGGTGAGTTGATAGACCTGCAAGGTATTTGTCTAGGACGAACTACAAACATTGTTGCTAAATATAGCGCTGTCAGTGAGCTATTAATCGAGGCAATTAACCTCGTCATGCGCGCATTGCTTGTAAATCTAGATTCACAGCTTGTTGTTCTGCAACTCAATAATCATTATTCGGTTAGAAATCCGCACTTTCTAAGATTTTATTTACGTATTCATTTGTTGGAAAGACATTTGGTTTCATTACTTATCAACATATTCCTAGGCCAATGAACACGTTAACTGATACAGTGGCTAACATTGTATTAGATAGACATTTGCATAATTTGTAAAAGCATCATCATATGTAAAAAGATCCATGTAAGGATATATATATATATATATCGCATGTTTGCAACTATGTGCATCATAATGTCAAAAAATATGTGTATGTTTCTGTTACATCCCGAGACATCATGTCTCAAAAAAAATGCAGATAAAATAAACCTAGGTGTCTAATCAGCATGATGCTCGTGATAACATGTCACGGCCCATACTAGCCACCTCAGCAAGCAGTGTATTCAGCTGGGCACCCCTACAGTGTGTCGCTTATATGCATGAGGAACATCATCAAAACGTGCATAATCTGGGACTCCTCGGGTAATCCCCTCCAGGTTCCACACTATCTCATCTTCCTCGCTGCCCTCACCTTGAGGGTCGAAATCGTGAGGGATTCTCCTCGCTATTGGTGACATGACGACAAGTCTCTTTGGGCCAACATCTGCATCACATGGATTTAATGTCAGAACATACATAAACAAAAAAATAATAATAATCATAAAATTCAAAAATTGAGTCTTACCCAAATCTTCATCCCAATATTCTCCCTCCAGGAGTGGGAGGTCTGGGTCATCAGTGAATTATGTGCCAGAGTAGGGCCAATCCTCCACGACAACCAGTTGTCGACGAAGCCAATCAAAAAATTTCGGCCTCAAAGACATTTTTTGGCTGTCCCCTGCCCTTGGCATCAATGCTGCCCATCGAGCCATCTGTGGTTCTCTCGCTGGTGGATTCGAAACTATGACCTCCTGTCACTGAAAAATTGGTAATCGTTCCTAGAAGAATGATCCCAGGATGGATCCATACCAAATTTTTTCAGTTTGGTCTTCTTGCATTTGGTTAATTGGCACTTCATGTTTATGGTCAACGCCTCTGCCCAGTTGAAGAGGGTCGGAGCCATGTAGTCCACAGCAAGAAGCAACTGTGTATTTGTTGCTTCATGTGGTGCTTGCAATCCCGCAGCACGTGCGATGGTATGCAATACCACGCGTAGTGTCAAATCTGAGATAGTTTTTATATCAACTTTCCCACTATTGGTACCTTTCCGCGCTCCTCGACATACCCTGTCTATCGCCATGGACATGTTTTCCATGCATGCCGAGTGCCGGTTAGGAGTGGTTTTGCACCTCTTCATGATAATCATGTGATTAAATACACATCAGAAACATCAATCTCAAGTTCTTGATCCCGTAGGATGAACTTCTCTTGATCTTTGTCCCATATACTGATAAGATATTGTAGCAATTCTGATTGGGCTCAGAGACATGGTGTGAGGAAGAATTTTTTCAAACCACATTTTTTGAGGGCTTCCATAACTCCCTCATTTTCCATGGCTAACTCATCTTCTTCACTATGTTCCCGTTCTTTCCATTCAATAACCATTTTTCTCCTTTCTCCCTACAAACACACACATACAAGTGGTATTAGTCAATATTTATCCTTGAAATTGTAAATAATGGGGACATTTGGTGAGTATTATTGCTTGAAATTGTGTTGCGCTGTTGGCGCGCTCTAATGTTAAAAATAGGGCAATTGACGTGACTTTGTGCCCAAAACCCGCGCCGACCGCGCAGCCCTAAATTTTACAATTTCTCCCCCCAAATTCAAAATTGACAATTGCAGGAAATAAGAAATAACTTAAAATGACAAGAGGGATCTCAACTCTTACCTAGAGTTGACGGATTTGCGATTGATGTACTGGACTGGTTGCTATCGTCGCCGCAAGATTGCACAGTAAAATGGGTAAAAATTGCTCCACAAGAGGTAAAAAGTGAAAAGTAATTTTTTTTTACTATTTTTAGAATTTATAACTTTTTCAAAACCCTAATTAGGTTTTAAGGCATATTTTTCGATTATTTTATGATATTATTTTCGAAAAATGGGTTTTATACATGTCTCTTGTACAGCAACAGGTTTTTTCACGCGACAATGATGAAGTAACGAGTTATATTTTATACTTTTTCAGACTCAGTAAAAACACGAAAAATTCACTACTGGAGTCAACTTTCAGCTCTTTTCTGACTCTCTAAAATTGAAAAGATTGTCGAGACGTTTGTCATTTTGAACTCGTTAAATGGTTGCAAAACGATATCTACCCAGTATACATTCACCCCTTTTTCAGGCTGGGATGGATTATTTACGAAAAAGGAATACCTTAGCCTATCGTGACTAAGAGGTTCTCTTAGACACAATTTTCTACCTTTTCAGATTTGTGAGATTATCTGCAAAAAGGTACTGCTAGATTTTTCTTTTCTGCCTTCTTTTCAAACTCTCTAAACATGAAAATATGCTAAGTTCTCCCTTTGTCAGACTCGTTAAACCCTAATGACATCGAAACTCGTCGCTATGAAGTTATTCGAGTTTCTCCTTCCTAGGGCTCGTAAAATGTACTAGGATGGATTTGTCCGAAGGAAAAACTTATAATGCAAGCATATGCTATCCCCTTCAAGCTTGTTTTCAAAAATAATTGGGGTACTCACAAGAAATGGTGGGGGAAAATGGAACCATATTTCAATTGTATTGGCAAGATGTCGCTCTTGAACATTGCACTTGTCTGCATTTGTGTCAGGTTGGGGACATCTCATTTCGTCATGTTTGCCTCCATGGGTTTGGGTAATATTTTTTGACCTCTCACTCACTCTTTGCCATGTCACCATGACCTCATATCCTTTGATGTCAAATACTGCCAAATCCAGTGTTTTGCTGCTGATATGTTCAAGAGAAGTTTGCCTCTAGAGTTTTTTTAACCTCCCTATGATTCTCTGTTGGTCCTGATTCACAAACATCATATTCCTCTGTCTCATGTCGATGATGTGGGAAACATTATGGCCCTCCTTCAACTAGGTCACTTCCTGTCGACTTCAGCTCATTATCCAGGAATCTGATCTAGAGACTTCCTTCTGGTACCCTGGAGCCCGCATGCCTTAATGGCAGGTTCTTCGCATTCGACGCAAGGTCCACATCATTGGCCTTCAATCGACTGACTCTACAGATGTTCGACGTCATATCACTGTTCATGTTCCGTGGATTGTACCTTGTGTACCTTGAGAGCCATTGTCATTATTGGTGGTTTCTCTTGCGTCTGTTAACAACTTTCATTATTGGCTAGTAATTGGACGATTTTCTTGCATGTTTGACTTCAGCTCATAGATTCACATTCTAGAAATTGTACTTGTTCAGGTCGAGATGGAGCGCAAGACCTTGGATTTTGTCTGATAAAATCCAGGCTGTGGGTTCTTTGTGGATTATCATGACTTATTTCATGACTCTTTAATTGGATGGATGCGACCATACCTGAGTCTATTTGTTGACCTTTACTACTAGATGGCTGTGTCCATACCTAGATCTTAGTTTTTATATACTCTATTATGGATGGGTGTGCCCATGTCACATGTTCATGTATCCGAGATATCAGTTGTATTTTTAATTTTAGGTTTTCTGACAACGGTGTTTGGTTCGAACGTGTTCCCATAAATATTTTCGCCCCTCCCTCTCCCTCGGACCTCATACTTTAGGGGGCATCTATTACACAACATTTTGTCACTGTCCCCGCAATCCCTAGCTCGCACATTGGAGGGTCATTTCTGTGACCAATGCATATGTCATTCTTTGCAAATAACATCCTTTCATCCCTTTTGATGAAGGCAACATTCTTCTTGTTAAAATTTCCCTAAGCAGAGCTGTGAAAATCCCTATTTTTTCCTCGGCGTGAGTAGCCCTTTACCTCCTCGCGCCGACCTGGGAATTTTACACTAAGCTCGTGCCACTTGGCACTATGTCCCAGTGTAATGCCCGTGCCAAGCTATTTATGAATTTTTTTTTTTAAATGGAGGCAGAGGTTCCATTCCAACCACCTCGAGGATGAGTCATTGGGAGTGGTTGAACCGAAACAACCACAAACTCCCTCCTTTAGCTAGTAGTTTCCACCTCCCTTGGAACACTCCTAAAGGATAGGCCTTCCTCCAACCTTTGTAGGGATCCCAACCTCCTCTTTTGCCTCTATATAAAAAATCCTTCTCTCTTTCTGAAAACTAACTGAAGCTTAACAAAGAGAATTATACAGCTGAAGTGCTAAACTAGGAGAACTGAGCTATAGTTGAATAACTGAGTTATTGAGAAGGTAGAACAAGGGAGAAATCCATCGAGAGGTCCCTTATCCCGTTCGAATTCCCCGACGAGCTTTGAGACGTGCTTCACACGTGCGCCACTGGGGGAGACCGCAACGTCAGAGCATGGTTGTATCTCTTCTTTCTACCTATTAATATAAGTGACTAGTGTCTAGTTCCCGTCTTGTGTTTTATCTTTAACGAATGCAATATGCTAGTCTTCTCTGAATGACTAGTATATTTTGGATGAAATTAGTATGTGGGATGTGGTTGTTGTTTTTTGATCTTTGTGCAGGTGTCCAAGCATGATAAGCGAAGGGATTGTGACTTGCCAAATCGGGAGTGAGCAGTTCTCATCACCACTATGATTGCTGACAACAGCATTGGACCACAGGTAGGCTATCTTATCGCGTCCTTTTTCATTCGAATATCTAGGAACCTAAACCTTAGCATGATTCCTTGTTACTAGACCCATCCTAGGGCTAGAGGGATCATCTCTATCCACAGAGAGGATTTACCTACATAACAGGGACCCACTTATCAACAACCAACTCAACCCTAGGGCATTTATTATCCTCGTGGTCAATATCGACTAGTATATAGTGTGCCTCAAGGTTTTACTTATCACTCTCAATCTCAGTTGTCGTATAGTCAACCTCAAGACCATACTTACATTCCATTGCAAAATCCTCAATAAGGACCTCGATGGTATACTTAGAATCAATATCCTCAATATCAATAGAATTATTCGGCTTATCCCCCATATTGTCCAAATCTTTTGGGACAGAACCCATGGGGGTATAATTTTTCTCAAACAGGATGGAATGCAAGTTTAGGTTCTTATCATGGACCTGCTATGCCTTTTAACCCTCAACTACCATTTCTCACCATGTTGGAGTTACCGGAAGTGTCAAAGTTGACAAATGATCCTATTCTTCACAACCCGTATTGGCCTCCGGTTCCGACTAAGATTCCTAGTGATTGTCCCAAATTTGAAGGCACGTCCAGAGAAGACCCCCAAGCACATGTTATGACTTACCACTTCTGGTGTTCCTCTAACTCTTGGGTTGATGATTCCATTTGACTTCGTCTTTTCCAACGAACTCTTAATGGTGTTGCTGCTAAGTGGTATATCGAGCTCTCTTGCAGTATCTTTCAAGATTTTAAATCTCTCGCTATAACGTTCCTTACCCATTTTCAGTTACTGGTTCGTTATGAATCCAGGATGCATCTCCTCACCTCCTTGAAATGGGACTGGGATACTCATATCTCAGACCATATTCATGAATGGAGACGTCGTCGTCGCTTGATCAAGTTCGAAATTCCTGATCAACTTCTTACTCATTGGTTCACTACCTCCTTTGTTAATCAGATTTCGAAAGACATAGCCATGGGGGCATGTGTAACTGAGGAATAGGCCATTGCTCGTGCCCAGTATCTTGATCTCTTGTACTCTCAATCGAGCATATTGTATGATATTTTG
Source organism: Pinus albicaulis (assembly GCA_034641835.2). Lineage (NCBI taxonomy): Eukaryota > Viridiplantae > Streptophyta > Pinopsida > Pinales > Pinaceae > Pinus > Pinus albicaulis. The sequence continues at coordinate 17,096,186 of MU968480.1, read as the reverse complement.
ACTGATGCTCCTTGGCCTGGAACTTCTAACGCACCAGCGACCCCGTCCGTCAATGGTATTATTGGTTCTGTGTCTCAGACTTCGCGTAAGTCTTCTTCCTCCAACCTTAGGAAGAAAAATTCTAATTATTCCAATGATATTGCTCCTCAGTCTAGTTTGAATCATGGTAAAACCTAGTTTGAATCCATGTCTGTGATGATTACCGTGACATAAATCGGGCCTGTCCTAAGGATAATTATCCCACTCCCTTCATCAATCAGATCATTGATGACTATGCCAGGAGTGATATTTTTTCCCTTATGGATGGCTTTTCTGGGTATAATCAGATTAACATTCTCCCAGACGATCAACATAAGACAAATTTTATCTGTCCTTGGGGTAGCTTCGCATACAAGCAACTCCCTTTTGGCTTGAAGAATGTCAGGGCCACTTTCTAGCAAGTGATGTCCTATGCTTTTCATGACATTCGTCACATCATTCAGCCTTACCTAGATGACCTTCCGACTCATTCAGCTAAGCGTATGGACCATCTAGACCATCTTCGCCAGATATTTCTTCGTTGTTGACACTACAACATTCAGCTTGATCTGCATAAGTGTGTCTTCTGCATTCATTCTGGTAGACTTTTAGGGTTTATCATATCTAAAGATGAAATTCGCCTCGATCCACTTAAGGTTGAGGCTATTTCCAATCTCCCCTCTCCATCCTCATTACATCAATTACAAAGTCTGCAAGGTAAGGCGAATTTTCTACGCCGTTTTATATCGAACTATGCCAAAGTAGCTAAAGGATACACACGACTTTTGATGTTGGGATGAGATTGCTCAAATTTTTTTTGACACCCTTAAGACATTGTTGGTGAACGCTCCTTTGTTATGTCCTCCAAATTATCATTGTGATTTTTCCCTCTATTTAGCTACCACTTTTAGTACAATTGCCATGGTTTTGGTTCAAGGCAATGATGACAGTCACAAACATGTCATTTATTACTTGTCTCATAACCTTCTCGATCCTGAAAAACGTTATGCTCATTTCGAGAAGTTAGCAGTAGCTGCGGTCCATTTCGTCCAACACTTTTGTCATTATATCCTTTTGCGTACGGTGACTGTGATTTCTGATTGCAAACCCATGGCCTATATTTTGTCTCGACAATTTTTGGGGGGCGAATACTCGAAGTGGAAACCTACATGTCCACCACCGCACCAAATTGAATCTCCCACAGGCTCCATCGCAATCCACATGCTGCTCAATTTAAAAAACAACAAAAATATTGGTCACCCTGCCCCCACGAACCAAAATGAATATGCAAATTCTTATTCCTATGTGGAGTATGTCCTCCCTAGTTAAGAGGGAGAAATAGACACATCATTCTGAAAGACATAATGTGGGAATGGGTAATTATCTGGAATTTAATACTCTGTTGAGTTGTATTAAGGCATTCAATGAAAAGAGTATTCGTGAAAGGATGGATATTCTTTGAGAATTAAGAATATTCTAATGAGGTCATAATCGTTGAGCACCTGGGTGGAATATGTACCTTGGAGATAATGGCGATGATGTTTATAGTCTTTGGTCTCACGAGCATTGTACATCAAGATATCGTGGAGAGATGGATCAGTTAGTCAAGGCCTTGCTATGTGACAATGTTGGATAACATGATGCTATAATAGATGAATTACCAAACAAATTATTTTTAGGAGGTTCGTCATATTAAGAGTGACGATGTACCATTATGAATGCCTCCCTAGTTAAGAGGGAGTGTTAAAAAGTGTAACTAGGTTCTGTTTTCATAATGACTTGTAATTATGAATTTATGTAATAAAAAGTATTTTGTAAACACTTGCTTCATGGGTTTCATGAGAAATAATTTTTTATTATAGATCAAAAAATTCTTCTTAATGTATTTAAGGTTTTTTCATCTTGTCATAAATATATAATTTAGAGTCATGTATATGAAGTGGTGTTACACTTGTAAAGGCAACTTATTGATGTAAATGTATTCCTTCAAGACTTTTTCAAATATGTTGAATACCCTTACTTGATGAAGTCGGCTCACACTCAGATTGACATGTCGACTTAGAGGAGGGAGACCACCCCTATAAATATGAGGATTGCGGCCTCATTACACCACCAATGATTTAGATAAGGTCTACAACAAGAAGTGTGAGATAGGGTTTGTAGTTGGTAAAAGGAAGGAAGGAAATCATCGAAGAAGGCTATGACATATCTGAATTAGTTTTGGGTCTACTATATATTGCATATCCAAGGAGGTTGAAACCTATTAAAACATGGATAATTCTATTCCAGAGCATAATACAATGTTGCATGGAGAAGAGATATAGTGAAGAAGGGATCTCATGTTAGATCAAGAAGAGAGATATACTATCTTTGTTTTGGGACAAGATCTATATCTAGTATATCTCGAAGAGGAGCTGAAGGTAACTACAGCAAAAAGAAGGGGCAATACAATGTGGAAGAGATCTCAAACGTAGACATAAAGAGGTGCAGAAAGAAATCCAAGGAAGAGTCACTTGGTGGCCGAGGTTAGATCAACAGAGGACATAAAGGAAGCATATTGTTTAGGGCTAGGGACAGAGCCTCCCTAATGCTGGTGCAATGCAGTGCAAAAAGGAAGAATCAACTGGAGAAGCCGGGAAGAGTAATAAGAATAGTGACAAGGGTGATGAAGGCATATTTGTGTCATGGTTATGGTTCTTGTCAATTGAATATATAGAAGATGAATTACTTTCAAGTTTTCCTCTCTAAGAGGGAGAGGTTTTGGCCCTGGCTAGAAAGCCTAAATATTGTGTCTCTTGTGCATTTGATAATTGACTTGATGAAAAACTTATTAAACTAACGAAGATAAGATATACGTAAAGAAACATAATGAAATCGCAAGTAATTATCATGAAAGAGAATTGAATTAAACTACACCATACCAAATTCTCTACACTAAATTCCCTATAGTGATTTCAAAGTATTGAAAAACACAGAGTTTGACTAGTAGGATAAAGAGTCATAACCAATGAAACTCACAAAACCCAGGACCACAGAACCCATAAAAATGTTTGATACATATTCACACAACTCATAATAATATACCCTAAACCCTATCAAACCCTACCCTAAACCCTAAACCCATAGTGCAACAAGAGCTAAAATTCCCAACAACGAGTTCAAAGTGTTGAAAATCACAGAGTTTGGCTGGTAGGGTAAAGAATCCTACTGGAGAGTTTCAGAAGCCAACTCCATGGCCAAACGTTGCCCAAAACATCGCCATACCACTTCTGTGATAGAAAAAAAGATTTATTGCAACACAAACCTAGAAAAATTAAGACTAGAGCACAAAGCCAAAAAAAAATTACAACAAAACCGGAACAAAACATGGGAAAATTCTACTTACTGGAATGGAGCTCGAAACCTGCATGTCCACCAATGAACCAAATTGAATCTCCCACTGGCTCCATAACAATCCACATGCTACACAATTTAAACAACAACAACAATATTGGTAATCCCCCCCCCCCCCCACATGAACCAGAATGAATAACCTCAAGAAGAATGGTAAACCCCCCACGAACAAGGTAAAACAACCACAGTCACAACCCTAAACCCCCCACAAACCTATCCAAACAACAATGCTTAGTGAGAAGTGAAAATATGCATGCCCAAGTGGATGAGTATTGGAGCCCAGGTGAAGAATAATCGGGGGAGCTCAGTGCCCAAACATCGAGCCTAAACATCAATGCACAGGGCGGTGAAGTCAAGATGGAAAATGCAATAATTGAAACCCTAGATGTGACGTTAAAGGCGATATTTAATGCCCTCACCAAACAAGAAGTGGAAAAACGAGTTGGACATGTATCATATGGGAGGCAAGGAGGAAAAGACATGGTTTCAACATATACAAAACAAAAATTTAAAGTACATTTCTTACTCTAAAAAAAAATCCTAGCAAGAAGAAGGAAAGCAACTTAAAAAGAAAAACATAGAAATGAAAAAGGCTCAAAGTACATCTGCTCTGTTCTGCTAAACCCCCCACAAACCTATCCAAACAACAATGCTTAGTGAGAAGTGCAAATATGCATGCCCAGGTGGATGAGTACTGGAGCCCCGGTGAAGAATAATCTGGGGAGCTCAGTGCCCACACACCGAGCCTAAACATCAATGCACAGGGCAGTGAAGTCAAGATGGAAAATGCAATAATTGAAACCCTAGATGTGACGTTAAAGGCGATATTTAATGTCCTCACCAAACAAGAAGTGGAAAAACGAGCTGGAGGTGTATCATATGGAAGGTAAGGAGGAAGAGACATGGTTTTAACATATACAAAACAAAAATTCAAAGTACATTTGTTACTCAAAAAAAAAAAGATCCTAGAAAGAAGAAGGAAAGCAACTTAAAAAGAAAAACATAGAACGACAAAGGCTCAAAGTACATCTGTTAAGTTCTGCTAAACCCCCCACAAACCTATCCAAACAAAAATGCTTAGTGAGAAGTGAAAATATGCATGCCCAGGTGGATGAGTACTGGAGCCCCGGTGAAGAATAATCGGGGGAGCTCAGTGCCCACACACCGAGTCCAAACATCAATGCACAGGGCGATGAAGTCATGATGGAAAATGCAATAATTGAAACCTTAGATGTGACATTAAAGGCGATATTTAATGCCCTCACCAAACAAGAAGTGGAAAAATGAGCTCGATGTGTGTCGAATGGGAGGTAAGGAGGAAGACACATGGTTTTAACATATACACAACAAAAATTCAAATTACATCTGTTACTCTAAAAAAAATCCTAGCAAGAAGAAGGAAAGCAACTTAAAAAGAAAAACATAGAAACAACAGAGGTTCAAAGTACATCTGCTAAGTTCACCTGAAATGTAGATAACGTTATGAAAGTTTCTTTCGGATTAATCACATCATAAAGTTATGGTCGATGTTTGAACCATCTAATGTTAATAGAGACGAGGGTTGGAGTATTAGCAAGTGTTGGATCATGACCCTTTATCTTAGATAGCTTTGTCCCCTTCCTCTTTCATCCGTTCCTTCCTATTTAATGATCCCTATTTATTTCCCTTTTTAAAGTATTTTTTTATAAAATGTCCATCATTAAATTCAAGACAAGATTTTAAATTTTAAACCTTTACATTAAATTTTTTTTTTTTTTTTTGATATGAAAATATTTTCCACCTTTGAATATATATATATATATATATATATATAAGAAATATTTATTTTTAAAATTGAATAAAATTAAATAAAATTAAATAAATACTACTATTTTTTCTTACTAGTCACGACCCATACTAGCCACCTCAGCAAGCTGTGTATTCGGCTGGGCACCCCTACAGTGTGTCGCTGATAGGCACGAGGAACATCATCAAAACGTGCATAATCTGGGACTCCTCGGGTAATCCCCTCCAGGTTGTGCACTATCTCATCTTCCTCGCTGCCCTCACTTTGAGGGTCGAAATAGTGAGGGATTCTCCTCGCTATTGGTGACATGACAACAAGTCTCTTTGGGCCAACATCTGCATCACATGGATTTAATGTTAGAACATACATAAACAAAAAAATAATAATACTCATAAAATTCAAAAATTGAGTCTTACCCAAATCTTCATCCCAATCTTCTCCCTCTGGGAGTGGGAGGTCTGGGTCATCAGTGAAGTCTGTGCTAGAGTAGGACCAATCCTCCACGACAACCAGTTTTTGACGAAGCCAATCAAAAAATTCCGGCCTCCAAAACATCTGTTGGCCGCCCCCTGCCCTTGGCATCAATGCTGCCCATCGAGCCATTTGTGGTTCTCTCGCTGGTGGATTCAAAACTATGACCTCCTGTCACTGAAAAATTGGTAATAATTCTTAGAAGAATGATACCAGGATGGATCCATACCAAATTGTTTCAGTTTGGTATTCTTGCATTTGGTTAATTGGCGCTTCATGTTTATGGTCAACGCCTCTACCCAGTTGAAGAGGGTCGGAGCCATGTAGTCCACAGCAAGAAGAAACTATGTCTTTGTTGCTTCATGTGGTGCTTGAAATCCTGCAGCACGTGTGATGGTATGCAATACCATGCATAGTGTCAAATCCGAGATAGTTTGTATATCAACTTTCCCACTACCGGTACCTTTCCGCGCTCCTCGACATACCCTGTCTATCACCATGGACATGTTTTCCATGCATGACGAGTGCCCGTTAGGAGTGGTGTTGCACCTCTTCGTGATAATCCTGTGATTAAATACACATCAGAAACATCAATCTCAAGTTCTTGATCCCGTAGGATGAACTTCTCTTGATCTTCGTCCCATATACTGATAAGATATTGTAGCAATTCTGATTGGGCTCAGAGACATGGTGTGAGGAAGAATTTTTTCAAACCACATTTTTTGAGGACTTCCATAACTCCCTCATTTTCCATGGCTAACTCATCTTCTTCACTATGTTCCCATTCTTTCCATTCAATAACCATTTTTCTCCTTTCTCCCTACAAACACACACATACAAGTGGTATTAGTCAATATTTATCCTTGAAATTGTAAATAATGGGGACATTTGGTGAGTATTATTGCTTGAAATTGTGTTGCGCTGTTGGCGCGCTCTAATGTTAAAAATAGGGCAATTGACGTGACTTTGTGCCCAAAACCCGCGCCGACCGCGCAGCCCTAAATTTTACAATTTCTCCCCCCAAATTCAAAATTGACAATTGCAGGAAATAAGAAATAACTTAAAATGACAAGAGGGATCTCAGCTCTTACCTAGAGTTGACGGATTTGCGATTGATGTACTGGACTGGTTGCTATCGTCGCCGCAAGATTGCACAGTAAAATGGGTAAAAATTGCTCCACAAGAGGTAAAAAGTGAAAAGTAATTTTTTTTTACTATTTTTAGAATTTATAACTTTTTCAAAACCCTAATTAGGTTTTAAGGCATATTTTTCGATTATTTTATGATATTATTTTCGAAAAATGGGTTTTATACATGTCTCTTGTACATCAACAGGTTTTTTCACGCGGCAATGATGAAGTAACGAGTTATATTTTATACTTTTTCAGACTCAGTAAAAACACGAAAAATTCACTACTGGAGTCAACTTTCAGCTCTTTTCTGACTCTCTAAAATTGAAAATATTGTCGAGACGTTTGTCATTTTGAACTCGTTAAATGGTTGCAAAACGATATCTACCCAGTATACATTCACCCCTTTTTCAGGCTGGGATGGATTATTTACGAAAAAGGAATACCTTAGCCTATCGTGACTAAGAGGTTCTCTTAGACACAATTTTCTACCTTTTCAGATTTGTGAGATTATCTGCAAAAAGGTACTGCTAGATTTTTCTTTTCTGCCTTCTTTTCAAATTCTCTAAACATGAAAATATGCTAAGTTCTCCCTTTGTCAGACTCGTTAAACCCTAATGACATCGAAACTCATCGCTATGAAGTTATTCGAGTTTCTCCTTCCTAGGGCTCGTAAAATGTACTAGGATGGATTTGTCCGAAGGAAAAACTTATAATGCAAGCATATGCTATCCCCTTCAAGCTTGTTTTCAAAAATAATTGGGGTACTCACAAGAAATGGTGGGGGAAAATGGAACCATATTTCAATTGTATTGGCAAGATGTCGCTCTTGAACATTGCACTTGTCTGCATTTGTGTCAGGTTGGGGACATCTCATTTCGTCATGTTTGCCTCCATGGGTTTGGGTAATATTTTTTGACCTCTCACTCACTCTTTGCCATGTCACCATGACCTCATATCCTTTGATGTCAAATACTGCCAAATCCAGTGTTTTGCTGCTGATATGTTCAAGAGAAGTTTGCCTCTACATTTTTTTTAACCTCCCTATGATTCTATGTTGGTCCTGATTCACAAACATCATATTCCTCTGTCTCATGTCGATGATGTGGGAAACATTATGGCCCTCCTTCAACCAGGTCACTTCTTGTCGACTTCAGCTCATTATCCAGGAATCTGATCTAGAGACTTCCTTCTGGTACCTTGGAGCCCGCATGCCTTAATGGCAGGTTCTTCGCATTCGAGGCAAGGTCCACATCATTGGCCTTCGATCGACTGACTCTATAGATGTTCGACGTCATATCACTGTTCACATTCTGTGGATTGTACCTTGTGTACCTTGAGAGCCATTGTCATTATTGGTGGTTTCTCTTGCGTCCGTTAACAACTTTCATCATTGGCTGGTAATTGGACAATTTTCTTGCATGTTTGACTTCAGCTCATACATTCACATTCTAGAAATTATACTTGTTCGGGTCGAGATGGAGTGCAAGACCCTAGATTTTGTCTGATAAAATCTAGGCTGTGGGTTCTTTGTGGATTATCATGACTTATTGCATGACTCTTTAATTGGATGGTTGCGACCATACTTGAGTCTATTTGTTGACCTTTACTACTATATGGCTGCATCCATACCTAGATCTCAGGTTTTATATACTCTATTATGGATGGGTACGCCCATGCCACATGTTCATGTATCCAAGATATCATTTGTATTTGTAATTGCAGGTTTTCCAACAACGGTGTTTGGTTCGAACGTGTTCCCATAAATATTTTCGCCCCTCCCTCTCCCTCGGACCTCATACTTTAGGGGGCATATATTACACAAAATGTTGTCACTGTCCCCGCAATCCCCAACTCGCACATTGGAGGGTCATTTCTGTGACCAATGCATAGTGTCATGCTTTGCAAATAACATCCTTGCATCCCTTTTGATGAAGGCAACATTCTTCTTGTTAAAATTTCCCTAAGCAGAGCTGTGAAAATCCCTATTTTTTCCTTGGGGTGAGTAGCCCTTTACCTCCTCGCGCCGACCTAGGAATTTTACACTAAGCTCATGCCACTTGGCACTATGTCCCAGTGTAATGCCTGCGCCAAGCTATTTATGATTTAAAAAAAAAAAAATAGAGGCAGAGGTTCCACTCCAACCACCTCGAGGATGAGTCATTGGGAGTGGTTGAACTAAAACAACCACAGGCTCCCTTCTTTAGCTAGTAGTTTCCACCTCCCTTGGAACACTCCTAAAGGATAGGCCTTCCTCCAACCTTTGTAAGGATCCCAACCTCCTCTTTTGCCTCTATATAAAAAAGCCTTCTCTCTTTCTGAAAACTAACTGAAGCTTAACAAAGAGAATTATACAGCTGAAGTGCTGAACTAGGAGAACTAAGCTAAAGTTGAATAACTGAGTTATTGAGAAGGTAGAACAAGGGAGAAATCCATCGAGAGGTCCCTTATCCCATTCGAATTCCCCGACGAGCTTTGAGACGTGCTTCACACGTGCCCCGCTGGGGGAGACCACAACGTCAGAGCATGGTTGTATCTCTTCTTTCTACCTATTAATATAAGTGACTATTGTCTGGTTCCCGTCTTATGTTTTATCTTTAACGAATGTAATATGCTAGTATTCTCTGAATGACTAGTAGATTTTGGATGAAATTAGTATGAGGGATGTGGTTGTTGTTTTCTGATATTTGTGGAGGTGTCCAAGCGTGATAAGCGAAGGGATTGTGACTTGCCAAATTGGGAGTGAGCAGTTCTCATCACCACTACGATTGCCGACAACAGCATTGGACCACAGGTAGGCTATCTTATCGCGTCCTTTTTCATTTGAATATCTAGGAACCTAAACCTTAGCATGATTCCTAGTTACTATACCCATCCTAGGGCTAGAGGGATCGTCTCTATCCGCAGAGAGGATTTACCTACATAACAGGGACCCACTTATCAACAACCAACTCAACCCCAAGGCATTTATTATCGTCGTGGTCAATATCGACTAGTATATAGTGCGCCTCAAGGTTTTACTTATCACTCTCAATCTCAGTTGTCGTATAGTCAACGTCAAGACCATACTTAAATTCCACTACAAAATCCTCGATAAGGACCTCGATGTTATACTTAGAATCAATATCCTCAATATCAACAGAATTATTCGGCTTATCCCCCATATCGTCCGAATCTTTCGGGACAGAACCCATGGGGGTATAATTTTTCTCAAACAGGAAGGAATGCAAGTTCAGGTTCTTATCATGGACCTGCTATGCCTTTTAACCCTCAACTACCATTTCTCGCCATGTTGGAGTTACCAGAAGTGTCAAAGTTGACGAATGATACTATTCTTCACAACCCGTATTGGCCTCCGGTTCTGACTAAGATTCCTAGTGATTGTCCCAAATTTGAGGGAAAGTCCAGAGAAGACCCCCAAGCACATGTTATGACTTACCACTTCTAGTGTTCCTCTAACTTTTGGGTTGATGATTCCATTTGACTTCATCTTTTCCAACGAACTCTTACTGGTGCTGCTGCTAAGTGGTATATCGAGCTCTCTCGTAGTATCTTTCAAGATTTTAAATCTCTCGCTATAGCGTTCCTCACCCATTTTCAGTTACCGGTTCGTTATGAATCCGGGATGCATCTCCTCACCTCCTTGAAACGGGACCGGGCTACTCATATCTCAGACCATATTCATGAATCGAGACGTCTTCGTCGCTTGATCAAGTTCGAAATTCCTGATCAGCTTCTTACTCATTGGTTCACTACCTCCTTTTTCAATCAGATTGCGAAAGACATAACCATGGGGGCATGTGTAACTGAGGAATAGGCCATTTCTCGTGCCCAGTATCTTGATCTTGTGTACTCTCAATCAAGAATATTGTATGATATTTTGACTGATGCTCCTCGACCTGGAACTTCTAATGCACCGGCGACCCCGTCCGTCGATGGTATTATTGGTTCTATGTCTAAGACTTCACGTAAGTCTTCTTCCTCCAACCTTAGGAAGAAAAATTCTAATTAGTCCAATGATATTGCTCCTCAGTATAGTTCGAATCCTGGTAAAACCTAGTTTGAATCCATGTCTGTGATGATTACCGTGACATAAATCGGGCCTGTCCTAAGGATAATTATCCCACTCCCTTCATCGATCAGATCATTGACAACTATGCCAGGAGTGAGTTTTTTTCCCTTATGGATGGCTTTTCTGGGTATAATAAGATTAACATTCTTCCAACCGATCAACATAAGACAACTTTTATCTGTCCTTGGGGTAGCTTTGCATACAAACAACTCCCTTTTGGCTTGAAGAATGTCAGGGCCACTTTCCAGCAAGTGATGTCCTATGCTTTTCATGACATTCGTCACATCGTTCAGCCTTACCTGGATGACCTTCCGGCTCATTTAGCTAAGCGTATGGACCATCTAGACCATCTTTGCTAGATATTTCTTCGTTGTCGACACTACAACATTCAGCTTGATCCGCATAAGTGTGTCTTCTGCATTGATTCCGGTAGAATTTTAGGGTTTATCATATCTAAAGACGAAATTCACCTCAATCCACTTAAGGTTGAGGCTATTGCCAATCTCCCCTCTCCATCCTCATTACATCAATTACAGAGTCTGGACGGTAAGGCGAATTTTCTACGTCGTTTTATACCGAACTATGCTGAAGTAGCTAAAGGATACACACAACTTTTGAAATAGGACGTCCCTTTCTGTTGGGATGAGATTTCTCAACAATTCTTTGACACCCTTAAGACATTGTTGGTCAACGCTCCTTTGTTACGTCCTCCAAATTATCATCGTGATTTTTCCCTCTATTTAGCTGCCGCTTTTAGTACAATTGCCATGGTTTTGGTTCAAGGCAATGATGACAGTCACGAACATGTCATTTATTACTTGTCTCATAACCTTCTCGATCCTGAAACGCGTTATGCTCATTTCGAGAAGTTAGCACTAGCTGCGGTCCAGTTCATCCAACACTTTCATCATTATATCCTTTTGCGTATGGTGACTGTGATTTCTGATTGCAACCCCATGGCCTATATTTTGTCTCGTCAATTGCTGGGGGGCGAATACTCGAAGTGGAAACCTACATGTCCACCACCACACCAAATTGAATCTCCCACAGGCTCCATCGCAATCCACATGCTGCACTATTTAAACAACAACAACAATATTGGTCACCCTGCCCCCATGAACCAGAGTGAATATGCAAATTCTTATTCCTATGTGGAATATGTCCTCCCTAGTTAAGAGGGAGAGATAGACACGTCATTCTGAAAGACAGAATGTGGGAATGGGTAATTATCTGGAATTTAATACTCGGTTGAGTTGTATTAAGGCATTCAATGAAAATAGTAGTCGTGAAAGGATGGATATTCTTTGAGAATTAAGAATAGTCTTATGAGGTCATAATTGTTGAGCACCCGGGTGGAATATGTACCTTGGAGACAATGACGATGATGTCTATAGTCTTTGGTCTCACGAGCATTGTACCTCAAAATATCAAGGAGAGATGGATCAGTTAGTCAAGGCCTTGCTATGTGACAATGTTGGATAACATGATGCTATAATAGATGAATTACCAAACAAATTATTTTTATGAGGTTCTTCATATTGAGAGTGACCATGTACCATTATGAATGCCTCCCTAGTTAAGAGGGAGTGTTGAAAAGTGTAACTAGGTTCGGTTTTCATAATGACTTGTAATTATGAATTTATGTAATAAAAAGTATTTTGTAAACACTTGCTTCATGGGTTTCATGAGAAAGAATTTTTTATTATAGATCAAAAACTTCTTCTTAATGTATTTAAGGTTTTTTCATCTTGTCATAAATATATAATTTAGAGTCATGTATATGAAGTGGTGTTACACTTGTAAAGGCAACTTATTGATGTAAATGTATTCCTTCAAGACTTTTTCAAATATGTTGAAGACCCTTACTTGATGAAGTCGGCTCACACTCAGATTGACATGATGACTTAGAGGAGGGAGACCACCCCTATAAATATGAGGATTGCGGCCTCATTACACCACCAAGGATTTAGATAAGGTCTACAACAAGAAGTGTGAGATAGGGTTTGTAGTTGGTAAAAGGAAGGAAGGAAATCATCGAAGAGGGCTATGACATATCTAAATTAGTTTTGGGTCTAATATATATCGCATATCCAAGGAGGTTGAAACCTATTAAAACATGGATAATTCTATTCCAATGCATAATACAATGTTGCATGGAGAAGAGATATAGTGAAGAAGGGATCTCATGTTAGATCAAGAAGAGAGATATACTATCTTTGTTTTGGGACAAGATCTATATCTAGTATATCTCAAAGAGGAGCCAAAGGTAACTACAACACAAAGAAGGGTCAGTACAATGTGGAAGAGATCTCAAACGTAGACATAAAGAGGTGCAGAAAGAAATCCAAGGAAGAGTCACTTGGAGGCCGAGGTTAGATCAAGGGAGGACAGAAAGGAAGCATATTGTTTAGGGCTAGGGACCAAGCCTCCCTAATGCTGGTGCAGTGCAGTGCAGAAAGGAAGAATCAACTAGAGAAGCCGGGAAGAGTAATAAGAATAGTGACAAGGGTGATGAAGGCATATTTGTGTCAAGGGTTTGTGTCATGGTTATGGCACTTGTCAATTGAAAATCTAGAAGAAGAATTACTTTCAAGTTTTCCTCTCTAAGAGGGAGAGGTTTTGGCCCTGGCTAGAAAGCCTAAATATTGTGTCTCTTGTGCATTTGATAATTGACTTGATGAAAAGCATGTTAAACTAACGAAGATAATATATACGTAAAGAAACATAATGAAATCGCAAGTAATTATCATGAAAGAGAATTGAAATAAAATACACCATACCAAATTCTCTACACTAAATTCCCTATAGTGAGTTCAAAGTATTGAAAAACACAGAGTTTGACTGGTAGGATAAAGAGTCAGAACCAATGAAAATCACAAAACCCAGGACCACAGAACCCATAAAATTTTTTGATACATATTCACACAACTCATAATAATATACCCTAAACCCTGTCGAACCCTACCCTAAACCCTAAACCCATAGTGCAACAAGAGCTAAAATTCCCAAAAATGAGTTCAAAGTGTTGAAAATCACAGAGTTTGGCTGGTAGGGTAAAGAATCCTACTGGAGAGTTTCAGAAGGCACCTCCATGGCCAAACGTTGCCCAAAACATCGCCATACCACTTCTGTGATAGACAAAAAAGATTTCTTGCAACACAAACCTAGAAAAATTAAGACTAGAGCACAAAACCAAAAAAAAATTACAAAAAAACCGGAACAAAACATGGGAAAATTCTACTTACCGAAACGGAGCTCGAAACCTACATGTCCACCAATGAACCAAATTGAATCTCCCACTGGCTCCATAGCAATCCACATGCTACACAATTTAAACAACAAAAAAAATATTGGTAATCACCCCCGCCCCCCCCACATGAACCAGAATGAATAACCTCAAGAAGAATGGTAAACCCCCCACGAACAAGGTAAAAAAATCACATGCACAACCCTAAACCCCCCACAAACCTATCCAAACAAAAATGCTTAGTTAGAAGTGCAAATATGCATGCCTAGGTGGATGAGTACTGGAGCCCAGGTGAAGAATAATCGGGGGAGCTCAGTGCCCACACATCGAGCCTAAACATCAATGCACAGGGCGGTGAAGTCAAGATGGAAGATGCAATAATTGAAACCCTAGATGTGACGTTAAAGGTGATATTTAATGCCCTCACCAAACAAGAAGTGGAAAAACGAGTTAGACGTGTATCATATGGGAGGTAAGGAGGGAGAGACATGGTTTCAACATATACAAAACAAAAATTTAAAGTACATTTCTTACTCTAAAAAAAAATCCTAGCAAGAAGAAGGAAAGCAACTTAAAAAGAAAAACATAGAAATGACAAAGGCTCAAAGTACATCTGCTAAGTTCTGCTAAACCCCCCACAAACCTATCCAAACTACAATGTTTAGTTAGAAGTGCAAATATGCTTGCCCAAGTGAATCAGTATTGGAGCCCAGGTGAAGAATAATCGGGGGAGCTCAGTGCCCACACATCGAGCCCAAACATCAATGCACAGGGCGGTGAAGTCACAATGGAAAATGCAATAATTGAAACCCTAGATGTGACATTAAAGGCGATATTTCATGCCCTCACCAAAAAAGAAGTGGAAAAATGAGCTCGACGTGTGTCGTATGGGAGGTAAGGATGAAGACACATGGTTTTAACATATACACAACAAAAATTCAAAGTACGTCTATTACTCTAAAAATAAAACCTAGCAAGAAGAAGGAAAGCAACTTAAAAAGAAAAACATAGAACGACAAAGGCTCAAAGTACATCTGTTAAGTTCTGCTAAACCCCCTGCAAACCTATCCAAACAACAATGCTTAGTGAGAAGTGCAAATATGCATGCCCAGGTGGATGAGTACTGGAGCCCAGGAGAACAATAATCAGGGGAGCTCAGTGCCCACACACCAAGCCCAAACATCAATTCACAGGGCAGTGAAGTCATGATGGAAAATGCAATAATTGAAACCCTAGATGTGACGTTAAAGGCGATATTTAATGCCCTCACCAAACAAGAAGTGGAAAAACAAGCTGGACGTGTGTCGTATGGGAGGTAAGGAGGAAGACACAGTTGGTTTTAACATATACACAACAAAAATTCAAAGTACGTCTGTTACTCTAAAAAGAAATCCTAGCAAGAAGAAGGAAAGCAACTTAAAAAGAAAAACATAGAAACGACCAAGGCTCAAAGTACATCCGCTAAGTTCACCTGAAATGTAGATTAGGCTATGAAAGTTTCTTTCGAATTAATCACATCATAAAGTTATGGTCGACGTTTCAAACCGTCTAATGTTAATATGGACAAGGGTTGGAGTATTAGCAAGTGTTGGATGAGGACCCTTTATTCTTAGATAGCTTTGTCCCCTTCCTCTTTCATCCTTTCCTTCCTATTTAATTATCCCTATTTATTTCCCTTTTTAAAGTATTTTTTTATAAAATGTCCATCATTGAATTCAAGACAAGATTTTAAAATTTAAACCTTTACATTAAATGTTATTTTTCTTTTTTGATATGAAAATATTTTCCACCTTTGAATATATATATATATATATATATAAAAGAAATATTTATTTTTAAAATTGAATAAAATTAAATAAATACTACTATTTTTTCTTACTAGTCAAACTAGCAATTATGTTCCAACGGCTAGTTGCCCTTCTCTTCATCTCGTCGTGAAGATGAACCACACTAGTTGGTTCAAAACGGGTCTCATGTGATTAGCACAAAAAACCATCTAATGTAAAGATGCATCCAAAAAGTTAAATAGTAAAGATGCATCTGGTTCGAGAGAGTTACCACTTGGGCAAGGAGTTAGTTGTTGAATTAATTAATTAATTAATTCAACAATAAAAAAAATATATTTATATTGGAATATTAATAATCAAAATTAAGTTTAATATTATCTAATAATAACTTTTTTTAAAATTACCTTCAATATTATTAAACAATTAGTTATACATGTTTTTATATTAAAATATCAAAGAATATTTTAATAAGAACCCAAAAAATATAGTAATACTAAACCGAATGATTTACAAATTGATAAACCAAATAATAATAAAAAAAAAGCGAGTATTTGCAAATTGATTTGGTAGAACCATCTTCCTTTTTGAGAAAATCGAATGCATGCATTATCACTAAACGACTCTGATGTGAATGCAACTTCATTTCTACTTCCTCTTACCTGTTCAAATCCCCTTCATTTATACTTCCTCTAACCTGTTCAAATCCCCTTCATTTCTACTTTCTCTTAGGGTTTGCCGATTGCAATCATGCCGCCTGCTGCAGATATACTTTCTACTCTTCCAGACCCATTGCTTGCCCTCATCCTTTCTAAAATTCCAATCAGGGAAGCCGTCGGATGCTCCGTTCTGTCGAAGAGATGGAGATTCCTCTACACCCAAATTCCCCAACTCACTCTCTCACCCACTCTTCTTCTGCCCAATATTAACCCAGATCCAGATCCAGATCCAGATCCAGATCTCCAACCTCCTCCTGTTGCATTCGCCAGATATTGAGGCTTTTCATTTGTTCGTAGAGATTACCCCTTTTGACTTTCTGCAGTTTACTCGTGAAAGCGTATGGAAATGGGTGAGATACGCAGCCTCTAAGAATGTCCAACACCTGACTCTTTGTGGTTACCCTGGCGATTTCTATGATTCAATCCTGACTGTCTCTTGTTACCCCCAGGCTTCCTATGATTCAATCCCCCCTGCCGTATTTTCATGCACTCGTCTTACTACAGTGAGCCTCTCCCACTACAAACTTATGCATCTTCCGTCCGATTTCTCTGGATTCAACCATCTCGTTACTTGCTCGTGTCTAGGCCGCTTTATCTCTCTTGCCCCGTTCCTTGAGCATCTTAGCTTATTCCACTACCATGGCCTAAGGAACCCTGTTATCGCTGCTCCCAACCTCACACAATTATCTATAGATGGTGGATTCTGTGCAAAGGGTGTGTTGGAGGTTTTAACAGTGAACTGTCCGAAGCTTAGAACACTGGAGATGAATTTACGTGACTTCCGTGGTGTAAGAATAAATGGTGTTTTGTTTCCCGAAATTGCGTCTTTAGTTTCTAAAATCAAAATGCAGGGTGGAAACAATGTTGCTGCATTGTGGTTGAATTTGCCTTATAAGATGACACTTTCAATAGAGAAAGTTTTTGAGATAGTGGGCCGGGATTTCAAAACATTGGAGACGCTCGACATCAATGACCATTGGGAACGCGGCCAAAACCGGATGGCAGTTCTCATTAATAATCTGCTCGAAAGGCTTCCCAGACTCGCGCGAGTACGAGTGAGCTACTTGTTTAATCTGGTAAGGCAAAAAAAATATTATTTCACATGCAGTTTTGCGCTCAATGGTTATGCCTTTTTAGCTTATGCTATATCAATGGCCTAGCCGCAACGTAGTGTCTTGTGATGTGTTTACTGACAAATCTAATTGTAGGGTCTATATAGCTTGGGATCTGATTTTGGATATTAATTTTCAGTGTGATAATTTGCATGTTAATTTATAATTGTATGAGGTAAATGTAAAAAGGATATGATGGGATTTGTATATAAAATCTTTGTGTGATCATATTTAAGTATATTTTTGTTATAATTCCTAATTCTTAATGATGAGATTTGTTATAAATAGGGATTTACATAATGTCATTAGTTATTTTATAATTTGCACAATAATTTCATAATTGTGTTAAGTAATTTCTTAATTGTGTAAGCTAAATGTGAATATGGACTTAGAGATGCATGGCAATTAGTTTTTGAAATTTCATGTATTAATGTAGATGAGACATGAGAATATGCTAATATCTTGACCATAATATAAAGATTTAGATTAGAAGAAAGAATAATCCACCACTACTACAGAAAATGGGAGTTCAAGAAGTTTCTTTGAGAAGAAAATAATTATTTTGTCTCAACATGATTTTTAATTAAAATTAACATATTTAATTTCCTTAATTAACACAAAAGGAAAATTCAGGGTATGGTGGGATGTTGAATTTTTTACTTAATACAATGTTCAAAATATTGGGGCATAAAAGGCTTTGTTGCATCAGGCCACTTGATTTCCTTCCTTTCACGAACAACTTGATTTCCTTCCTTTCATGAAGCCCTTGGCAACCGAGATAAATATGTTCTATATTGTGACTAATACCTGGCGGTAGAAGAGACTGTAGCATCCCTTCCATCTCTAGATCCATACACGGATTGATAGGCAACATCATAGTCTACAACATCATCAACAACACGGGAAGCAATAAAGGTAGCTACTAGCAGGGATAAGGGCAAAGGCCCGAGCATACCCAAATAGACAATATCCATGTGAAAGGTGTTAATTTTAGATAACAATAGTATGTTCTATGCTTAGCACAATTTAATTAAATGTTCCTAGTATCCCAATAACAATATCCAATTATTTCCAACAGCAATCACATTAACTTAATCACATTGACAATAAACGCATTAGAACATAAAATCAAATGCATAAGACAAGCTAAGACAAGAGAACATTGAATTTTGTGGATGCTAGGGAAAAACCCCAATGTGGGGAAAACCCTTTGACCAATTATTCTTATTAGTATTCAATATTTCAACAGAGAGAGAGAGAGAGAGAGAGTACAAAAATCAAATTCATTTGCCCAATACATAGTCAAATCAGCCCTGACAAATTTTGCAGTCAACTGCAGTAAAACTTCAACCCTAACCAGAAAGTCAACATTGGTCAAAATAGTAGCAATCCTTCCTCAACGCATCTTGGTCTTCCTTGGTCAAACTCAGCCTAATCTAGAAGTCAGATGGAGCCCAAAACATCTCGTTCAAACTGGGTCAAAGTAAAGAGAACCTATTGTATAGTCAACCTTGAAGTCAATGCAAGTCAACTTGCCCAGAAATCCTCGGTTTTTGTGCTAGTCAATGCGGCCTATAGAAATCGAAATGTTTCCCTTTAAAGGAAAGTAAAATTTAGTCAAAACAACCTCGGTTAATGCTAGTCAACATTCAAAAATTTCTGCAATTTCGGTTTTGTGATTTAGCCTAGAAATTCTTAGTTTTTGTGCCCAGCTGTACGGCCTGCAAAAATCAAACTTTTCCACCAAAAATCGAAGTCAAACTTGATCAATAACACCTCGATCAATGTTGGTCAAACCTATTCCTAAAGTCTGAAATTTGGCCTACAATTTTGTCCCAGAAAACTTCGTCCTTTAGCCACACGCGTGAGAGAGAGAGAGGATACCCAAGATGCATGAACCAATCTGATGAAGAGAGAGAAAAGAATGTGTGAGTGATTGGTGTCCAAATGAGGTGATAGGTCACTCCTATTTATAAAATTCGTTGTGGGTGAAGAGAAATTTCTATTAGGCTTCTTGAGCCTACATTAAATTGTGGTCGACCTGAACAATTTGCACATGTGAGAGAATAAATTCAAAATTACACTGCTGCTTCTTCGAATGAGATGATATTTAGATCAATCTTGGACCTTTCGAAAAGAGGAATCCCATGAAATAATGATCTCCATCAAATGAGTTGTCCAAAGTGTTGAAGAATGTA
Organism: Pinus albicaulis; assembly: GCA_034641835.2. Taxonomy (NCBI): domain Eukaryota; kingdom Viridiplantae; phylum Streptophyta; class Pinopsida; order Pinales; family Pinaceae; genus Pinus; species Pinus albicaulis. Next base: position 17,076,256 of record MU968480.1, on the reverse strand, counting down.
ACTAGGTTTGGTCTTCATTAATGTACTTGTGTCATTGATGAAGAAAATATTTTTATTTTTGTGTAATTGAGTTATTAAAGAATGGGTTTCATGCTTGGGTCAAATGTATAGGTCAAGCCTCCATTGTAGGCTTTAGAATATTGTCAAATTCGATTTTTCTTACTCCTACATCCATCAAAGTCTCCATGTTGTCGAATAACTCATCATCAAGTTGGTTGCAGTGAACTCATGTCAGCCTACATATAATTGGAGACACAATTATTCGAATAACTCATGTCGGCTCATTTATATGGGAAAACCACTATATATACAAGCCTATGGTTGTCGTATTCCACTATAGAATAGTAACTTCAGATATCATCGGAAGCTTAGATAAATTGCAGAGAACCTCACATTAATCACAAGAGGAAAAATTCGGATTATCTCTGAGATCAGTTTGGATGTTATAGGTATGCTATCGCTACAATCACATGAAAACGGTTCGATATTATCACAATTTACGATGTCACTTGAATGAACAAGTTTGTGTGATCCCTCAGAAAGAAGACTTCAGTGATATTACAGTCCTAACCTTTCTCAAGTCCTAGTCTCTGTGATATCACATTATTTACAACTTGAGGAAAAATTTTCAGTGCTATTATAGTAAACTTAGTTACCACAGTAAGGAGGTTTCGGTGCCTCATCTCAATGATAGAACAAAGACTTCAATTTGGTTCTATTGTAGTAGTGATTTCACTATAACTTGGTGCTAATATAGTAAAATTATCACGGTGAATGAATGGGCTCAGATTGTCATTGCATAAATGATATCGTCAAAGATACAAGTGTGAATAAGAATAAGGTTGACTTGGTGGATGGAAGGAGTTTCTAGTATTGTAAGGGTCTTGGTCGTCTTATCTTGAATCTACTGAAGGAAGAATTTTCACCAAGTTTTCCCCAAAGAGTGGGTTTTCTCCCTAGAAGTGTGCCTACATCTTGTGTCCTCTTTGGTTTTATCTTTGGCATTAGTCTTGATGATAAGAAAAGATAAACCGAAAGAACACATAATAATAACACAAAATATCACAAGGTAATGTCATAATATGAGAAATTGTTTAATTGCCACCTCCTTCAATTTCTCAACATGGTTTCAAGCTATGGTCAAGGTCAAAGGAAATTTTACATCTTTGAGGCATATCTAAGTAGGGATAAAGTTCAATGTTCGATGACAACACTATAGTTTCAATGCTACTTAATGATATTACAGAGTACAAATCTCGATTAATTGCAGAGTAAAACTCACACTACAATGAATACTCTCGGTGATATGTCAAAATGAGGAGATTTGATAATATTACAATGAAGTAGTATCACCTTCTAAGAAGCTTAGATAGAATATACCACAGTTTTTTAATATCTCATATTCAATACTACTATAGTTCGGTGTCATATCAAAGGATGAGGTCTTAGTTCTTCTACAAATAAAGAATCTCAGTTGTGAAAATTATAATATTGGAACCCTTGCTACAGCAAACTGATATTACTTCTCCTACTTGTTAAAGTATACAAGTTATTTACTATCTCCTACAAAAACATTGAAGAAAATACAATAGTAGCCTTCACTAAATAAATAAAATGTGGAAGACAAGTACTGAGAAAGAAGAAAATAAAACACACATGACACTGTTATTTTTGGACTAATGTCCCTAGAAAAACCCAATGTGGGAAAAATAGTGTAACAACTAAGGGTTTGTATGATTAAGTAGTAGTTATGAATACAATCTAGGATGCCTTATTGGCCGTCCATACAGAGAAAATAAATGATAGAGAATTAGTGATAAAATGTCCTCACACTAACACTAGAGATCTGACACTGACCCAACCTTGAACAGACAAGCCCCATGCAGCCTCTGTATAATTTTTCATCACTCTGGCTAGGGACTGCATCACTCCCTTTGGTTGGTATTTCTGCTAGTTGGATGTTGATCTTCTGCCCCTCTGGTCTCACACTGCGACACTTTGGCACTGGATATAACTGATCCTTAGCAAAATTTTGGATCCCTTCAGAGGCTTAGCACTACCTCTACGTAGCTCTATGCTTCCCAGCATAGCCCCTATGCTACCTCTTCTGCATCCTCTTCTTTTTCTTCTCTATGATGTATTCTCAGCCCAGGAAAGGTCTCCAATCAGACTATCTCTGCCCCTCACTACAAGAATCAACTTGATTATCTCTCTAGCTGCTCTGTGCTACTCACTTGAAAAATTGATCTCTAAAATCTCTCCCAATTTGTCTTCCAAATTCCCATCGAATTCCTTCTTATAATATTATCGTTGATAAATCAATGCCCCAGATTAAAACATTATCAATGGCTTAGATCATATTGACTCAATCTTTGTCTTTTTCTAGAAGATTCACACCCATTTCTATTAATACACTTTAATTATTTTAATACCCTAAGTTTAGACTTAGGCTCCCATTAAAAAGAAATAATTATTGCATAAAATCTCATCTGGGTGGAATTTCCAAAAACGCTTTCTAGGTAGTTTGGAATACATGCGTCCAGAAACACTTGATCTTTGAGACATCTTTTTCTGCCTTCACTACTCTTGCCACCCCTTAGATCCAAGAGCTGCATTCTCTTCCTCCTCCTTGGGCTTCGACCCACTGTTTTTGCTACCATTAATTTTTCACTTGATCATATCTCACCTCATCTCTTCCCACTGAAGAGAGGCCCACATCGATTCCCAATCAGGCAACCTTTTTTTGCCTAAGATGCTCTAGGTAAAGACATACCATTCTTCTAACACTAAATTCTAGGCCATTCATACAAGAACATATTATACTGCCCAAAAGATCCTTGATATAGCATATCCAAGGAATCCTACATCTCTTTGGTAGTCTCTTTGCCAACAATGGGAAATACTACATGATCCTTCACTCCATCGAGGATCAAACGCTTGGCCTTTGCCATATTCTTCTTGTACACTTTCAACGGATCTGCATCTGGGGGCACAACTACCACATTTTCAATGAAGGTCTTGAGATCATGCTCATCTAGCAGACACTTGATCCTTTCCTATCATATCACATAGTTGGGGCTCCCTCCAACCTATCTTGATCACGCAGCCCATTAGTTTCCATCTTACCCAAACAAATGTTGAATGCTTCCTCTAACCCTCTGTGCAGCTGGCTCTACGCACTCCCTACTGGAGTGAGCCAAATAAATATCGATTTATGTTTATTCTATATGGGAATTTATAATTTCTTGGGCAAGATATTATCTGAGGTTAGAAATCCTCAGTATTCTTCTTCTTCCTTCTTCTGACATTTTTTGCACCAACAACAATGATAGCAAAATACTACATCCCACCAGAAAATTGTTATATTCTGAATCTGTTGCGTTGCTCCCTCTACTACTGAAAAATCATGAACTGGAAGGTCCTACCTCTCTATTGACTCACTCAAAGAGAGACTTCCTTGTAAATATTTCCCTTCTTGGCCTAGACTACGGAATCCCTTGGGGATTTTATATGTTTCCTACGCAACTATTCGATATCTCTCTTGTGAAAATTCCTGTTGCCTGAAATCCTACTGCATCAATTGATGGGAAATATTGTATTTTTTAATTCCTTTAAAAAAATTATTTACGGCTTTCTACTATAAACATCGAGATCTCATATAATACAACCTTCACTAATTAACTACAGAAAAATACAAGTGTGGAAAGAAAATCTGAACAAGAATAAATCATAGACACATCTGACATAGTTTTTTTTGGACCAATGTCCCCAGAAAAAACCAATGTGGGAAAATCGGTGCAACAACTAAGGGTTTATATATTATGTAGTAAATTCTAAGTACAAATATATGATTGTCAAATCTGAAAAATCATACACATAAATATGACAAGAAAAATATTGTGAGACAAATCTCACTCTACCACGGGAGTTCAACATTGAACTGCATCTGAAACGAGTTGCTCTAAATTTCCTCTACACAGTGACTGCATCACCCACATAGTCTCTGTGTCACAACTAAAGTTTCTCTTTGTCTCCGTGTTGGATCTCTCTGCTGGCTTGACACCATTAGGGGAATTTTGAGGTCTAAAATGGGCCTCTTAAGAAAAATGTACAAACAAAATAAACTTTATAAAAACTAATAGGATTCAATATGATGTTGTCAACCATGGGGATTATTTACCATTTCTTAAGTAAAAGAGTAAAATATTAAAAAATAATAAAATAATAAAACTACTTTTTCAATTTGTATTTTCAACTTATCTCCCAAAGTTTCTACTCAAATTTCGAGCGGGAGTACTCGTTGGATGAAAACTTTAATTCCTCATCCAATGAGTACCCATATTGCATACTTTTGATGGACCGTGCTACATGAAAAATTAGAAATACATGAAAAAACATTATTGCAATCACGTTTTTCATGTAGCAATCCTAAGCCTCCCTGCAAATTTTGAGAATTAGATCACATTTGATGTTACCCAAATCAATAGTCCCTATTAGCAAGGAACATTCTCTAGCAATACAACCCTTCGAAGTACTACTCTGATTTTGCAACATCTCCCTTTGCATTGATAATGTCTGACATTGCTACCCACCAACACTCTGTTGCTGCATCTGTGTTATTGTTGACCTTGCATGTTGCTGCCAAATGTCACTGCAACAGAAAAACATCCAAAACTAAATTTAAGTGTTTAGTATGATGCATCTTGGTAATGAAGATTTGACTATTGTTGTCCTTTGTTGTGTCCCTCTGAAGCCTCTAAACTGCTGCTAACTTCTGCATTGTTCCTTCCTAAACTGTTTCCAACTCTGCTCTGCGTTGCCCAAACTCTGGCATTCACTAACCACTGCACAGTCATTTATGCACTGCACTGCACCAACTGGCACTCCATCTTGCTACATATGATTTTGGCTCCCGTAGCAAGGTAATGATCTGAGAGGTGGAATTCTCAAGGATCATGCCCAATTGCAACTCCATTGAGCTACAACTCTAGATCACCCCATCACTCCCTTGGTGATATGTGAGCGATCCTAGCAAACTCTTCCTCATCGATCCTTGCAGATGCACCTTGTGGATCATGCTTCTCATCCTTGTCATTCTTTCTGAGAGGAAGCTATGTAGCATAATGTCCCATCTCGCCACACCAGAAGAATTTGATCTTTGATGTGTATTTATTACATCTTTGCTGCTCATGTAGTCCCTTTGATGCAAGGGTTGCATTATCCTCCTCCTCCTTTAGCTTATTCCCACTGTTGTTGTTGCCCTTAAGTTAGAACATGATTAAGTCGCTCCTCATCTCTTCCTGCTGAAGAGCTACCCACGTTTCCTCCCAGTATCAAAAATTCTCTCTACCCATGATGCTATAGATAAAGACTTGATAGTCTTCAAACACTCATTTTATGACCAATCTTACCATATTTGTGGCCTGAGAAGCTCCATATACAACTTATAGGTGATCTTGGTTCACTTGATGTGTTAGGTCCCTATATTACTAGTATAGTCCCTTATTGTTGTTAGTGTAGCCCCCTTATTGTTATTATTGTACCCTTATAACCCCCATATTCTTATTATTGTGCCCTTAAATTATTATTGTTAGGTCGGCTAGGATTACATTGTGGCCCCATAGACTCCTATATATAGAAAGGAGGTTTTGTAATTTGTATCATCCAAGAGTTTTTCATTCATGTAATGTATTGGAAGTTTCCCCCTCGAAGTGGCTTATTTCTAAGGCGTTGATATCTCTTTTCTTCTATTTTTGGAGTTGGTTTTATAACATATGGTATCAAAGCTTTGGATTCTATGGTTTCGCTACTCCAAAGAGGTCATCGTGGAATTTTCGCTATAAATTTTTTCTACGAAGGTTCAAAAGATGAAATTTTTAGTGTTCGAAGCCAAGATCCTGAGGAACATCGTCGCAAAATTTCAGAGTTTGGTTCACAATATTTTCGAATATATAATTTGTGGAATTTAGGTCATTTTGCAGGCTCTTGAATTTAACCTAAACAGGTCATCGTGGAATTTTTGCTATAAATTTTTTTCTACAAAGGTTCAGAAGCTGAAATTTTTAGAGTGCAAAGATGAAATCCTAAGGAACATCATCACAAAATTTCAGATCTTGGTTCGCAATATTATCGGAGATATGATCTGTGGAAGTTAGGGATTTTTCAAGCTTCTGAATTTCATCTCAAAGAGGTGACCGTGGAAAAATATTCATAGCTCTCTCTATGAGCATTGGATTGGAAAGATGTAAAAATTGGCCACAATTACACGTACTGTAGTTTTTTTTCTATCAATTTTAGAGCCAAAGGAGGAAACAGTGACACGTGGCAAGTCATATAAGTTTTCTCTACTGAACCAGTCCATAATTGGGTCATTGTGCGAGATTAGACATAAATTTTCCTTGAAGAATCCAAATCAGATCAAACCCATGGCATTTGAAAGAAGCTTCAGAGGGCTACTACAGGGCCAAATTTCAGATATTGAAGATCTTCAATTATAGAGATAATTCAATTTCAATATCGAGCTCCTCAAAAGCAAGTAAAAGGTGTGTATTTTCTTATGAATTGCATAAGTCCTGTTTGAAGAATCAAGTTGAATTGATTCCAAGGGCATGTTGTAGAATAGATATCAGTATTGGATTCTGAAATGGCCCCTAAAAATAATTCAACACCCATTAAGCCTTTAGAAGGCTCTAATATGACTCATGAAGACGAAAGATGGCAACATGACTTATCAAAATTACAAGAGCAAGTGTAACAAATTTCGCTCTCGTAAAGAGCAACAAAAAATGAAATGGAAGTTTTGAAGAAAGGCATGGAAACTAAGATGGATGGTTTGAAGAAAGGCGTGGAAGCTAAGATGAATGGTTTGGAAGCTAAGATCGATGGCATAGAATGGAAGACATGGAAGCTAAGATCGATGAAAAAATGAAAGACAACATGGGAAACATGAAGAATGATCTAAAAGTAGACATAGAAGGTTTGGAAAAGTTGATACAAGAAATTTTTCCTAATGGTGAAAATATAGTAGATGAAACTCATGATGAGAACAAAGTAAATGTTAATCGTGATTTCATAAACTCTAATGTTGGAGGGAAGAACCACCATATTCCAAAAATGGATATGAGGAAGTTTGATGGAAAGGATCTTGTAACATGGATACTACAGATGGAGCAATATTTTGATCTCAATAATGTGCAAAACACACAAAAGGTACGCATTACAACTTTACATTTAGAACAAAATACATTTGTATGGTATCGATGGCTTTGCTCTAGTAAAAATTGTCACTTGGTCAATTTTTATGGAGGAAATGATAGCACATTATGAGGATACAAGAGCAACACCTTATTTAGCCAATTGATAAATCTCAAACAAAAGGGGTTCAATGGGGGAGCACATTGAGGACTTCCAAAAATTGAATATAAGGGTAACTAATATTTCGAGAGGAACTTGGGATTGATCTCTTCATAAGTACTTTAAAGGATAACATCTAGGCAGAAATTCGCATTTTGGAACTGGGATTCATTGGAGAAGGCATTCAGGTTGGCCAGAGAAATTGAATATAAAATTATGGCGACAAGGAAACCTACCACTAACTTCTATAAAGAGGGAAGTGTTGCTACTCCTAGATTTGCATAACCTACAAGGTTGACACCACAAAAATTGGAAGAAAAAAGAGCAAAAGGGCTTTGCTACAATTTTGATAGCAAATACAATAAAGGTCATAAGTGTGCTGAGAAGAAATTATTTTACATAGATTGTGAAGAGGAAGAAGAAAATGAGCAAGAATCTTCAAAGTAAGAGGATATACACCAGGAACCAACCCTAGAGAAAAAAGAAATGGGTCTGACCATATTGTGTAATGCATTGGTAGGAATTACCACTCCTCAAAATCTCAAGATAGAAGGACATATCAATAAGAAAAAGGTAATAGTATTGATTGATTCAAGTATTACCTATAATTTTATTCATTGTAAGGTAGCCAAGGAATTGAATTGCTTCCTATACCCAAAACCAGAATGTCAAGTGATGGTTGCAAATGGAGGAACTATAAATTGCTCTATAAAATTCCATAATATCAAGCTAACCATGGGGGACTATGTATTGAATATTCCAATGCTTTCCATTCCTATGGGAGAGTGCGATGTTGTCACCCCAGGAGTACGATAGTTTAATCTTTTGGGAATAGGTAGTTTTTTAATTTTTCAAGAACACTTTCTTCAAAAAAAAAATTAGAAGAAGGAAGTCGAATTATGGGTTACAGCGAGGTCGGGAAAGATAATAAGCTCTAATGTCATGACAAAGCTTCTAAAGAAAGAACAACTAGGCGTAATTGCACAATTATGCTCACTAGAGGTTCCAACATCAAAATCATTTATTTCTTCAGATCTCCAAAAACCTTGGACAATCATTCCAAGGTGTTTGAAACTCCCAAAGTACTCCCACCTATTCGTGATCATGATCATGCTATTCATTAGATTCTAGGAAGTATTCCTCCAAACATCAAGCCTTATAGATATCCCTATGTCCAAAAGAGAGAAATTGAACGTATGATTGCAGAAATGTTAGAGGATGGTATAATTCAACCTAGTCAAAGTTCTTTCTCTGCTCCTGTAGTATTGGTACACAAGAAGGTTGGATCATGGCGCATGTGTCTGGATTATAGGGAGCTCAATAAGCTTACCATTAAAGTTAAATTTCCCATTCTTGTGATTGATGAATTATTGGATGAACTACATGGAGAAATTTATTTTACCAAGGTGGATCTTTGTTCATAATATCTTCAAATTAGAATGAAGACTAAAGATATTCCGAAAATAGCATTTCAAACTTATGAGGGTCATTATGAATTTTGGTCATGCCTTTTGGCCTTACTAATGAACCTTCTACATTTCAAGGGTTGATGAATTCCATTTTCAAACCCTTCCTTAGAAAATTTGTGCTAGTATTTTTTGATGATATACTAATCTACAGCAGGTCTTGGAAGGATCATGTTCAACATGTTGACAGGTTGCTCAAACTATTGCAGGAGAAACAATTACATGCAAAAACATCCAAATGTTTCTTTGGAGTACAAGAGGTGGAATATCTGGGTCATATTGTATCTCATGAGGGTGTTAAGGTAGAATCTAACAAAATTAAATCCATTAAGGAATGGAAAGTCCCCACAACCATAAAGCAGTTGCGAGGATTTATCAGTTTAATAGGGTATTATCACAAGTTTTTTAAGAATTATGGGAGAATAGTAGCACCTCTAACAACATTATTGAAGAAAGATGCATTTTAATGGACTCATGAAGCAACTAAGGCCTTTGAATATCTTAAAGAAGCAATGTGCATAGCACCGGTCTTAGCTACACCAGATTTCACAAAAACCTTTATTGTGGGATGTGATGCCTCAAGAAATGGAAATGGTGTTGTTTTAATGCAAGAAGGAAGACCCACTGCTTTTGAAAGTCGTCCAATCAAAGGAAAGTATTTAAAGAAAGCTATTTACGAGAAGGAAATGTTAACAATACTACATGCACTAAAGAAATGGAAAACTTACCTAATGGGAATACACTTCAAGGTAAAAACTGATCATGATAGTCTTAAACACTTTTTGGAACAAAGACTATCTTCAGAAGAGCAGCAAAAATGGGTCACAAAGATGTTGGGTTATGACTTTGAAATAATCTACAAAAAAAGGAAGCTAAATGTTGTTGTAGATGCATTCTCAAGAAATAATGAAGAGGTGGAAGAATTTCTTTGTGATATATCTATTATCCAACCAGATTGGATAACCGAAGTAAGGGATGAATGGAAGAAGGACGAAGAAGTGTGGACACTCATTCAAAAATTCCAGCAAGGTCCTAGTACATCTGATACATTTAGTTGGAAAAATGATTCTTTATGGTACAAAGATCATTTATATCTTTGTAATAATTCCCAAATAAAACAAAATATTATTTTGGAATTGCACACTTCTCCTTTAGGAGGACACTCAGGATTTTAAAAACTTACCACAGGGTGAAGAAAGAATTGTTTTGGGATGGCCTTAAATCTAATATTCAAAATTTTGTGGTGGAATGTTTGGTTTTCCAGCAGAATAAAGTTGAGACAATTAAGACCCCGGGTCTTCTAAAATCTTTTTCCATTCCAAGTCAACATTGGGAGGATATTTCAATGGATTTTATCACAGGTTTACCTAAGTCCAAATGAAATAGTGTCATCATGGTGGTAGTTGATAGAATTACCAAGTATGCACACTTTTGTGCATTATCTCATCCATTTAAAGAAAGTGCAGTTGCTACTACATTTATGGACACAATTCAAAAGCTACATGGAAACCCAAGGGTTATTGTGAGCGACAAAAATCCCATTTTTACTGGAAATTTTTGGACGGATTTATTTTCTTGTTTGGGTACTCAATTAGCTCATAGCTCATCTTATCATCCTCAATCTGATGGTCAAAATGAGATAGTAAATAAATGTTTGGAAGGATATCTTCGTTGTTTTGTATCTGATAAACAAACACAATGGGTCAAGTGGTTACCTCTCACTAAATGGTGGTATAACACTTCCTTCCATACTGCAGCAAAAATGACCCCATTTATGGCACTTTATGGATATCATCCACCATCGATCACATCATCTTTAAGGGAAAATTTGAAGGTTCAAGCAGTGGAAGATCACATCGTGCATCAGCAAGAAGTTCTCCAACTCTTAAAGGATAACCTGAATTTGGCACAAAATCGAATGAAACAACAGGCAGATCAACATCGCAGCGAGAGAAGTTTTGATGTAGGAGATTGGGTATTTTTACGGCTACAACCATACAAACAAATGTCCCTCAAGCAAGCTAAGAAAGATAATAAATTATCACCAAAGTACTATGGTCCTTACAAGGTGTTGCAAAATATTGGTACTATGGCATACAAATTGGAGCTTCCTGCTTCTTCGCGAGTGCATCCAGCTTTCCATGTTTCATGCTTAAAGAAGGTTATAGGTGAAAATATTCCAGTTCAAACAATATTTCCAGAACTTGATGAGGAAGGAAAATCATATTGGAACCGGAAGCAGTCACGGAAACAAGAACTCGACAACTACGGAATCGATCAATTTCAGAGTATCTCATCAAGTGGAAGAACTTACCCACTGAAGATTCTACATGGGAGGATGAGAATTTTATACAAAAACACCCAGAGCTACTCAAGCGTTGAGGACAACACTTTTTTGAAGGAGAGGGGCATGTTAGGTCCCTATATTACTAGTATAGTCCCTTATTGTTGTTAGTGTAACCCCTTATTGTTATTATTGTACCCTTGTAACCCCCATATTGTTATTATTGTGCCCTTAAATTATTATTGTTAGGTCAGTTAGGATTACATTGTGGCCCCACTAAGATTACATTGTGGCCCCATGGACTCCTATATATAGAAAGGAGGTTTTGTAATTTGTATCATCCAAGAATTTTCCATTCATGTAATGTATTGGAGCCCTCGAAGTGGCTTATTTCTAAGGTGTTTATATCTCTTTTCTTCTATTTTTGGAGCTGGTTTCACAACATGAAGTCTAAACAGGAACGAATCAATGAACTCACCCATTTACATCCTTGTAGTCTGCAATTTCTCTTCTAAGAAAATCTTCTGCAGCTCAAAATGTCCCCTATATGGCTTCTCCATGGCCTACCACATTTCTAGTGGTCCCTTTTATAGCGATGTGACACACAACATGATCTCTCACTCTTTCGAGGATCAAGAACTTTCCCTTTTCAATATCTTTCTTTTATTCCTTTAGCATATTTTCATCTACAGGTACAAATACCACACCATCGATGAAGGCTTTGGGATCATGTTCATCCAGCAGACATTAGAACCTAGCCTGCCAGATCACATAGTTGGAGGGTCCCTCCAACCAATCTTGATATCTCAACCCGCTTGCTGCCATCTTTGTCGTCTAAAAAAAAAATGTCGAACTAGCTCCGTCTCTCTCCTCTGCACAACTTGGCCTATACACTCCCTGTTGGAGATAGTAGATCTTCCATTGAATATCGTTGTTTAGCTATCGAGAAATAAAATTCCCAGCTATGAATTCCCTAAAGAAAATTCCCTCAAGGTGTCTTTAGCTACTCTTCCTAACGCTTTCTGCATCAGCAGTCATTGCTTCATAGAAACTGTGTCCCTCCAGTTTTTTATCTGCGCTGAATCTGATACGTGGTTCCCTATGCCTCTAAGAAACTGCAAACTAGAATATCCAACCTCTATGTCGGCTCACTTAGAGAGATATTTCCTTGCAACAACTAGCCATCCTGACTTGGACTGCGCAATCACCTGGGAGATCCATCTGCTACTTACACAACTCTTTGATCCCTGAATTATCCTTTAACGCTGGATCTAATGGATATTCTATTTTTCTCCTCCTACACCACTAAACAAGATTTGATACCATGTGATAGCAACTGATGAGAAATATTATATTTGTTAATTCCTTTGAACAAATTATTTGTGGTTTTATACTGTAAACATCGAGATCTGATACACTACAACCTTCACTAATTAACTGTGGAAAAATATAAGTGTAGAGACAAAATATGAACAAATATAAATCATAGACACATCTGACACAGTTTTTTTTGGACCAATGTCCCTGGAAAAACCCAATGCGTGAAAACTGGTGGAGGAGCTGAGGGTTTATATATTATGCAGTCAATTATGAGTAAAAATCTATGATTGTTGAATATGAAAAATCATATAGAGAAATCTGACAATAAAAATATTGTGAGACAAATCTCACTCTGCCACGGGAATCCGACACTGCCCTGCATCCTAAATAAGCTTTTATTTTCTTCCTCTACGTAGTGACTGCATCACCCACATAGTCTCTACGTCACAACTAAAGCTTCTCTCCGTCTCTACATTGGATCTCTTTGTTGGATGGAAATTGGGATCTCGTGGCCTCCAGAAAATCCCTTCAAGATCTAGCCCTAACCCTCTATTGTCTCCTCAACAAAAAAAAGGAACTCCCTCTATAGCTCTGTGCAGTCCTAGCATAGCCTCAATGTCACTAGATCTATGTAGCTGTCTATGGCTTCTGTTGCCTCCTCTGTTATGCACTTTCCATATCATGAATCCTTCTGAATAGAATTACTACCCCTCTCTACAAATATCTCTTGATCGATTTCTTCTTTGAGCACTGCTCACTTTAGAAATTTAATCTCTTGATCCCCTCCATGTCCATTTTCCAAATGACCCTTCAAGTCCTTCTTAAAAAAATCTTGTTCAAACTTCAACGACTGAGATTAAATCATTAATCAATAGATAATATTAACTTGACTTGATCTTCTTCTTCTATATAATATTCACACTCTATTTTAATCAATATACTTTAATTATTATATATCCTAAGTTTAGACTTAGGGTCCCATTAAAAATAATTAATTATTTTCTTAAAACATGATGTGAGTGGAATTTTCCAAAACAATTTATGTGTTCTTTGGAATACATGTACCTAAGCCTCCCTGCAAATTTTCATACTTAGAGCACATACGATGCTACTCAAATCAACACCTCTTTCTCTTCAATGCCCAACTCTTCCGGTCTACTCTCTTGCTTCACCTACTCTTTGATAGCATGTGAAAATTTCAATATTGGTGTTAGCGCAAGGAGTCACTTCTTGATTGCAAAGGAGTAAGCCTTACACACTATAGTTCATTTCAAAGTAAAAGGTTTTGAGTGGTGGGATGGCTTTTTAAAGAGTTTGAAATAATTTTTACTCTATTATACTTTCATGCATTTGGCAAGCTGTGGAAAGTATAAATTGTATGGATAAATTGGTAGTATAGGGGAGTATATTGTGACAGATGAAAAGTGACAGATAACTGTTACTCAATCTAAGAAATATGCATATCCTAAATCAGTCACACAGCTACATGAGTGGCCTTTTACATAAAATATGTTTTATGCAAAGGAAACAACATTGAGAAAGGATAATACATGCATAAAAAATTTCAGAAATCCTTTATGAAACCTTCACTAACAAGCTCTACACAACATATAGATGATTTGCAAAAAACTAAATAGTAGATAATTAACTATTAGATCCTCTAATAGTTCTCTTACTCATACTTTGCTAGTTGTTGCAATTCATAAATCAGATGAATAAAACAATAAGATAAACACACCATACATTAGATAGTCCTTGAAACACAAAATCCTTGAGCATGAAGTACAAAAGGATTTTTCTTTATTATGAGAAATTCTTCAGGTCAACCAAAATCCAACCCTGAAATGTCATTTACAAATGATATTTATAGAGAGAGAGGCACCAAATCCATCTCTCCTAAAAATTTGTATCCACCCATCCTCTCATTACATAGGATTTATAGGATATTAAATACATATCCTATCGAAATATAACTAACAGGACAAATGTAGATAGGAAGAAAGAAGATAATTCGAATTGTGTTGCTGAGTGTGCTGGAAACCTACCCGTTTTCTGCTAATTTGTCGTTGCATCATCTTGGTTATGTAAAACCCATGTAGCTTCATTAAAAATGTCATTTAACAACCTCATAACCACTTATCAACCATCACTTAACATGTCCATATCATTAGGAGTCCTTATCATCCTTGGAATAGCTCGAAAATTCTGATGACAACTATCAAAAATCATTTAAAATCGATGCGACCGGAACTTCTGGTAAAAACATGTAACTGTGAAAAAACTGTAATGCTACCAGAATTTCCAGTGATTCTCTCTTTCTTTTTCAAAAATGCACAGAAAAATACTTGAAAATTTTTGAGCGGACTTAAACATTTTGAAAATTGAGCTATTCTAAAATATAACTAGTAGACAAAAAGATATTTCACTGGGACATCCTTTTACCTCTCCTCCATATGAGATGCAACTTCTGCAAGCTTGTTTAAATATGTTCTTTTGTCAACTGCTAATTTTGACCTTGTGGTCTTGGTGGTTGTCTCTTTTACAATGGTCCTTTTCTCTTCTGAGATCTTATGGATTTTTCTTCTTTTGGAGGATCCTATTTGCTAGTCTGAAGGGGATTTACCCTTACATTTTTTCTTGGACCCACTAGACCCTGCAATTGAAGGAATTACAATATGTAACCCTTCGGACTGCCTCTCAATATCTATAAATTTTTTCATTAAGCTTGGGTTATGAAGGGCTTTAGATTTCAACTTGAATTTGTTGTTGGATCTTGTGTGTCTTTTCCTGCTACCAGGAACCTATCTTTCATATTTTTGTCTTTTCTTACTAGTAATATCATACCCTGCATCTTTCAGGAGCTCCTCATTTGATTTGGTGGGATGATGATCCTTCTGAACCTTTTTCTGAATGTTTTCTTCCGAAACTTCTAGCAGCACCTGTTCTTTTGATTTTTTTGCTACCGCAGTCTTTCCTCTCTATGCTCTGACATATACCTTTGGAAAAGCAGAAATAGGAGGCACAATCTTCATTGATTTGGGCTTGCCAGTAGATGAACCTTCTCCTTTTTCCAAATTCTCTTAATTTTTTGTTGGGGGGGGGGGGGTCTTTCCCTTTTTTCCCTTAGTTTTCTGGTAGATATTCACCTTCTTAAATTTTATTTCATTCCTTTTACCAACTGATCAAGTAGTTGGTTTATGAAATTTTCCCTTCTTCTTGGTAGGTTGATAATGTTGCTGTGAGGCTAGATATTTTTCAGCAGGAATGTTCTGTGTAGGTGCAAGTTGGCCTACCCTATAAAATAGAAAATTCTCCCAAGTCTGGTTTCTTCTTGTGAGTTCTCTAACAACCAGCACCTTGATAATAGCTTGATGGTAGATGATATACTCTAAATTTGTTGCATGGGTTTGCATCCTAGCTGACATATTAGTCAAGATTTTTAGCAGAAAGAAATGTAGGTTGTGGGTCTTCATACCTGCAATGTGAAACAAAAACCTCATGTGATACAGAAAAACAACAATATACCTCCTCTCACAAGTAAGGTAGATCTTAATGAGCTTGATAGTTTCAAACCATTCATCCTTGATATAGTTGATAGGAATCCCTGTAGCCCATTTAGGGTATTTGTATTCATCTTTGATGAAGTTGTTAAGGTCTCCTCTAGTGATAAAGAAGGTTGTCTTTTATAATCTGGCAGGTGTCAAGATTAGGAAATCTTAATTAACAAGTGTTGCAGTATCTTCAATGCAAACTGTCTGAAATAATGAGTCTCCTTCTTCAAGCCGCTCATTGGAATTGCTCATTCACCAACATCCAAATTTGAAAACTAATTGTTTTCCCTTTCTTTCGGTGATTAAAAATGATATGTTGGTTCACCTATCCATGCATGAGATTTTTCATAATGGGAAATATCCCAAACCATATAACACATGATTTTCATGATTAACTTTAGTTGGTTTCTTCGTTTCAGATTATCCACTACAGGTGGATGGAGCTAAAAGGTGTTGGAGCTGGAAGTCACCTCCATCTTATTTTATGACAGGCCTAAAATTTCAGCAGTGTTCATGCATGATTAAACCAAACAGTAACCACATTAAATCACAGATCCATGATTTACCTTGACACTAGATACATACCTTGACATGTGGATATAATGACTCATGCTGACAGATAGGACAAACAACAGTTGGATTTTACAACAACACATCGACACCTAGCTTCTTCCACGTATGACCACGACTAAAATCGACATCACTCAAATGTAGACCTTTCATATCACGTGAAATAGCGCATGATAAAAAAATTTAAACATTAGTTGATAATGGGAACATGTGGCTAACACAAAAGAGAATGTGCTTTTTTATTTTTTAAAGAATAGGGGAGGTTACTGGAATTTTCGGTAGCATCGGGTAAAGGAAAAACAAACATAAAAGGGAATTAAAGAGAACTATTTGACAGGGCTAAAACAAATAGTACTGGAACTTCCGGTAGCATTCTGAATTTTTTTTAAACTTACAAATTTTTATCCTAAAAACAAAAAATTTAAAACACACTCATGACTAAGCATAGAATTGTGCTAACAATTGGAACCTCTACTGCAGAAAATTGATATTACTTCTCCTAATTGTTAATTATACAAATTTTTTATTGTGTTATAGAAGTAAATACTAAAGAAAATACAATTGCAACCTTCACAAATTAAATAAAAGGTGGAAGGAAAGTACTGAGAAAGAAGAAAATCAAACACACATATGACACCATTATTTATGGACTAATGTCCCTAGAAAAAGCCAATGCGGGAAAACCAGTGTAGCAGCTAAGGGTTTGTATTATTATTTAGTACTTCTGAATAAAATCTACGATGCCTTACTGGCCATCCATACAGATAAAATAAATGTCAAAGAATTCATGAGAAAATGTCCTAACCCTAACAGTAGAGATTCGACACTTACCCAACCCTGAACTGACAAGCCTCACGCTGCCTCTACGCAAATCTACATCACTCCCTTCAGTTGGTGTTTCTACTGGCTGGATGTTGAAGTTCTGCTCCTCCAGTCTCACACCCCGACACTCTGGAACTATATCTTACTAATCCTTAATAAAATTGTGGATCCCTTTAGAGGCTCAACCATACCTCTACGTGGCTTTGTGTTACCCAACGTAGCCCCTATGATGCCTCTTTTGCGTCCTCATATCTATCTTCTTTGTGATGTATTATTGGTTCAGGAAACATCTCCAACCATAATTATCTTTTCCCCTCGCTGCATGAATCAACTCGATCATGATCTCTTTGGCTGCTATGCACTGCTCACTTAAGAAATCGATCTCTAGACTATCTTCTAATGTGTCTTCCAAATTCCCATTGAAGTCCTTCTTATAATATTCTCGTTCAGAAATCAACAGCATGGATTAAAACAAAATCAGCGACTTAGCTCATATTGACTCGATATTCGTATTTTTATAGAATATTCACACCCAGTTCTATTAGAACACTTTAATTCCATAATTTTAGACTTAGGCTCCCATTAAAAATAATTAATTATTTTAATAAAACCTCATCTGGGTGGAATTTCCCAAAACACTTTCTGGGTATTTTTGAATACCTGTCCAAGCCTCCGTGAAAAATTTGAGACTTAGAGCACATCCGATGCTACCAGAAATAAATATCGGTAAGTGAGATATCAATGAGAACTCGATTTTGTCTCTATGAATTAGTTCTTGGTAAAAATAATAGATATAGTGAAGAAGGCATTCCTGCTACCAAAGTAACAAAGTCTTAACAGTGAGTAGGTTTGGATGAAAAGGTTTCTATAACACAAGTTTGTTGCCTCCAATAGGAAAAGGATTCTAGTTCTACCACTAATATTTGGTGTCACAAAAATGTGAAGGATCCACTACAATGAAATCCAAACTCTATCCTATAAAGAGAAAAAGGTGCCAACCTAAGAATATCAAGTAGTCTGTACTCAACATGATACACTTGCAGAAAATCTGATTAAAGGTATGTACATAAGCAGTTGAATTGATACTATGGTTCATATAATCCTTGTTCCTACCTATTCTAAGATTAAGCATGTATCCTCTCCCTCTAGGATTTATAAAATAATCTAGGATGCCAAATAAAATGTCCTAATGTTGATTGAAAAAATGAACAACTTATCTTAGGATTTCGTCCTTCATGATAATGTAAAAGATCTATCTTAAAAATTGAATCATCTCATTGGTATCGCATGTTGTGCTTGTAAGTATGTGCTTTAGTTATAAAATATGATGAGAACACTTCAAGAAAACCTTATCAAGTTTTTCAAGACACATCTCCAGGTACGTCTTAGTCTATACATCTTATAAAATTATCTTATTTTCATATTTACGTTATACTACTAACATCGTTATGTCTATCTCTCTTGAATCATAATGATTCTCATTCTATATGATTCATATCTTGATAAATCTACCCAACTCTCTCATATTCTTAACTTATTTTGTAGAACCCTATACAGATTCTGAAAACCCTAAACTGCTTAGGGATATTTCAGAATGATGTCTTTTATTCTTGATGTCATATTTTGGATTTTGGTATAATTAAGAAAACCTAACTTGTTAGAATTAAATGATAACTTCCAAAATCCTGAACCTTTGAGGTTCTGGTAATATTGGGTTTGTTATGTTTCTACATTGAAACCCTAACTCATTAGGGTTTGGTGGAAAGTGTAAGCAAGACCCTTAGAAAGTTTTAAATTGATTTCCTTGGTATGTGCGGGATAAAACACTATTCCAATCAAATTTTCTATATATATAAATTATATTGCTATTTGGGAAGTTGGGTTTGACTAACTCATGATGTGCTTATTATTGAAAATGGAAGTCTAAGGTTGAACCCTGATAGAAATAAAAATCTCTGATAATTTGAGATTTATGTAAGATTGTTGAAATATTATTTTTGGTTGGATTTAATTGAAAATCAAGGGATTGCAACTAACTCTTGTGGAAAATGGTCATATTATTGACAAAGCTATGATTGACTTTGATTGATTCTCTTGTATAAAATCTAGGATTTTTATAAATCTCTAGTAGTCTAACATATGAATTCTGAAAGTTATTAGATGCCTTGTACATCTATATTTAAATTGGTTCTAGTGTTTGTTATATGTTGTAGTAGGGTATGTTACACACTTGAAAGAAACATTGAAACCCTAGGTAGAATCAATTTTTCTATGAAGTAGTCTAGGGTTTATGACAAAGTCCCTAGCGAAAATATCTCATATTTACAATCAAGTTTGGGTATCTGATATGTATAAAATTGAAATTATTTCATGATTCTGATATGGCTAAATTCATGCTTTTATAGTTTTGGTTGCACTTGCTACCTGAGTTTTTTAAGTACACAATCTTAAATATGGTGACGATGCTCGTTGATGTGATAATCATGATGAGGATAATGATAACTCTTATAAAATGGTTGGAAGTCATGAAAGATTCTCTAAAGGAAGAATTTGATCTCCCTAGATAAAGAGGGAGCCTGGATAATAGAAAAAGTAATGGTTATGGTTCTCTACTTCATGTGTTATGCACTAGACCAGGACTAGTAATCATAGATCTAAGTGAATTCCATGAGTAATATTCATAGTCATGATTGGAGAATGCTTTATCGAGGTGTTGTTGTAAGAAGGAAAGTAGGAAATGAAAGTGGATGATTAAGGAATATTTTGTAAAATATTTGATTGATAGTCCTACTGTGTTGAGAAGCAACATCAAGTTGCTTGAAATACCCCATAGGTTTGTGCTTGTTTATGAACATGAGAAAGTATATTATTGATTGGGGTTGTGTTTGTACAGGTGAATATTTTGAAAGTTTTTTCATAACATTTATTGGAAATACTGAGAGGGGGGGTGAATCAGTATTTCTTACAACTAGAGAATTAGTTAATCTTCAATTATTATCAGTTTTTGTACAATGATGGCAGTAAACAAGAGGAACACAAATGCACACAATTTTTAAGGTGGAAACCCACTCCGGGACAAAAACCACCTAATGCTTTTCTAATAATTATTTTCAACTCCAATTGAAAATAAAGCTCCAAATTCCTAGAATCTAGAAAAGCATTCTTCTCCAGCTCCCACTGGATGGACGCTCCAATGCCCAAGATTCTTCAGTAGTCACTGAACGGATGCACCAACACCCAATGAGCTACAACTCACCCTAGCACCACCCTACAACCCTATATAAGAATAAAAGAAGAATGGACTCCCGTACCAGGGAAAATGGTCCACTTTACAATATAGAATGATGTAGAAGAAGAAGATATACTAGACCATAACCCCAACTTTGACACAACCACCTAATGATGATCCTAGACCTCCCAACACTACCTCTTCAACCCTTGGCAGATAGACACTAGTACAATTTGTACAATAATGTATTTACAATGATACCTTTACAATGATTGTATGCAGTGTTGCCCACTCGAAGACTTCATATGATGAACTTCTTGCTGTTGTTATGCACCTTGGTTGCTACTCTTTTCATGCTACCCTTTTCTGCACCTTTATTTGCTTTGCTACCATAGAAAGTCTGGTCCTTTGCAACCCTTGACAACACATGATCTAGCTTTTTCTTGCCTTCTAGGTGCTCGATATTGAATCTATTTTATCTCTATTATTTCAGATCCTCAATATCTGATTTTTAGTGCTGTAGTAGTCCTCTAAGTCTTCTTTCCAATGCCACAACTCTAACCCAATTTTTATTCTTCAAGAGATAGTTATACCCAATTTCTCACACTGCCCTAATTATGGACTGTTTCAGTAGAGCGCACTTGTACGGCATGTCACATGTCACCGTTTATTCATTTGCTTCTGAAATTGATAGAGAGAAAATGAAAGAATGTGCACTATTCATCACTTTTCACGGCATTCGAATCCAATACTCAGTGAGAGAGTTATGACAAATCTACCAAGGTCACTTCTTTGAGATGAATTTCAGGAGCCTACAAAAACCCTTACTTCCACAGATCATATCTCCAAAAATGTTGCGCAAATTGATCTGAAATTTTTACTGTAGCTTCCTCAAGATTGTTTCTTCGTCTCATATAAATTTCAGTCTTTGAACCTTCGTTGAAAAAAATTTAGAGCAAAAATTCCACAATGACCTGTTTTAGATGGTTGAATCCCTTGCCTAAGGAGGAAATGAAGATCACAATATATATGAATGCTTAAGTTGAGAGGGGCTTCAACAAGTGAACGTGGGAGGGATTTTAGGATCTAAGAAAATATTAATTATGAATTTTCAATGACCCATGCCCCATCCCCATGGGGTTTTAGCCCACTAACTGGGGGTACAAACTTCAAACATGAATATCTCTCAAACCGTGAAGAATTACATGGCGTGCCATATATCAACGGAAACATCTCGACAAGTAGAAACCATAGAAAGAATTATGGACCTAGAATATATTAATTTGGTAGGTAAAAATTCCCATGCAATATTGGGTTAGTCCCTGGTGCTGCTTGGGTTGACATCAATGACAACCGGTAATCAACAATCTCCCCCTTTCGCATTGATGGCAACACAAGTACTCCCCCTGCGATCATGACACCTCTTCCTTCAACATTCTCTCCCCCTTTGACATCAATGGCAAAGGGTAACTCCCCCTGAAACACAACCATCCTGTAGACCTATACACACTTCCACTCCCGCTGACACACAATCGTCCTGTAGACCTGTATACACTTCCACTCTCGCTTTATATTCTTGAAAAAGGAAAATTGAATGAGAACTTGGGAGAATCCCAAGATTTTGATGAAGATATTCAAATGCTTCACGAGGTAAAGGTTTAGTGAAGATATCAGCAATTTGTTCTTTTGTACAAACATACTCAAGTTTGATATTCTTTTCAGCGACTTGTTCTCTAACAAAATGATATTTGATTGGAATTTGTTTTGTTTTTTAATGCATGACATGATTCTTGGAGATGCTGATGGCACTAGTGTTGTCATAGAATATGGGAATAGGCTCACTGAATTGTACTTGAAGATCTTGCAAAGTTTGTTTCATCCAAAGGACTTGAGTACAACATGATGCTGCTGCAATGTATTCTGCTTCCGCTGTAGATAACGAGATTGAAGTTTGCCTTTTGCTCAACCATGATACGAGACAACCACCTAGATAGAATGTTGCTCCACTAGTACTCTTACGATCATCAACGCTTCCTGCCCAATCTGCATCTGTAAAGGCTTGAATAATGAGATTGTTACCCTTGGGATACCACAAGCCATATTCTTCTGTGCCCTTTAGATATCAAATAATTCTTTTGACGACAATAATATGTGATTCTTTTGGCGTTGCTTGGAATCTTGCTACTTGTCCAACTGCTTGCATAACATCTGGCCGAGAGGCTGTTACATATAGAAGACTACCAATCATAGATATGTAAAAATTATGATCCACATCCTTAGATGAGTCATCTATGCTCAATTTGCAACCTGTTACCATTAGAGTAAGGACAGGTTTTCAATCTTCCATTTTGAATTTCTTGAGCATTTCCTTGATGTACTTGGCTTGACATATAAATATTCCTTTCTCTTGCTAAGATATTTGAAGCCCTAAGAAGTATGTTAGCTCACCAAGTAAAGACATCTCAAACTCACTTTGCATCTTTGTAGAAAAGTTCTTACTTAGTCGATCATCATTGCTACCAAATATTATATCATCCACATATACCTCAACAATTGTTAAATAATCTTTATCTATTTGTACATAAATATTGCTATCAACAGTACCTTTCTTGAACCCTTGTTGACGTAGATATCCATCAAGATGAGCATACCATGCTCTGGGAGCCTGCTTGAGACCATATAGAGCCTTCTTTAACCTGCAGACATAGTCTTCTTTTTGTGATAGTAGAAAACCTTCAGGTTGTTCGATGTAAACTTCTTCTAATTCTCCATTCAAAAATGTTGACTTAACATCCATTTGGTAGACTTTGATTTTTCTTGAACATGCATAGGCGAGAAACATTCGGATGGCTTCCATTCTGGCAACTGGTGCAAATGTTTCATCGAAATCAATTCCTTCCACTTGTGCATAGCCTTTGCAAACCAATCTTGCTTTGTTTCTGGTAACCTGCCCATCTTCATTCAATTTTTTCCTGAACACCCATTTAGTCCCAATGACATTTTTATCTTTTGGTCGTGGAAATAATTCCCAGGTGTTTTTCTTCTCAATTTGATCCAATTCTTCATTCATAGCTGCTACCCAATGTTCATTTTGGCTGGCTTCCTCAAAAATACTATGCTCAAAGGTTGCTAGAAAAGCAACGTGAGCTTGTTGTGATGAACGAAGCCGTCGACCTTCATTTATGTCACCAATGATTTGATTTGATGGATGGTTCTTTTGAATCCACTCTTTTGTTCTCCTTGGAGGATCTTCTTTTTGTTGTTCTGGTATATCCTAATGATCATTGTTTACTTCTTCCTCGTTGATAGTTGCTTCTTGTTCTACAATTTTATCTGTGTCTTTTTTAGCCTCTGTCTCAAGTTTCAAAGATTCTAGATCCTCATCATTACTCTCTAGAACACCATCTTCATCAAATGTAACATTTATGCTCTCCACTATCTCAGCTTAGATTACAGCATTTAGGCCTTCTTGGCGTGGAGTATCAGCAGCATAGCCTATCAAATGTGATTGAACTTTGTCTAAATTTTGATCTTCTTGATAGTAACATTTAGCTTTAAAAAAAGATCTTAAATATTTACTGTACTTTGTTTTCTGGTAACTATATGAGTCTTTGTTGCAATTATTGAGTGACTCGATTGTTTAGACTTAAGTCAATTTCTTGAACCCAATTTTTCTTCCACTTTGAGTCCTCTATGAGGCACTTGAGTCCTTCAACATTGTTCTACCCATTTCCTATATAGTTCTATTCTTTCTTTCAGCAACTCCATTTTTCTGAGGTGTTCGTGCCATTGAAAATTTCCTTTTTATTCCATTTTCGTCACAGTATTGCTGAAATAATTTGGAAGTGAATTCTCCACTATTATCTGATCTTAAACACTTTATTTTCAAATCAGTTTCATTTTCAACCAACTCCTTGTAGATCTTAAAGCACTCAAATGCTTCAGACTTTTTCTTTAGGAAACTGACAGCTGTCATCCTAGTATAGTCATCTATCATCAACATGAAATATAATTCCTTCGTAAGCCTTTTTGTTCTCACGGGACCACATAGATCGGTATGTATCGATTTCAATGGATGTGATGAAAAGGTGTTCTTTTATTTTAAATTGGACTTTGTACGCACCATGTCGACATGCCTCACACTTAGTGTGTTGGAAGGTTTTAAGTTTCGGCATTTCTCGTACGCCTTTTTGTATCTTGACAAAGATTGTCAAAGTTTATATGACCCATTCGTTTGTGTAACAGAATTTAATATTCTTTGTCTGGTAGACATGCTTTAATTTACTTCATAAAACATATATGTCATTTGGAGCTCGACTTACTGTGTTAAGAATTTCTGTCTGCCTTTCTGATTTCATTGTGAGTTGAATAACATTGTTAATAACCAATCACACATTTGTCCAACTGTTGAGAGATTGTGATTCATGTTTCGAAAAAATAGAACATTCTTGGCTATAACATGTTTAGCCAGGAGTAGCCAGTACTGATCCTATAACATTTGAGAAAGATCCATCATTTTCAAGGGATATGGTTTTCATCCTTCTTCTCTTTGGAGATACAAATTTCCTTCTATCTCTAGTCATATGCATTTGAGAAACCACTTTGTCGACATACCACGCATCTTTATTTTTTGAACGAGAGCAAGAACTTTAATTGCTCAGGTCTTCTTCTTCTTCCATGTTCATTCGTGCTGTGGCTTGAAAGATTCTTACGGAAGTTTTCAAGTACGCAGTCTCATTGCTGTGTCCAAAGTTTTGACGATTTGTAACATTCCATATTATTTCTTAAATTTTCAATTCTATTGATGTTTCGTTGAGCCACAGGAGAGTTCATGTTGAAGAATCTTGGAATTGTATTGGTTCATAGGGTACGTACGAAATTCTACAACTTTATGACCATTTCCACGAATAACAATATGTAGAAAAATACTAACGGTACGGATAAATATTCGTCGAGGAATCGTCTTTACGAACGTGCTTACGAATCTTGCCCGGTAGAAGTATTCATGTATGTCGGATCTCATAGGTTCATTGTATTTTGTTCTTAAGTCACACTACTTCTTCTTTGTAACCGAGGCTAGTTCCTTGTTGTAGAATGCGATGAAGTTGTTGATGAGTTATTCCAATGCCCTTGAGATGTTGACGTAGTTTTGAGCCGATTTTCCTTTCTTCACTTCCTTGTGATAGAGACTACTTCGGCTTCTAATGCTTCCTTTCTTGGTTGCTTTCTTTGACATGAAGTGACTCTTCAATGTTGTTTGTGTTCTTCAACATAATTTTGAGACCTTGAAATTTTCTTCAAGAGTGTTGAACGGATCTTACGACATTGAGCTCTTTTATAAGCACAGTTACACTCCTCTTGGAATTCTTACATGGTCGACCTTCTTCTTCATTGTTTGATACTTCTTGTTTATTGTGCTTGGCCATAAACAATACTTTGTCATTGGCTATGCTGCTGTCACTTTCTTCATCGGTTGAGAGCTATCTTATTTAGGCAGAAAGTTCCTTTTGGATCCTTTATTTTTTTCCTTGCTTATTTCTGTTCTTAAACCTTTCTTTCCTTTTTGAGTTGCCATACTTTGTTTGGACATTTTCTCGAAAGGAACGTAACAGAAAATTTCGAGCATGGTTCGCTATAGTTTTCGAGAAGATATGATATGAGTAGAATTGGGTCTTTTTTCAAGCTCCTTAATTTCATCTCAAATAGGTGGCCAGAAATTTTTCATAGGGTACCATTTGAGATATTGGATTGGAATTATGTAAGGGTGGCCTCAAGTGAACGAGCGTGATTTCATGTATATTGATTTCGAGCCGAAAGTAAAGATCGGTTAGTAGCATGTCTTACATGTTTGCTTTTCTTTGAACACGGTCCATAATTAGGTAATTGTGGGAGATAGGGCACAGAAATTTATCTTGAAGAATCAAAATTAGGTCTTACCTATGGCATTGGAAAGAATGCTTAGAGGGATATATAGGACCAAATAGAAAAAACTTGGGGATACGGTACGATTTATACATCGGTTTCAATATCGAGCTCCTCAAAAAAAAGAAAGAAAAATGTGTGTTATTTTTTAAAAAATTGTAAGTCTTGTTTGAAAAAATCGATTTGAAGTGATGCTAAGGGAATATTAAAGCATAGATATCGATATTGGGTTCAAAAATTCCCCAAAAAGTTGTTCCACATCCATTAATACCTCAAAAAGACATAATATGACTCATAGAAGACAAATTGCAACATGATATATAAAGTTATGAGATCAAGTGCAACAAATTTAAGCACTCTGCATGAGTAACAAAAAATTAAATAGGTAAGATGGATGGTTTGAAGAAAGACATGGATGGATTGAATAAAGATGCCAGAATATAATATGGATGGTTTGAAAAATTACATGGATGGATTGGAGAATGGTGTGGAGATTAGAGGATTAATGACATAGAAGAAAAAATTGAAAGGCAACATGAAGAAGACATGAAGAATGGTCTAAAGAACACATGGAAAAATTGAAGGTTTGAAAAAAGTGCTACAATAAAGAATACCTAATGGTGAAATGGTAGTAGATGAAACTAGTGATGAGAACAAAATAAATGTTAATCACATGATTTCCTAGACTCTAATGTTGATTTAGGATACCATATTCTAAAGATTGATATCAAGAAGTTTGATAGCAAGGATGCGGTAACATGGATACAACAGGATGGAGCAATATTTTGATATACATAATGTGAAAAACACAAAAGGTATGCATTGAAAATTTATATTTAGAATAAAATACATTTGTATGGTATCGATGGCTTTGATCTTCGTAAAAAAAGTAACAGCACCTTTGTGAACATCTTAAAGGGCAGTATGACAATGGTCTTAACTACAAAGACTTCAAAACCCTTATTGTGAAATGTGATGTCAAGAAATGGAATTGGTGTGGTTTTAATGCAATAAGGAAGACCCATTGCCTTTGAAGAAATTCATCAGCCAAAGAAAAGGTATTTACTCAAAACCTATTTGTGAGAATGAATTGTTGGCAATACTACATGCTAAAGCAATGGCGACACCTAATGAGAGGAAGGAACTTGAGGAGTAAAAAAATATCATGATAGTCCTTAATAATTTTGGAAAAATATTATACCAGAAGAAGAAACGGAAAAAATGGAGTGCAAAGATGTTTAGGTTATGAATTTGAAATCATCTCGAAAAAAGGGAAGAAAAATATTGATTCGGATGCACTTTGAAAGAAAGGATGAGGATGTGGAAGCATTATGCTGTGCCATTCTATTATCAACTTGGGTTGATGGTGAACCAAGGGATGAATGGAAGAATGATGAAGGTGTGGACACTCATTCAAAAAGTTGCAGCAAGATCCCAATACATCAAGAAACATTTAGTTGGAAAAATTATTCATTATTGTACAAATATCACTTGTATCTTTTTAATAATTCCCAACAATCAAGAATTCTTTGGAGGTTAGAAAACCTGTCTCCTTAAGTTGCTTTCCGAGTTTTTAAGAACTTGCCACGAGTTGAGGAAAAGTTTTTTTTGGGATACCCTTGAATATGATATTCTAAAATTTGTGTGAGAATGTTTATTTTTCCAACAAAATAAATTTGGGACAATTAAGACCCAAGGTCTATACAACTTTTATCCATTCCAAGTCAACATTGGAAAAGTTTTCAGTGGATTTTATCACAATTTACCCAGTTCTAAAGAAATCGCATAATAATGATAAGCAATTGATAGACTTACAAAGTATGCACACTTATATGCATTATCTCATCAATTTAAGACAGTATAGTTGCTACTGAACATGGAAAACAATTAAGTGCAAACCGAAAGATTATTGTAGCGATGGAATCTCATTTTATGGAAATTATTATATGGAATTATTTTTTGTTTGGGTACTCAATTAACTCACATCTCATCATATCATCTGTAATCGGTGGGAAAGGCGAGATAGCGAACAAATGTTTGGAAGGATGTCTTTGTTTCTTTGTATCTAATAAACATACACAATAGGTCAAGTAGTTGCAGCTGGGCTGAATGGTGGTATAATACACTCCTTCCATGTTAAGTAAAAAAAATGACCCCATTTGTAGCACTTTATGGATATCATCACTGTCCATCATCATATTTAAGAGAAAATTCTAAGGTTCAAGCTATGGAAGATCACATCAAGCATCAACAACAAGTTCTCCAACTCTTAAAGGATGACCTCACCTTGAGGCAAAATAGAATGAAGCAATAGGTAGATCAACATCGTAGCAAAAGAAGTTTTAATGTAGGCGACTAGGTATTTTTACGGCTACAACCATACAAACAAATGTCCCTCAATCAAGCTAATACTGATAATAAGTTATAGCCAAAGTATTATGGTCCTACAAAGTGTTCACCAAAATATTGGTACTATGGCATACAATTGGAGCTTCATGCATCTTCACGGTACTGCATGCTACATGTTTCATGCCTAAATAAGGTTATGGGTGACAAGCCAAGTTAAACAATAACACCCAAATCTTGATGAAGAAGGAAAAATCATATTGGAACACAGGCAGATCACGAAACAAGAACTTTGATAGCTACGAAATACGATCAATTTGGTCACGTAAATGGAAGAACTTTTTTTAATAAGAGGGTCGACATGGGAGGATGAATTTATCGAGGAAAGCATCCTAACTACCCAAGTATTGGGGATACTTGCTTTTTTGAAAGAGAGGGCATGCTAGGCCCCTATAATACTAGTGTGTCCTTTATTGTTGTTATTACTTACATATGGTTTTCATATTGTTTATTGTTATTGCCCCATAAAGCCTTATTG
Source organism: Pinus albicaulis (assembly GCA_034641835.2). Classification (NCBI taxonomy): domain Eukaryota; kingdom Viridiplantae; phylum Streptophyta; class Pinopsida; order Pinales; family Pinaceae; genus Pinus; species Pinus albicaulis. The sequence continues at coordinate 17,046,855 of MU968480.1, read as the reverse complement.
TTATTTTTGTGCCCTTGTTGTTATTATTATATCACGCTAGGATTATGTTGTGGCTTCATGGACTCCTGTATATAGCAGAAAGTTTTGTCATTTGAATCATCCAAAATTGTTCATTTATTTAATGTCAGGGAGGGATTTTCCCCCATGAAGAGGCTAATTTATAAGTCATTGATCTATCTTTTCTCTGTTTTTGAGTTGGTTTCATAATAGAAAGTCCAACAATGTCCCTTGTTTATGTTTAAACATTAACATACATGATAGTATAATGAAGAACTAGCTAACATATTAACAATTGACACTTAAATTTGTAATTGTGACTTTTTTATGAGTTACAGGTTACATACATGGAGCTACTTAAAGCTTAATGGTTCTTAAGAAACAATATATAAAAGAGACATGTTAGCCCTATGAATTTTTTTACAAGCAAGCAGAGGCTGAAATGTTTTAAAACCTTCGAATACATTTCCCTGCGAAAACACATCATCAACAAAGCTCATACATAACGCATCCTTTGATAAAATCCCCTCTGCTTTATTCCCCATCATGAAACCCCTTTGTTTGTGAAGAAATGCCCAAAGGCCCTCTTTTCCTCTTGTCCCATTCCCCATTAGCCTATGTTCTTCCCCTTTAACCCCCTCTCTTTCCCCCATTATTCCCCTTAAATCATCTTAAAGTCCCCTTAGGTCTACACATACCCCTTGTTTGGTAATTCCCCTTTTCCCCCTAAGTACCCTTTCCAAACCTCTAAATATGCATTAAAGGAAAAAACCCACTTCCTTTACGATATGTTAAGGCACAACCCTTTGGCCTAACCTCTCTTAACCACTTCCCATGCCCGGTAACTAAGGTCTTAAAATTGCTTATCGCAATTGGAGGTATGAAACGAAGACGCGTCCCTTTGTAAACGAAGAAAACTCCCGATGCGATTGTGTAATAGTACCATGACCTGCTACAATCTTAGCCATTGATCTATATAGATTTGATGGTCCAACGCGTCGCACTGCCGCTCGTCGCCTTTCCCCTTCGCCTCAGGTTGTATTTTGAGCCGTCGGTCGCCGGATGCGACGGATGGCGCTCAATAAACAAGCCATGATCAGGTCTTAACATTGCCACCCTCCACCCTTTGTGATTGTGATCCCCAATTTGATCTCCGTTGATCTCTCGAATCCAGCAGCCTAGATCTCATCGCTTCCTCGCAACTCCATTCCTTTCTTCCCGCCAATTCAATCTCCGTAAATCGATACGGACACAGGATCGGATGGCTACGACGTAATCACCGCCACGTCCACTCCATTGCCCCTCACCATATCCTCCGATTAAATGTGGGCGAGTTGATGCGGTCTGGAATCGGGTGGTTGGCGCTTAATCATAAAAAATCGCTGCAGTCGCAATTGAACTTTTTAAATGTGTCACCTTGTCCCCAGTTGAAATCTATAAATTTCATGACCATCAGGTTACGCTGCGGTTGTTGATGGCTCATGTTGCATCGCGTCCTCCCTTACACATTTCTTCATAGACCTCTATTAACTCCATCACCGATCACCACCGTTGATCTCCTCCCACCGTGTCAACGACCCTAAACTAATAGCGCCCTCCTCATCGCGGTCCCACCATCCAAAGACGCGTTAATCGGCCCTGTCGTTTCCTTTGTAAATTGCCCAAACCTTAAGACTTGGGTTTTCTATCAATACACTATTTCTCCACTTCCCTTCGCATTTTCACCATTCCTCCACAATTGCTTCACCACTCACGAATATAAACATTTCTCCACCATTACCGGGGTTGCTGACAGGCAAGCACACCTTCTGTCACGGTCACCCGGAAAACCATTTGACATCTTCGTATATCGGTGAGGATTAAAAGGGTTGCTTATTATTGATGTAATTAATGTGATCCCTCATTCAAAGGAAGAAGCGCGAGTTCGAACACAAAGAACACGACGTGGGTCATGTCTGTGTATACATCGGTGAGCACTCGTTTCTCCAAAGAGACATCTTCTTAGAAGTCTCCATGTCTCCTTAGGCCCTTAAAATATGTTCTTCAGCAGAAGCTTCTGCTACGACTATCGACCATGGGTTGAAGCATATTGGAGGAGCTTGCAGTTTTCCACCTAGTTCACCAATTCTAGAAAGCAACGCAGAATACCAAACACCGAGAAAAGGAGACTCCAAAAAAACATGGAGAATCCCGATTTGACATGACAAAGTCTCCAGACATATAGGTACTTACGATGATGCGATTTCCATTAAGCGAGTGGGCATGAACTCTTTACTTGCCTCTTGTCTTAATAGGATCATTAATAGTGTCATCTGCTCTAATATTCTCTTCTCCTTGTAAAAATTGCTAAGAACATGTTAAGGGGTTGTTTGTTCGATTATTCATGAAATTCTTTGTTAGAGGGATTCGCTACATTGTTAAACAGTTTGGGGAGGGAGTAGCGAGTAGTTGTTATGTAGTAGGGTAGAGGAGGAAAGTATGTCTTATGGTGAGCCTGGAGTGTATGTGGCGGTTTGCATCATTAATCGAAAATTTGTGAGGATCGCATACTGTTACTATTTGTGATGTTTTCTCTAACAATGTTTATTCTTGTTTTCATCTTTGTTTGTTTTCTACTAGCTCACATCAAAATATGTTTGGCACTTAAATTTGTATTGGGTACCTATGTTTCTACTCTCCTTGCCTTTAATGTTTCTGTTATTTAGTTGTTCTTCTTGGGTTTAGTGCAGAATATTTGGGAACAAAGTTAGGTGCTTTGTTCACCCGGGATCCTTGTGTGACGGTGGCCTTTCTAAGATCCCTTCTTGGTGTCAAAGCATTGAAGGTTCAAGTCCTTTACTCTAATCTCTGGGACCCCGCTCTTGTTAAACTTGTCTGTTTTCCCCTGGAGCATGCTAAGCAGACCTAGGTTAAAGCCTGCGAGTGGGTATAAGGCTGCCCCGCACATCCCCCATTGAAAGGCTGCCTTTGGTGTGTCCAGAGAAAGCACAGAGCTAAATGACCTGCGGCTTTGATATTTGAGAGCAGGGGTGGGTGTCTTTTCCTTCTTTCCACCTTCTTTCCTTAATATTGTTCCATCATCTGTCTGATAAGATCCTTTGGTATGAATGACTTGCCCTTTAAAGCCTTGGCTAGTTGTTTGCATGTAATCACCTTTCATGACTCATAGCCAATGGATGGAACATTGTTTATTAACCTATCCTTTTTATGAAACTTGTCTGCTATTTTTCTCCTTTCCTTCCATTCCCCTTACGGGTCCATGATCTCATGAGCTCAACTTCGACAACCAGCTTAATCATTTTAAACCTCGTGGCCATAGTAGCCTAATATCTCATTTGAGCTTAAAAGATATGTATGTCATTTCTTTGTATTTGTAGGTATCTCTAGGATCCCGAAGGCTAGATCCTAGGGTCCCAAGTGGTTTGATGTTGTCTTATCTTTTGGTATTGCCAAATGTTTAAAACATAAGAACTGACAGGACATCCATAAAATTTGGACTCCAAAATGTTTGTGAATCATAATTAAACCCTCAATAATTGACAGGGTATAATAAACCCAAAATACACTATCAAAAATATACTCAAAATATTCTTTTACTAACACATCAAATTTCTATTATCTTAATGTTCCTATTTGTAGCGGTGTCTTTTTATCTTGAATTTTCAATAGGATCTTTGAAGTGCATACTTTGGAACTTATTTTCTTAGAAAGAAACTTAGATGTAAAAGATTCATCATGTTTTCAACTCATAGATATCCTCAAATCTACCAAGTATCACAATTCTTGCTTGAGAAATGGTATGTATAGTCTTTTATGAAATCACTTGGAAATAATGAAGAAATTTTTTTAGATTGTGTTTTTTTATTTTAGAAATTTAGTTCTATTTTCTAAGTTTGTTTGATCTCCCTAACCTAAGTGTACTCCTATAATTTCTGTGTCTTTTGAATGTTTAACAAAGTTTCTTCCTTGACCTCCAAGTGCAACTGTTTCATTTTGTAAGTTGGTTCATTCACAATTTTTCTTTCATGTTTCTTAATTTGGTATTAGAGGCCACATTGTCGTGAGACTAGGTAGGTTGAGCTCTTGTGGCTGAGATGGGCAGTAGTCCATCCTTTAATAGCTGAAGACTAGTGAGTGTGGAGTGTCTTCTATTAGTGAGTACGGTGTGAGGGAATATGTTGGAAGTGTCAAGATACCTTATGTTTATGCATGGAGTAGTATGATTCCGATGTGTAATGGCAGTAAACTACATTGATAAAATGTAACAACTAGAGCTTGATCAATCTGTAAATAATCCAATGTGCCATGCAAGAACAAAGCATATTTGATGTCAATTTCATTTTTGTTAGAGAGAAGATACGGGTCTAAAGAAAATTTTCTTGAACATGTTTTCACAAAACCCTTGAAGGTAAATTCAGGTTGTTGAGAATCTTAGGTGTGAAAATAAATCCTTTATCCATTAAGGGGGAGACATGGAAATAATGGAGAAATTCATTTAGATTATGTTTCTTGTTGGGATATAGTTCTATTTTCCGAGTTTGTTTGATCTCCCCATCATTCTCCTATAATACTGTATCTTTTTATTTTTTATTCAATGAATGTTTTAGCAATGTTTCTTAGGCGGTGTCAGTGTTAGATCATCTCACATGTGATTTTTGTGGTTCATTCCAAAAATTCCGTCTTCCATATTTCTTAAGTACTAAAATTTAAGACGAGAATATGGAGAAAGAGCCACTCTTAGATGATTGCAAGGTCAATATGAAGAGTTCCTACATAGGACACCACTATTCAATAAATTTAGAATGTTCATACATATATAGGATTATAGATTTCATGAAATTTTAACTTCTCATAAGTAGGGCCAAGAACAAAAGATGACCCATAATCTCAACTTGACAACTAATCTAGAACACCTATGTTCTCCATTATTCAAGTCTCCCCCCTTAATGGATAAATAGATCAAGTATAACATGAATACAATGCATGTTGATTTCGGTCATTTAGGCTTACAACGAGTAAATAAAAAAACTTGATAACAAAGCTTTCATTTTTTTCCTTCTTGCTAAATGGTCCATGCTTGCTCATTTGTTGGTGCGATTTCATCTTCACCTTTATTTCCCATAATATAGTGGTGGGTGTCCTTTTACGTTTTTGGCGCCAAGGGTAGAACATTGAACTCTTGTCTCACTCTTTCTTGATCTTAATTGCGGTGACATTATTTGTATTCAACATTGTTGCGAGTTGTTAAGGACTTAAATTTTTCTTAATGCTTGCAATTTTATTTAAGTTTTTATTGTTTCTTCCCTGAAATTTTGTCAATATTTACACTTAAAAGCAATGTTAGATTTATATAAAAGATCATAAAAAAACATATTGATTCTTTTCATCCTAACAATTTTAAAAAGAACTTTCCTTTCTTCATTTTTTTCTCTCATCATAGTTGTTTGTTTCATGTCTTCAACCTCTTTTCTGACGAATCTATTGCCGCAAACATATTTGTCATGCATTTAATTTGTGTATGAAAGGTAGGAGTCTCTTCTCACAAAACAAAAACTCATCAATAATTTTAACTTTTTCATGCATAATATTGAACCACTCTTCATGAGATACATAATTCTCATCAGAATTTGACTTCATACGTCTTTGCATGAGAAGTACTTTATTCCTTAAAAATATTAAGATTATATGTAAATGAATGTTTCTTCGTCGCTACGTATTTGGAATTTCAATTACGGACACACATTCATCATCCATTATTGCGGCCTCAATGCTTTGCCATCTTGGGTTTCAAAATCAGTGCCAATCTGCAAGCACAATCATCATTTTGAAACAATACTTTCCATCATCTCTAGCCTCATTCCATTGCTTCATTTTCTAAAATATCCCACAATACTTTAGAATTTAGATCTCTATATTCATGTAGTATACTAAATAATATGTTTAATCTAATTTAGATCTTATAAGATGTAACGTTGGTGCATATAATCCTTATCATGGCTTGAATTAATAAAATCATATTCAACATCTACTTTCCATAGTGTTGTTCTTATTTCGATTGCCACTGTTCATAATTTATGCAAAGAAAGAGTACGAAGGATCCGACATTAACCTTTTCACAATTTCATCTGTGTCATAATTCATCCTTTGCGGTGATCCATATATGCATTAAGTCAACCCAAATCCTTTATTCCAAACACTTCGTAATATTGAAAAATATGTTGGTTTTCCCTTCAAGTCTTCCTTGTTTTGTTTAGGTTCTCTTGAGTTGTTTGAGTATCCTTGTTTACCCTTGATTGCTCTTATATTCTTGTCACTACTTTGAAAAATAGGGATAGACTCTTGTCTTGTCAAAATTCTCACCTCACACTCTGCTTACCATATTTGTTGTAATGGAAATTGGACAACTCAATCCACAATTCTAATGATTTGTTGCTCTTTTATTATCACATTCACATCTCAATTGCAAGCTCTGTGTTGGATGATGACAAAAAATGTTTCTCCTACGTAGATAATTCAAACCAAACCGAGGCCCCATAATTCTACTCATGAGTGGGCAAGAACACCCAAGCTCCACAGGTCTTTGTGCATGTGCCTTGCGACCTACGCGAAGCCATGTGGGTAATTTCTGTAGCACCAAAGTGTTTACTCAACAAGCTCCTTTGCACTCTCAATCATTACGATGGGACATCAAATTTGATGGGATATGTTGTCCATTAGCACTACAAAACATAAATTATCCACTGCAACTCACACAAGTTGACTGTTTGTCCTTGTGAGTTAACTCCTATTTCTAAGAAAATAGATGATAAGGAAATAAGTCACCAAGATCACTAGCACACATGCACAATAGGAGAATGAGATCTTAAAATGGATCATGAATCCTTCACTACGCTCATGTTTATCACCTGTGAAGTATAGAGCGTAAATTCACCATTGGCACCCGACAATCTCCACCGATGCTCGAATTCTTCTCTGGGGTCTACCTTTGAAACCACTATTTAATGCTTGTGTGTCCTTGTGGTCAAACATTGCTTTAAAAAAATGTGATATCTTGTATTGGAAACATTTGAATTTAGTACACAATACAAAAAAATATTAACGATTAGATTACGCAGTACGGTCTCCCAACAATGTCAGGACGAAAACTAGATTCTTCTTGTAATAAACTCGGCTACACCAATCGATCGAGAAAGTGACCTCCTTACACGGTCAACTTTAACTTTCACAGGGTTGTAACTTTTTATCATAAAACCAACATGAACATGAGCTGCGATACCAACAAAATTTGGGAGATACAAAAATATGGGAAAATGGGAAACTCTCGGTTAATTAAGCTCAACTTTGAAGAGTGTCTGCCACAGACTTTTATTTTTCAATTAATTAGAATGTTCATACATATATGAGATTATGGATATTTGAGAAGCTACAAAAACTTCCTCATAAATAGGATCCAAGAACTAAATGTTAGGTCCCTATATTATTGATGTAGTCCCTTATTGTTATTAGTACTGCTTGTATTATTGTTGTTGTTCCTTTGCATTATTATTTTTAGGTCGGATAGGATTATCTGTGACCCCATGGACTCCTATATATAGAAAAGGAGGGGTTTTTCATTGTATCATCCAAGTGTTCATTTATAGATATAAATAGGTTTCCCCCTCTAAGTGGATCATTTCTAAGGAGTTTGTCTCTCTTTTCTTCTATTTTGTGGCTGGTTTCACTGTGATTGGTACCCAAGGCTTAGGATTATAGGGTTTGTTGCTTCAAATAGACCATCATGGAGTTTTCCTATAAATTTATTTATAAGAGGTTCATAAGCTAGCGAAAACCCATTTGAAAATTAATACGAGGAACTTCATGTTGTTCCAGGATCTTGGTTTGATATTTTTACCGAGATATGATACTGTCGGTCAAATTTTTCGACTCCTAAATTTCAACTCAAAAGGGTGACCTTGGGAAGAAAATACGTCTGTCTCTCTACGAGCATCGGTTGGAATTATGTAAAAATAGGCCAAAATTACATGGATTTTAGTTTTTTTTGTGTCAATTTAGAGCCGAAGGAGAAACGATGAAGCACGTAGCACTCCATACAAGTTTTCTTGCTCTCTTCAGGCTTCTGGTCCATAATAAGGTCATTGTGTGGAATTAGGCATAACTTTGTCTTGAAGAATCCTAATGAGGTGGGACTTGTGGCATTGGGCGGAAAGAAAGATTGGGTGGGCTTCTTAACGACTTGAGATAAAATCTTGGGGGATATGAAATTATGAGATACATGAGTTTGAATATCTAGCTCCTCAAAAACAAGAAAAGACGTGTGTTGTTTTTCAAATTGCACATATTAAGTCTTTGAAAAAATCGATTTCAAGTGATTCAATGGCATGTTAAAGCATAGATACTCTTGTCTTGAGTTCTAAAATTCCCTAAAATAATTCAACACCCATTAAGCCCTCATAAGGCTCTACTATGACTCATGAAGAGAGAAAAAATTGCAACATGGTATATCAAAATTACAAGAGCAAGTGTAACTTTCACCCTCCACCAGAAAGAAACAAAAATGAAACAGAGATTTTGAAGAAATGTGGAAGCCTACAGATGAATGGTTTGAAGAAAGGTGTGGAAGATAATATGGATGGTTGGAAGACATGGAAGAAAAAAATGGAATACACAGAAGAATGATCTAAGCAGACATGGAAGGTTTGAAGAAGGTTTGACAAGATTGATACAATAAATGATTCCTACGTGAGAAACGATAGTGAAGAAACTCATGATGAGAAAAAAAAATAAATGTTAATCGTGACTTCATAAAACCTAATGTTGGTTCGGAGACACACCATATTCCAAAGATTTATGTGAGGAAGTTTTGTGGCAAGAATCTCGTAACATGGATACTACGGATGGAGCAATATTTTGATCTAGCAATGTGAAAAAATACTGCTACAAAGGTACATTGCAACTTTATATTTAAAGAAAAAAATAAATTTCTGTAGACGTGATGGCTTTGCTCCCATAAAAAAATTGTCACTTGGTCAATTTTTGTAGGAAAGTATAACTTTTAGTATGAGGATACAAAGAGCAACACCTTGTTTAGCCAATTTATAAATATGAATAAAAAGGCTTCGGTGGTGGATCACAGTGGGGACTTCAAAAAATTGAATATAAGGGTAAGCTGATATTCCCGAGAGGAACATGGGATTGATGTCTTCATAGGGACTTTAAATGACAACATCCAACATGATATTAGCCTTTTTGGAACCTAATTCATTGGAGAAGGCATTCAAGTTTTGAAGCATTTTGAGCACTACTGCGTGTATGTGTTAAGTAGGTAAATCCTCTCTTGAGGACGGAGATGATCCCTCTGGCCTAGAGTGATTACAGAAATAAAGATACATGCTAGAGTGTTGATTCTAATTACTAAATGAAAAGTGGACACGGTAGATAAAACCTACACCAGAATCCAACACCAAATGGGTGTGGGCATAGTGATGGTGGCCTCTTTCTCCACCTTCAACAGTCACAATCATACCCATGGTCATGTGTAGATACACACATATGTACGACAAGCAAGAACAACATAGAACATAATAACCATTCATAACTACTAGCCGATCGAAAAGGGTTGAAATATTGCATTAAACATCTAACATATTTACAAAATATGAACAAAAAATAATATTGTATGTGTATTGATAGAAGAAGAGTTACAACAATGCTTTGGAATACATGGGTCTCTCTAACGAGTTCAATAGCGTGTCTCAAAGTCTCATTTCAAGGGAATTCGGAAGAGTGAAAGGCATGGAATCAAGCTCTCTCAACAAATTTCATGCTTATTCTATCTCTTGATAATATTTCAACTATAGTATACTCAATTTCTCCATCTTCGGCTGACTTGGGCAAAGAGGGTAGATTCTTTTTATAGAGGGAAAGGAGGGATTAGGATCCTAAAAAGGTGGAGGAAGGCCGATCCTTTAAGAGGTTCCATAAGAACTGGAAACCATAAAATAAGGGAAGGGATTCATGGTTATTTGGTCAACCACTCCCAGGCAGCTCGTCCTCGAAGTTGTTGGAGTGGAATCTCTGGCTCTACTTTTAAAAATCATTCCATAAACAGATTGGTGTGGGTGGCTAACTAAGACATAGTGCCAACTAGCATGGGGTCCGGTGTTAATCTTCCTCATCGATGCGAGGAAGACACGCCTCACGCCAAGGAAAAAAAAGGGTTTTGAATCTCTTGCTCGGTGTCAATAGAAAGGAATATTACTATCATGTAAAGGATACGATGATGGTATTTGAAAAGAATGACACTTCTAATTGATCGGATAAATAGCCACTCAATAGGTGAGATGGGATTGCGGGGGACGGAGGTGAAAAAATGTTGTGTAGCATCTGCCCCCTAAAGCATGTAGTCAGGGGAGAGGGGAGGGGCAAAATGTTTTGAAAATGCGTTAAGACAACATCATTGTGGAAGAAAACCTACAGTTATAAGAAATAAAGCATTGATATCTCCATGCACATGAACATGTGGTATAGGCACAACCATCCATAATAGGTACATAAAGAGAGTAAGGATGCGGTGTATGGATGCGGCCATCAATGGATGAGATCAACGAATGAACTAAGGTGTCATCGCAGCCATCCAATCAAAGGAATTCATGCAATAAATTATGATAATCCACAAGAATTAGTAATGCAGATTTTATGGACAAAACCCAAGGCATTGCGCTCCATCTCCAACCCAAACAAGAGTACAAAATTGAAACGTAAAGAAAATATGAGATGAAGTCGAGCATGCGAAAATAGCCTGGTGCCACCAATGATAGAAAGTTGTTAACGAGCACGAAGACCACCAATAATGACAATGGTTCTCCAAGGTACAACGGTCTGATCCATGGAATGTGGATAGTGATATGACGTCGAACACCAAGAATCACCGTCGAGCGATGAGGTGGACCTTGAGTACGAATGTGACACCATTAAGAGCATGCGAGATCCAAGGTACAAAAGAGTCCCTATTAGATCAAATTCTCGGATAATGACTTAAGTCGACAAGAAGTGACACAGTCAAGGTGGCCCATAATGTTTCCCATCATTGACACGGGGGACGAAGGAGAAGATAGCGATGGTGAATCGGGACCAACGTAGAATCGGAGGAGGAGGTTGAAAACTACGAGGAGGCAAACTTCTCTTGAACATATCGGTGACACGACACTAGATTTGGTAGTATTTTACATCGAGAAATGAGATCATGATGATGTGGCAAAGAGTAGATGAGAGGTCAAAAAATATTACCCAAACTCTTGGGCAAAAGTGACGAAATGGGGTCATACGACGAAGCACGAATGTAGATAGATGCCGCTGTTCCGACGACATCACCAACATAACTAAAACACAGTTCCATTTTCCCCACTATTTTTTTAGGTTACCCCAAATATTTTTTAAAAAAACTTGAAGGGATATCATGTGTAATGTGGGGTTTGACGCCCGGAAAAAATCCAACCTAGTACATTTTACGAGCCCTAGGAAGGAGGAACCTAAGGTAACGTCATGGAGACAAAGTTTGATGTCATCGAGGTTTTATTGAGTTTGAAAAAGGAGAACTCTGCATATTTTCATGTTTAGAGTTTGAAATGAGCGGAAAAGAAAACTCCAACATGGCCACTTTTCGTAAATAATCTCTCGAATCGAAAAGTTGAAGAAATATAAAAAGAACCTCTTAGTTGTGATAGGCTAAGGTGTTCCTTTTTTGTAAATAATCCATCCCGACACGAAAAAGGGGTAAATGTATACGGGTAGATATCATTTTACTTAGCCATTTAATGAGTTCTCAAGAATCTTCTGGCAATATTTTCGTTTTAGAGGTCGGAAAAGAGTTGAAAGATGACCTCACAGAGGAATGAGTGTGGTGTTATGGGTGAACAACGGTTACGGTGATGGAGAAAGCTGACCCGAAACAAGTAAAGGTTAGGTTGGCTAACAAGACCACTCATCGCGGCGGTTCTCGGGAATGGACAGAAACAATCGGTCGGTGTATGGCGATGACCGAGTAGATGGTAAAAGATGGAGACTGATAAAACCAAGGCTAATAGAAAAAATGAAGCATAAAAATGGCAATCACAAGAGGTAAAATAAGAATGGTTTCATTTTTACAAAAAGCTTGAAATCGAAACTACGCCGGGTCAATTTCATTTAAGCTGAACGGGAACAAACTGTGGCTGATGGTTTCATTTTTACACAGGCTTGAACCAAAGATAAACTATGCTTGAAAAAGAGAGAAAACGAACGTAAGCGACGCTCGACGATGACTCAATTTGAGGTCGCAGCCCCGAAGCTTAGGTCCATGAAAAGGTAGATGGAGTGAAGGTTAAAATTACGAATCGGGAGAAAGACTTGGTGAGATCTTACGAGATTATATCAAAACTAAGATTGAATAGGAACATGTTTCATTGTTTTAACAAGTTGGTACATTAAAAGAGCTATCCTCGCATTTAATTAATTTTTTAACGAGGTTGACATGAAATACAAAAGACTATCATGTTGTTGCTTGTTTGAGCATTTTTTTAAGGGAGCTTGACACAAGAAAATGGTATCGAATCCGATGACCTCATCATGTTGAATAAGAATCCATGGCTTCAAAGAAAGTTCTCATCGATGGAAGAGCATATCCCGGAAATCGGGACTTAATGCCCTGACATGGTGCACGGTGGCACTATGATTGAATGCGAGGCACGGACGGGATAGCCACATAATTAATACGCAATGAAATACAATCGGTGGATAAGAACTCGAACGAGATAGTGGTGGGCCAGCACATACCTCCGGACCAAAGAATGAAAGATAGTAAATGGTCACAATCTAACCTTTGTGTGAAAGCAGATCACACGAAAAAGGGAAGAATAAGTGTGCCCATATGTAAGCAGACACGGTAAATGGAAATCCAAGGAGCTTTCTGGTAACCTTCATGTCTAAATAGTGGTTTCCTCCCAAAGGAACGGGGAAACTTTGGAAGGATCCCTAACAGTTGTTTGGTTCCTTTGTTAAATGTAAAATATTACGTATGTATTCAAGCGATGAGAAGACAAAAAATTTCTAAGTAGTTGAAGACGAGAATACTAACAAATATGCCTTCATCTATAATCGTGCTAGGTACGGTCACATTTGAATACTTATCTCGCAGTCTCAAAGACACATGGAAGAGGTGGTATCAACGAATCAACTCCAGTCGAACGTAGGCACTTCATGGAGGGTACCATTAGTGAGACTGGTCTTCCCCGGTGTTACCATAGCAAGAGGAGCATCATATGGACCTCCATTATGGGGGCGAGGAGGAGCATCTTCTCTGCTTCTAGGAGCCAGAGAATCTTTCTCCAAGTCCAGAATACCAGAAAAACAAGAATAACGTGGGGGCGAAAGATCAAGCTATAGCAGAAAAAAAGGCTGATGAACCATAGGTGGGATTAGATCAACGATTCCTTGACAATGGTTGGTTGAGAATGGTTTGTGGTTGAACTTCCGAGGGGAATGGGATTGACCAAGGATGACTCTCGGCAAATCATTCGTCTTCGCTAACGTGAGACTCAAAAAGCTTTTGACGGCAACCAACTTGAAGGTGGAACACAAGCACTAGGGTTGTCCAACACTCTAGCGCTTCATCCATATGTGGACAAAGGTGAATAGGATGATGCCCTTCTTTAAACTATAAGGGATTCATTATCATGCCCATTTCTTATGGGTGTTATCGGTACTATCGAAATAGCACTCCCCAGTACAGCTTCCGGAAACGAAGGAAATGGTGGACGGTCGTCGGACGTAACTTCAAGTACCTTGGGAATGTGATGTCGAAGAAAGTATTCACCCTTGCTGACTTGTGAGGAATTTGAATTTTCATGGAAGGTTGGATGGTTTATCAATAGAATATGTCTTAGGTGCAATAGCTGAGGTTAGGCCTCTACTAGCTTCTTTTCATCTTCTTCTTCTTCTTCTTAAGCACGGTTACTAGAGTCCATACTTTCGTTAGGCGAAGTAGAGAAGGAGGATGAAGAAATAGGTGAAGAAGGAAAGTTCCACAACAAGATGGTATTGTTCGGGGGAAGACGATTGAGCAATTGGAGAACTTGGGACCACCCAGGGCAGAAAATAACCGAACGAAGCTCAACAATTAACCCGAGCGGGGGACAATGTTTCCATATAAGGAGCACCAACATTCCCACAAAAATTAAAAGTACAAGATTCCCGCTCCAGAGAAGTTCCTTTCTTGGTAAACTTGGGAAAAGTTGCCATTTAAAACACGTAAATAAAACACTAAGGAATATAACTTTAACTAGAAATATTTGGTGGACGGGTTAAAATTTTGAGACAACGAAGCAAAACTGCTGTGTTCATATTTTAAGAGTTGGCTTAGGCAAAAGGTGGCTCTATCACTTTCGAGTTGAAAACGAGCATGAAAGGACAAGATCTAGATGATCGTTTCACTTGTAAAGAGTCACGAAAAAGGCCAAAATGACTATAGGGTAATCTAAGCAAGACGGTGTACCATTTTTCATGTGAACTACTGCCTGTGTCCTTGGTGATAAGAGCTGAAAGAAGGGGTGCAAGGACTTAACGTACATGTAGGTGGTCTCCCCAAATGATTTATTCGGTGTATCATGGTTCAGAGCGAAGACTGGCTTCTATGGATAAAAAGAGGATTGCACAACCTAGGGGTCTCCCTTTATGTACTCGACGGTATGGGGAACACAAATTCATACTAGTGTTTTCTAATTTGGATAGTGAGAAACCGACAACTACTAGGTTTTAAGATGTAGTACATCTATAGCCTAGACCACTAAAAATTTTGTGTTAAGTTGCAATGCTTCCTTAGGTTGATTGAATGAATTTTAAAGTTGATCTTGAATTATGTTTTAGTTTTAGAAACCCTCTAGAATTTGGATCTCTCCATTCCTAAATACAAGCTATGCCAAAATGAACATCATATTTGATTCAATAGATGCTAGTTACAAGAAGGACAAGAGATCTTTCAAACAATAGAAACGATAAGTATACAAAGAAATCACAAATGCATCTATGCAATGAAACTAAAATAGACAAAACTCTTTCCTAGTGTCGAATACTAGTTATGCAAAAGAATGTTTCACTTTCAATATAAGGAAAGAATACAAAATATGTTTTTCTTTTTTCAATGAAAAGAAAGTACATAATGCACTAATTACATGAAAAATTAAAACAAACAAGAAAACGTAAACATCAAAATTGATTGACTCAATCAGATACAATAGCTCTGAAAACACTCAAACTATGTTGATCGGTTGTCATAGGTGTCAACCAAAGTAGCACTGGGGCTAACCCAATATTTCTAGGAATTTAACCTACTGAAATTAATATATTTTGGGTAAATAATTATTTTTATTGTTTATACTTGTGGAATGTTTCGTTGATATATTGCATGTGTTCATTATTCATGGTTGGAGAGATATTCATGTTTGAAGTTATGCCCAGGTTAGTGGTAAACCCCATGGGGTTGGGGCATGGATCATTGAGGATTCTTAATTAATATTTTTTAAGCTCCTAAAATACCTCCCACATTCCTTGTTACAAACCCCTCCTCCTTCTCGCATTGTGTCATTATGATCCTCTCATTTCCTCCTTATGTAGGGATTCGACCATACGAAACAAGTCATCATGAATTTTTATTTCCTTTTTTGTATGAAGGTTTAAGTGAAATATTTATGAGTGAAGCCGAAATCCTAGGGAAAGCACGTAAATATTAGATCAAGTTGTGCAATATTTTTGAAGACCGTTGAAAGTCGCAAGGAGGTTTTGCGAGCCTTGAAATTGTCCTAAAGTGACTTTATTAAAATCATCATAACTCTTTCTACGAGTATCGGATTGAAATTTCATCAAAAATCGGAAAGATATTTCATATTTTTTGGTTTTCTCTATCAATTTTAAGGCAAATAGAAGAAAACGATGACACATGGCATGCACCATATGGTGTCTGCTAAACGAATCACATAAATTGAAGCATTAGCAGGAAGTTGGGTATGCTTTCTCTTGAAGAAGTCCAAGTGGGTCAGGGAAAAACCTATGGAATTGGAAAGAAGACTCTAAGAAATATACGGAGACCAAAAAATAAGAATGTTGAGGATCTGAAACAACATAGATACACCAAATTCAGCCTTCGAGCTCCTAGAGAAGGAAAGAAAATCTTTGAATCATGTGTTGTCGAAGGGTTTCGCAAAGGACCGGACTTTCTGTGGTAGAAAAGAAAATCAAGGTGCGATGAGAGGGTAGCATAAAAGAGCGATAACCAAGAACATAACAGTGACAATAAGTTCATCATGTAGAAGTCTTTGAAGTGGACAAAACTGCATACGATCATTGTAAAGGTGTCTTTGTGTTAAGTCATTGTAAATACATTATTGTGTGAAAATTGTGCTAGTGTATATCTGCAAGGTTGAAGAGGAAATGTTAGAGGTCTAGGATCATCATTGAGTGGTTGTGTCAAAGTTGAGGTTATGGTCTATTATGTCTTCTTTTACACATCATTCTATGTCATTGTAAAGTGGACCATTTTCCATAGTACAGAGTCCATTCTTCTTGCATGGCTTCTTTATAGGGTGCTAGGGTGGTGCTGGGGTGAGTTGGAGCTCATTGGGTGTTGGGGCATCCCATTGATTTGACTCTCTTCGAAGAATCTTGGGCCTTGGAACATCCATCTGGTGGGAGCTGGAAAAAGATTCTTTTCTAGAATCCTGAGAAGTTGGAGCTTTATTTTCAATTGGAGTTGAATATTAAAGAATTATTAGAAAAAGCATTAGGTGCTTTTGTCTCGGATGGTTTCCATTAAAAAGCTGTGTGCATTTGTTCCTCTTGTTTGTTTCTATCATTCTATAAACATTGATAATAATTGAAAACTAATGCTCTAATTGAAGGAATGCGGCTCACCCCCCCCCACTCCTCTAGGTGTTCCAACAGTAGCCAAGTGCCATCTTTTTTGCCTGAGACAAAAAAGAAATTTTCAAAATGACTAAAAACAAGAGCTAATCTACACTTGGAGCAACAAGGAGAAGAATAAATTGAAAATGAAACGATCATTCAATTAAATAAAACACTAAAAAAAGGATCAAGAAAACTTAGTGCAATCGTGGGAGAATGAGGCCAGCGATAACAATAAAAAAAGACTTGATTTCCAAACGAGCTCGGTGCAGAAGACATAGAAACCTAAAGGCCTTAATTTACACTAATAGGAAAATAGACAAACATTGAGAAAAACAACCCTATAGAAAATCAAAAATAATCCCAAAGGAAACGCATAATTACACAAAAAATAATGCAGAGTCGGCTTAAACACAGTAAAAAGTGTAATATTCCTAAAATTATTAAACTAATGGAATATTCAATTACCTATTTTATTCATACTACATGAATAAATGTGTAAAAAGGAGGATAAATTAAACTCCTCAAACGGAAAAAAATGAAATCAATGCCTGTGAACAAGGCTAAATACGGGTTTGCCCTTAGTAAAATACACTTATGTGTGAAAAGGATTAAGTCCCAATTTAAAGCTAAGTCTGTTCACCCAAGTACTTGATCGTTGTCTAGATACATTGAATCGTCCTATGTGCACAACGTAGTTTTAGTTGGAGAGCTCATCATGTGAATACGGCTAAATCATTGAGATGGTTTAGGGTTTTCAAGTTTTTCATCTTGTTTGGAGAGGAGGATAGCATGAGAGGGTTGTTGAACATACGCAGCGAAATATTTGTTTGTTTAGACACTTCTCATTCTCTAGTTGTTTAGCTAAGAATAGTGTTGTTTAGCACTTGGGTTTTCTGATCAGAATCCACCTCTTCCATTGAGTAGCTCTTGGAGGAGTCTTTCATTTCTTGACCAGATCAGGCATTTTTCCAAGCTATTCTTCCAACTACAATCGAGTTCCTGTTGAGGCTTTGGTTGTCTTTGTAAGTTGCAGCAAGTGGAGGCTTCTATTGAGATCTAAGCCATTCTAGTGCCTCTTTCGATTACCGGCTTCTTTTATCCCCAGGAAAGAGAGTATTGGATGAGGAGAGATCATTTTCAGATCTTGGCATCGGGCCACATCATTCTCTACGGCCTACGGTGGAAATTTCATCTTCCAGTATGTTATTTACAAGAAAGAAAGTTGCAGGTTCTTTTGGCACTTCAAGGAGGAGAGATCTCTAGTGTTGGGTGTTTGGCCGTGAATATGACGACTTTTTAACACTTATTTCATCCATTTTTACTCTTCTTTATCGTGTCATTTATTATAATTTATCATATAAATCAATTTTATAATGATTTGTATACTTATGGATGAATATTATTTATTCTCATTTATTTTTAATAAATTGATGATTATTATGCATAATTTTATCAATGATGGTTTATTAATATATTTTGTAACATTACTCACCATTTTAGCCTCCAAGATATTTTCCAGATTGAAGATTTGATCTCCAAATCATCATCAAATATTCCAACTCAGAAATTCGCTAGAATAAGAAGTGACAGTTTGCGGTTTGAGATTACGGGCAAATGGAGAAGAATACGGAAAATCGAGAACATGGGTTTTGTCCAAAACAAACGATTTAACTTTATCAATGAATGGTTTTGCAGTTCGGCTTTGTATTGAGACGGAGAGGGGTTCTTTGAGCATGGATTTCTCATATTTATTGTTGCGGCCGTCCTCCAAATCTCGAGTTTGCAAAGCCAAGACTAAGCCTTGCTCTTGTTGAAAGATTGTTGGAAATGTATTTTCGGATTTGATTAAGTTGTTAGGAACAATCCAATATTTCTATGAGAGATTATATTTATATTTAATTTCTCCTCTTACGATTATAAAAGGAGAGCATGTATTGTGTAAGGGAAGAGAGGGGATGATTATTGAATTCCCTTTTAACGTTGTAATTCCTTTATACTTGGCGAAAAATTGATTGATGTAAAAAATTTATTCATGTTTGATTAATACAAAGAGGTGTTCTCATTCCATTTTCTCAAGCTGCGGTAGCCAGTAGCGTTTCACCCGCGGTTGGGGGCCGTACAAATTGGAGCGATACGTTGTTTGTATTTCTATTCTTTTATTTTTGCTGTGTGATAATTGCATTTAGATTTATTATGATTACAGATTTATTTGATTGTTGTTAGATTGAATTCATATTTGATGTATACATTAATGAATTGCACTGTTATTCTATCTTAGCAAGAATTGTATTTACTATCTTATTCATCTTGCTATCTTTTATAAAGTGTTGTTGTTCCATTGATTTATGATTCATTCCAATGAACTATTTCATAGTCTTGAGCATTGTGAGTTGGAGTATTGAGATTAGTTGCCTGATTGCGTTATAATTAGAATTGATGTTCATATTGCTATTCCATTTATGTTTATTGTTTATTTCTAATTCATAGCTCCAGATTAGAAAATAGATGAGTTACAATTGGTATGCATAGGAATTACAAGCTGTTGTTCCTTTCCAAATTTTGTTCCTTTCAGTTATTTTCATCAGCACGAAGATTGAGTTTGCTTTCATTTCGATTGCTTTAAGATGACCAACTGTAGAGGACATTTATTATTGCTTCCAAGTTTCCATATTGGTTATCTTGCATCGATTTCTAAGGGAAGGATTGTGCCTCTTGTATCACGATCGATGTTTTGCGGATTGGTTTAATTAAGGTTTTCGAGCATTTCCATTTATGTTACGTAATTAGATTTCTTTACAAGCATCTGTTTTACTCGTGTATTTAACATTACGTACTAGATCTTCATAGCATTACTCTTAGGCGGAATTGTTTCCTCGGAGCCAGTACACTCTTGAAATAAAAAAGTTGCTCCCAGTTGATAATTAATGTGAGATAAATAGGTGTTAAAAAGATACCTTTTTATACCTCAACATTGGGAATCTTCCCTTCACTTTGGTGATCCATGGATTACAAATCTAATCCATTTTCCATTCGGTCTGATCTAAATACTGATGTATTTGCTTTAAGTCTGAATCATTAACGAATCAGTTGCATTAGATCTCAGATTTACTCCATGTATTCATTTTTTGCTGAAAACCCCAAGGGGATTTTGAAGAGGAGACTCTATAGTGTACAGATCTGATATAGATCTATCTTTTTGCACACAGATCTGCTCTAGATCTGAAGTGTAACTTACATCTCTTTTCATCTAATAAAATAACGTTGTCAAGCTTGTACAGTCATATCATACGGTTGCAGCAACTTATTTTGAGAAAATCTTCATGTAAATTCTATTGCTTTCTGTTCTATAATGTAAGGGCCTCAATATAACTCTAAATTTATGTTATAAACATTGATCATATTGAGCCTCCATCGTCACCTCCCTACATATATTTGGGTGAACTACGTTATTTTCTAAGCGAGTTTTGTCACATAGTACTACGATCCCTTCTTTGGGCAATTTTCTAGGTTGTACCGGGTGTGGGAAGTCTGTTTAACCCACCTATAAAGATTTTTTTTCTAATCTCCTCTTGGATTTGGGTCTTATATTCTCGGATCTAAAGAATCCAAGGGGTTTATTTCAGAGATGTTACTGTCAGGTACCTAAAAAATGTGTTTTTTCGGTACTGCCTTGCTAGCAAACTCTATTTAGGGATATTACGGTGGTATCAAAGCATATTTCTTGGCACTACCTATGCTTTTCTTTCTGAAGAGACATATGTATTTTCATGGAAAGAAGAGACCAATGAATAAGTGTGGTTACACTGAAGACACAAAAGACAAGGGTTCAAACCCTTCATCTAGAAGATTGAAAGGGAAAGAGTTTTCAAAAAAATTGTTCCAAACTATGCATGAGCTTAAGAATGAAATCAAGGGAGTGAGGAATGAAAAGAAAGCTAATCTTTTGAAAAGGTTTTCACATGAATAAAGCCCCACTACTTAATATGATGTGTGTGACAATTCAGCCACACAATCTAATCCACAACGTTGTAGCATGCCTACATTCCTTGCAAGAGGAGAAGAAGAAGGAGAGACACCAAAAGAGGAGACTCTTGGTGACTATCTCTGAGAATATGAATCTCAGTCTAAAATATTCAAAGAGCATCTAAGCTTCTGATCAACTCAAAGAAAGAGAAAGAAGATCTAGAGAAATTATGAGAAGAGGGTGCATGCAACACACACCTTGGGTGGAACTTTTCTACCCACTTTTAATGGGTCACACGAGAACTCGACCAAGTCTTGGGTAAAGAATTTGGACACATATTTTCAATTGCATCCAATTTCTAAAGAAGAAGCCATAAGAGTAGCAACGTTGCACCTCCAAGGTAAATCTTATGCACTGGTGGTTATTTGAGTCTTCTTCATTAAAAAATGTAAAGATCTCTACTTATGAAAAGTTCACTAGGAGGTTAGTGAAAAGATTTGATTCTATGCCATATGAAATTTCTGTGGGTAAACAAACTAAGCCCAACAAATAAAAACTCTTCCATGAGATGGAAAGGTCCATGAAGATAACTCCATTTCAGAACATTGTTGAAGGGGTTGAAGATATACTACATGACTTGCCAAGGGCAAAGGCCCACTTGACGAACATTCTTCTCAAGAAGAAGACATGAGTTTTCCTTTTTTAAGGGGAGATCAAGAGAAAGGATCTCTTATTGATGAGGCATACTCCATTGATGAGGAGAAGAAATAAGAAGAACTGAAAGGTTCCTCCGGCTCTATGACGGCGGGGAGGAGATCTAATTTCATTGAGAGATGGAGATGAAGCCATAGCTTCCACTAAGAGGGCTATTTTTATCTTTGAAAGAAGGCCCCAAGGATCCTATACATGATGAGGATGAACGCATTTGTCTATGTTAATAGACAAAGAGACAAAACAATCGCGGAAATTTGTTCCAACATTGCATCCAAATTTTGGAACACACTATGATGGATCAGTCCTTGTGATCAAGACTCTTGACACCGAGGAGATGATGGAGGTTTTCATGAGTTAACTACATCTAAAGAGAGCACCTTAGACTATGAGATCTTGTAGAGAAGGTGGGTGATGAAGAAGAAGAAGATGGAGGAGTTGCTCCAATCTCCTTGTCATGATACTTCCCACACAGCAATCAAAGATGGATTTGCACGGTGGAAGTAGTCATAATAGGCTACCATACGTTGTTCACCTTGGAATGGTCATGAGACATCATTATCTTGTGGTTTACGACACAGGAGACCGATTGATTTGATGAAATATGTTTCATGCATTTATGCTCCTTTCATAGATCCAAGAAGGAAGGGAGCATAAGAAGACCATGCTTCGTATTTGAGTATGGGGAAAGCACAAGGAAAGGGAAAGCATTTTCCTTAACATCACTATCCATTCTCATCTCATCTTGTCTTTGATTCTTTACATGAGAATGAAGGTTGACACCATCATGAAGCAAGGAAGGCAATCCTGGAATCATAAGACAAACTTGTTTGGAGGATCCTCTTCCATACATGATGAGAGATGGTGGTCACACATGCATACTTTGGCAAACCCAAGGAGGTTTTAGATAGATGATAGCCTTCCATGGGAGACTAGCTTCCAAGAACTTCCATTTTCCGGTAGTACGTGCATGAGAAAGGGTAACGGAAGGGCCAGAAAACCTTCCACCTTGTACCTTTGGCATGGGAGATGTCATTAGGAAAATAATGGGAAGCTTGGCTTTCTTATACCTATGACATGGGAGATGTCAAGGAGGAGAACAACAACAAGGCATACACTTCAGATGGCACACTATTAACGGCTGTCATTGTTGAGCACATTAGATCCTTGTGGAAATCCCAACTGCTGGTGGAATATTCCAAGGATCTTCATACTTTCATGATTCTTGATGACTTGCTGCATGAGGAGAGTTATTCAATCCTTGATGGAGACATCTATAATCATGGTAGGATATTATTTTCTATAGCTTCCAAGCTCAAGCAGAAGTTGCTACAGAGGGCTTATGAAGAGTTTTATTTCAGCCACACCTATTCTATGAAGCTCAACAACATCATCTTGAGGAGCTATTATTGGGAGGGATTTGAAACAAAATTGTATCAGCATTGCCAAAGATGCATGAAACTTGTGGAGTTGGAGTAGCAACAAGACTCTATGATAGAGTTATTTCAGCCACCTCTTCCTACCTTAGAAGGAGGAGAAAGATCCATACACCACTCCACTTGTATAAGGAGAACATTGGGTGAAGGACATACATTTGTAAAACATGTTTCATTTTAAAGTTGTTTTGTTTGTATGCATTCTTTCACCCTATTTTTATGTAGGCCATGACTCCAGAAGGAGTGATACATATTGTAAATCTCATGGCACACAATGGTCCACAAACATTTACCGAATTTGGCCACTCCTTGGAAGGAAAAGGGAGATTCTGTATGATGGGTGCTTCCCAAAGGCACCAAATATATCTCACATCATGCATGGTCCCTATAGGAAGACTACACTCCCTTTACTTTCATTCTTATATTTCGGGGAGGCATTGGGAAAACCATGATCGTTCCTTATGATTCATTGTTTCCTTATGGGATGAGTTGTTTGCATCTCATGAGAACATTTTTGTAACAAGTAATGGATGGAATGATTGGTGATCACTTAGCTTATAGAAGAATATTATCATTTGTTGGTGTCACCAATGGAGGAGGAGATGAGTTGCAGCACTCACCTTATAAGTTTCTTGAGGACAAGCAACATTTTGGAGGGGAGGACTGTAATATTACTAATTAGCCCAAGATAATAGGAATACTAAATTTTTTCTTTGCTTCATGTTTTCATGAATAAATGTGTAAAGGAGGATAAATTAAACTCCTCAAATAGAAAAATAAATCAATGCCCATGTGAACAAGGCTAAATCTGGGTTGCCTTAGTAAAAACACCCTTATGTGTGAAAGGGATTAAGTCATTTGGTAAGTTCAGTAGAACCAAATAAATAGCGTTGTCTAGATACATTGAATCACCTAGATGCACAATGCACTTTTAGCTGGAAGCTCATCATGTGAATGTAGCTAAATCATTGAGATGGTTTAGGGTTTGGCAAGGTTTCCATATTATATAAGGAGGAGGAGGACAGCATTTGAGGGTTTTTTGAACATATTATGTTGAAATATTTGTCTTTTTAGATACTTCTCATCCTTTAGTTTTTTAGCTAAGAATAGTGTTGTTTAGCACTTGGGTCTTCCTGATCGGGAATCCCACCTCTTCCATTGAGTATCTCTTGGAGGAGGCTTGCATTTCTTGACCACTATCAGGCATTTGGCCAAGCTCTTCTTCCAAATACAATGCAGATCCTATTGACGGTTTGGTTGTCTTTGTAAGCTGCAGCAAGTGGAGGCTAGATCTATTCAGATCTAAGCCATTCTAGTGCCTCTTTTCAGTGGGAAATCCTTCTATCCCCCTTGAAAGAGAGTATTGGATGAGGAGAGCTCATTTTTAGATCTTGGCATTAGTCCACATCATGCTCTAGAGCCTACAACGCAATCCATCTTCCAGAACTGCATTATTTGCAAGAAGAAAGTTGCAGGGTCTTTTGGCACTTCAAGGAGGAGAGATCTCTAGTGTTGGGAATCTTCCCTTCATTGTGATGATCCATGGATTACAGATCTAATCCATGTTCCATATATATCTGATCTAAATACCTATGTATTTTCTTTAGAAATTTTAAATCATTCTCCAAATCAGCTGCATTAGATCTCAGATCTACTCCATGTACTACATTTTCTGTTAAAAACCCCAACGGGATTTTGCAGAGCAGACTCTATAGTGTACAGATCTGATATAGATCTATATTTTGGTACACATATCTACTCTATATCTAAAGTGTAACTTACAACTCTTTTCAGCTAATAAAACAAAGTTGTCAAGCTTGTACAGTCATATCATATGATTGCGACCCCTTTATTTTGAGAAAATCTTCATGTAAAGTCTATTACTTTTACGTTGCAGCCAATGTAAGGGCCTCAATATAACTCCAAATTACTGTTATAAACATTTATCATATTGAGCCTCCATATTTTTCCTCCTGCGCATATATTTGGGTAGAACTACGTTATTTTACGGCAGGTTTTGTCACATAGTACGGAGTCCCTTCTTTGGGAAATTTTCTAGGCTATTGCAGTGTGGGAGATGTTTAACCCACCTATAAATATTTTTTTCTAGTCTCCTCTTGGATTTGGGTCTTATATTGTTAGATCTAATGAATCCAAGGGAGGGTTTATTTCAAGATATGTAGCATCCATACCGAAAAATGCATTTTCGGGCATGCCTTGCTAGCGGTCCCTATTTGGGGGGATATTATGAAAGGAATCATCCAAGGAGTTCAAACAAATCCTGATTCGGTGAAGCCCCTAAGGATGTAATTTTCCCCAAACGAGGGGTTGGTGAAACTACAACAAAAGAAACACACGCCAATTAGTGTGATTGTTCATGGCAGCACGCAAAGCCAAATAACTATGGGAAAAAAGGAAAAACCAAAAATCAGCCAGTGAGGTCAATATTGACACTGCGAATGAAAACGAGAGGATATAAACTAAGAAAAGAAAACCGAGAAAAATACATATAAGCAAATCAATGACAAAATTTGACCCAACAAGACGAAACGACAAACTCACGGGTTCCCCGATTGGAGTCGCCAATTTTTAGCCGATTAAATCCTCTGCGGCTAGATACGATCCCTCTAGCCTAGAGGTGGGTCTAGAAACAGACATTATAGAGTGTTGATTCCTAATTACTAAATGAAAAGAGGACACGATAGATCGACCTACCTATAATCCAACACTATCGACATGGTTGTAGTGATGGTGGCCTCTTTCTCACAGCAGCAAGTCAAAATCATACCAGTCCTTAACTCGGATACCTACTTAGATCAACAAACAAGAGCAGTATACGACATAATAACTTCAATCATAACTACTAGCCCGAGTCAAGGGGCTAAGGATATTGCATTAAACATCCAACATAACACAAAATGGGAACCAAACAATAGTCACGTATATGTATTGATAGAAGGAAGAGTTACAACCAATTCTTTGATGTAGCGAGTCCTCCTCCCGGCGGTTGACCCGAAGCGTGTCTCGGATGCTCATCATGGAATTCAAAATAGGATGAGCATGGACTCAAGCTCTCTCAACAAAGTTCCTTCTTATTCTATCTCTTTATTAGGTCAACTACATTATACTCAATTCTCCATGTTTAGCTAACTTATGCAAGAGAGATAGCTTCTTTATGAAAGAGGAGGTTAGGATCCCTACAAAGGTGGGAGGGAGGCCTATGCTTTACGAGGTTCCCACCAGAGGTTGAAACCATAAACTAAAGCGAGGCTTCTATGGTTGTCGGTCAACCACTCCCAATGACTCATCCTCGAAGTTGTTGGACTGAAATCTCTAGCTCTATTTTTTTTAAAAATTCCATAAACAACTCGGCACGGGTGGCTAACCGAGACAGAGCGCCAACTAGCATGAGGCCCAGTATTAATCTTACTCATCGGCGTGACAATAGAACTGACTACTCATGTCAAGGAAAAAAAAGGGTTTTGATCTTGCTCGAGGAATTGTGTCGAAGGAATATTTCTCTCATGTAAAGGGATGCAGATGGTCTTTGCAAGGCATGACCTTGCTAATTGATCAAAAATGACCCTCCAATGGCGAGATGGGGATTGTAGGGATAGTAGAAAAAAAATTTGTGTAACAGTATGTAATCACCATTTTGATCATAATGAAATAGGGCCAAGCCATTGGAAGATGGACCAAGGAGATGTTTCCGAGGGGTGAACTCCTTCATCAATTGTTGTTGTGTGGTTATTTTTATGGTGTATTTGAGTGCTCTTTCTCTATATTTCATATTTTATTTACATTCTTTATGTGTCTAAAAATTAAGATAAAGCTCTAAAAAACTCAACTTATTCACTTGCAATTTACAAACCCTTAAACACAATTTCATTAGGATCTCATACATATCAAGTTTGGTATCATAGCTTTAGTTTTCTTTGTTTTTTTAAGGACTTAATTTTTTGCAAGTGTATGTGATGCTTACAAGGTTGAAGCTCAAGAGAGAGGAGAAATAAAAACATTTTTGCAAGTCTTCCTGTTAGGTTAATGACAAGGAGAGTAATTTTTCCTCAAGCTCCACCACAAAATCTTCCTCAAATTGTAGTTGAAGCTGCAGAAAGCATGTCTCATGAAGGATGAACTGATAACATGTTAGATGAAGAAAATACTTTCGGAAAAAATTTCTTTGACATGACTAAAATGGTGAAGGTTCTCTATGAAGAGAGGAATTCAAGATTGTAGGGTGAAAGTTCCAAGCCTTCAAAATGAGAGACTTCTACTGGAGGAAAAGGAGGAGATGATGACAAGCCTTCGAAGAGTGTTACCAGGATTAATCCCGCTTGTGGACAAGAGAAATCTCCTAGTACTACAACAAGTAACTAGAAACAAAGGTCCATTGAATATCTCTTTCTCTAGATTATTTTTTATTTTAATATCATTACAACCGGGGGAAAATAGAGAGGACATGCTCCACCTTTAATCAGGATGTTTGATGTAGTCCTTTGTCTTTTGCTCAATTAGTTCTTCAATGATGAGTAGAACCTACAATAACGGACAAGACAAATGATCGAAAACATCTACGATATATAATAATCATAAATACTAATCCAACTTAGTGATCGAGAATATAAGTATTGACATCATTTCCATGAATTGAGAAAGAAGACAATGAGAAAAAGAGATCTATATGTATTATCATAAATTAGCAAAAGCAATCTTACAACCGGATGCCTTGATGTTGTACATATTTCTCCCAATTGTCACGAGCAATCATTTTCCTTCAGTATGATAAGCCTTCCTCTCTAGAATGACCAATATCAAGTCATGGGCACAAATATGTGATCTTAAATGTGTCAAAAACAACTCAGTAGCATAGAAAATATGAACTCTCTCCAAATTAGAAACTATGTAAATCAGTCTCTATTCACATTGGTATCTAGGTATCTACCCTTCAACCTGAAACTTGAGCTCAATATACAGGGAGATTGAAGTAGTTTCAGGTCCATTAAGAGAGGGATGGATTCCTCCCATGAAGTGATTTGAGTTCCTTGGACCAAGGGATAAGCTCCATGAGTGAAGGGATAAAGCTCGAATTGGCAAGACTCTAGAGGCTTCCAGTTGGGACAATATTCGACCAACTAGGCTTCTAGAAGTTACTTTTTATTTTTGCTTTTCATAGGGGTGCGCAAATTTTAGTGGTGAAAAGAGCGGCAATCGCCAGCTGTCGATGGAAGAAGCATCGGCGCATGCACGAGAAAAAAGGCTATAAAAATAACACGGACAATATTTTAAGGGTTTACGAGAGATTTCTCCAATTTCCAAGACTTGATTCATGAACATGAGTATTTTTACCTCTAAGGGAACATGATGTGGATGGTGATAGATACATATGAAAATTCAAATACATGGTGAAAAAATGGCGTGTAACAAATTCCCCCTAAAGAAGTCAAAGTTTGAGAAATTTTGTCGAAGACTAAAGTGCTTTATCATTCCAAGGATTGGATTGGAGACACTAGTTGAAAAACCTATAAAAAAATTCAATTCAAATATATATATCGGCGAGGTAGAGTTACTCGACGGAAAAAATTAAAATTTAAATTTTTTGGTACATATATGATTTTAGTGTTACATCAAAACTAGACAACATATGGGGCGCAACCATCTTTCATAAGAAGTCTTGATTTCCACTTCTCAAACTAGCACAAATCTATCCATACAATTTATTATGTTTGAGTCGAACATGGTACAAACATAGATTAACAATCAATGATGAGAACCATTAACAAGTGTGAGAGAAACCATGATAATGAAAATGGCTCTCAAATTACTTCGGTACAATCTATGAAGTGTGAATTAATTATTTGTAGTCGAACACCCATAGAATCGTTTGACCAAAGGTCAATCATGAAAACCTATCCAAAGGCGAGAAACCTGAAAAACCTACCATCCAAAGTGACTTGCCAAAGGCATGAAAGATTCAAGGTATTGATAGGATTCTAGATCAACTTTCTAGATAATGAGCTGATGTCGATAGAAAGTGATCCATCGCAGGAAATCCTACGACACGAAACCATTATATCAAGTTTTGAAGAAATTTTTTGCAAGGAATGACTCAGGTATGGTCAATATGAATGGAGAATTTTTTTTGCAATGAATGGTAAATTGAAATTTCTCTTGAACACATAACGACACTGTAAATGTGTTGGAAAATTTTGACCTAAAGATAATACCAAGAACCCGGCTGAAGCATTTCAATGTGGTTTGATTAACTGTAAGACAAAGGATTTCCCAACCCAAGTACAAGTGTAACAAAATGTCGTGTTCAAGAGCGACATGCTTCTTTCTAAAGCGAGGACAACAAATGGATTATTTTTCTTTTTTTGCCCCCACCATTGCGGCAAGTACCTCTTCCTTTTTCAATCTTGAGAAGGATAAAATTTGCTTGTTGTGTAAGCTCATCCTTTGGATGATTCCATATTAGTATTAAAAATGAACCCTAGACGAGTGGTTCATTCATGTTGTGATCGACGAGTCCTGTACTCTTGGTTTTAATGAGTCTAGTATAGGATTAACTCGATGTTTTTTAGTTTAGAGTTAGAAAAACATAAGTAAACTCCATGGTTCTTTTTCGTAAATTTAGTCCCTTAAGCCCAAAAAAGGATAAAATAATGCAAGAGTTAACTCTTGATGCTTGATCAAATCCTTTATAGAAAAATGCTAAAAAATTTCGTTGCTCGGAAATTGGTCCAAACTAGTGTTGGAAAGATCTCGGAAAAACGATCTGTAGACGTAAGCGACGCGAAAGCGTGTCGTATGAGAAAGTTATTCAGTTTTGAATTTTCTCAATTTCAATTAAAAAAATGGCCAAATTGATTTTATAAAATATTTTTTATTAAAAAAAAGAATATTCCACAAAATATTCTGGGAATATTCTGTGGAATATTCCACAAAATATTCTGCGGAATATTTCACAGGCGACCAATCACAGAGCGCCACGTGGCCAGCCCGGAGCCCACCACGTGGCCCCAAGAACCAACGAAATGGCATTTTAAAATTTTTGTATGGCGCGGCAGGGTTCAACCCTGGGTCGGGGCAGACACAACGGGATGACCTAACCAACGGGCCACGGGTGTTGTTTATTAAACCATTGGCATGCACTTATGTTTAAACGTTACTATTCGTTGAGCGCCATAAAGGGAACGACCTTTATGGGCCAGCCCCTCATCATATAACCACAATAGCTCATAACCAAAGACTTAATCCAAGGTGCACAAACATTCGGGGTATGGTCACGCGGTGCGGCACTCGGTGCGAGAGGACATTTAAACATATGGTTTTAAACCTTATCGCAGAACATCAACGCAAAGTTGTTCAATGGATTCGAGTTGCGGTCCTATGGGCCTTATCTCTTAGCCCTCAATGAACTGGTGGTGGAAATGGCGAGAATCCACCTAATTTGGTGGCCGCTCCTTATTTAGTGGGCCTAACTGTCAATCTTCCACAATTAGTGGAGGTTTTCTAGCCCTAACTGGACAAAAACTTCAGTTAGCCATAACTTTGCCTAGGGAAGTCCATTTGGGACGAATTTTTTTTTGATTTTGGGGTATTGAAGCATTTTGGAGCTGTGGGGACAGGTTTCAGAGCCATTAGGGCACTATATTAGTGATTTTATCAGTGATTTTGGTTGTGGAGCCACTAGGGCTTGGTGAAAGATCAGCTGTGTTGGACTATACTCATCCATTGGAGGTGAATGAATAGTCAATTTTTCTCGTTCAGTCCTGTTTGTTTCTGAATTTGAAGCTAATTATGCCTTTTTAGGATTTCTACAAAGTGCAATACTTAATTTGAGCATTAATGAAAGAGGGGAAAAAGCCTATTTGGAGGCTTTTGGATCAGGCATAGGTAGCCCAAGAGAGGGGTGGTATGCTTAAACAAATGCTAGCATTATGTTGTGCATTTTCTTTGTTATATTTCAGATTTTTAAAAACATTAAATAGTAACTTTTTCATAAGTCCACTTTCCCAATGAGACTTATACGATCGTCGAAAACTCATTAGTTTCACTTCAAACCACATTATTTCCATTGCGAGAATACTTGAACTTGCTTATTCACACATAAAATTTTGGTTAATGAATACTTTGCATACACATAAACAAATATTTTCATTGCTAGATCTATTTAGTGTTTACATTATATTTCTTTAGGCAAAGCCGATACTTCGGGGCAGAAGCTTCGGTTTCATCCTTTCTAGTAAAGGTGAAATAACCGATAAAAGCCCCTATTTGTCTATCTTTGTATAAGAAATATTTTGTTCACACATTTCGGATCGGATTGGTATTAGAGCTCTAGGTTTTGCTTAAGAGTTTGTGAAATTTGTGCAAGAAGATTGTGTTATTCTACAAAATTTGATGCTTAATAGAAATTTGAAATTGAAAGAGGGGAAGGTCGATTGGTGAGAGTGAACAAGATAATCCTCGGCCAAGAAGGGCTAAGGTTGCCATTATCTTCACCTTCCATTT
Organism: Pinus albicaulis; assembly: GCA_034641835.2. Lineage (NCBI taxonomy): Eukaryota > Viridiplantae > Streptophyta > Pinopsida > Pinales > Pinaceae > Pinus > Pinus albicaulis. The sequence goes on along the minus strand of MU968480.1, from coordinate 17,015,298 downwards.
CATCCTCATTAGCCTTAGAATCAGCCACAAACATGTCTTCTAGAGAAGGAGGAGAAGTACATGAGGAAATGGATCCCAAGGAAGAAGAAAGAGTCTTTAGAAAAGCTTTCTTGGACATGAGCGAGATGGTTAGGATCCTATACCAAAGAGAGAGAGAAATGATAGGAGTGCTGGAGAAGGGTCTAGAAACCAAAGAAGAAGAGGAGATTCTTGAGGAGGGAAGAAAGACAAGAATGAGTCTAAGAAAGGGAATGGAGGAAATGGTGATCCTTCATCTCCATCATCATCCTCTTCCTCCACATTATCCTCTTCAACTCATTAATCAATCACACACATATTTTAGAAATCCTTTGTTAAAGCTTGATGTGAAGTTTGAGTTGCCAATGTTTAGTGGTGATGTTAATGCAGAAAAATTGGATAAGTGGATTAGGCAGTGGAAGTCTATCTAAGAATTCGGGAATTTGCATGATGATGACAAAAAAACCAATTAGCCTCTTTGAGAATGGATGGAGTAGCTTTGGTTTGGTGGGAAGCCAAGACCCGGAGAGGAAATTAAAAATCATGGTAAGATAACTCTAACTTGGAATGAGTTTATTACGTTGCTATTAAGAAACAATTTTATCCTCTTGCTCATATTCGAAAGAAATCATGAATTGGAAAAATTTTAGGCAACTTAAGGGTCAAAATGTGCAATATTATAACTTGGCAAGAGTTTAGAAGGAGAGCACTTCTACTTGGACTAGACTTACAAAGTCAAGACACCTTGTTGAAATACATAGGAGGTTTGCACAATTACCTTCAACTTATACTATTCTAATGTTTAATCCTACTAGCTTAGATGAAGTTTGTGTCCGGAATCTGGTTAGAAGCTAGAGGAAAGAATGCTTTTGATTCTTTGGATGAGGATAGTAATTTCAAAAACAAAGGAAAGAAAAGGGTTGCAAATTCAAAGAAAGAAAAAGGAAATTTCTTTTGAAATAAGCTGTTCAAAGACAAGTCATGATGAAGATCATTGTTGGAAGCTTCATCTGGTAAAGAACTAGAAAAATATAAGAACAAAAAACAAGACCAAAGAAAAGGAGAAAAAGTGTACCAACGGTTGAGCAAGACTTAGGGTCGGACTCGGGGAGATGAGACAAAAAGCATAGCCATGGTTTTTAAAAGAAAATTAAGGGAAAGAAGTGGTGCAAGACACAATTCGATTCTAGCTCTTTGAATTGTCGCAAAGATACTCATGAAGAAAAGAGGATAGAGCTCTTCCATGTGAGGGTAATTTGAAAACATACCAAAATTGACACACTATTTGACGGTGGGTCGCAAGCTAATCTCCTTATCTAAAGAATTGGTAAAGCGACTTAAACTTGAGACCATTGACATACGAAGCCTTATCCACTTGGATGGATATGCAAGGATTCCAACTTGCAAGTCTCAAGGAAGTGCATATTGTGCTTGCGGTAAGCGCATTTTATTGACACGGTGGAGCTTGATGTGGTGCCGCTTGATATCTCGAGAATTGTTTTGGGAAGTCCTTATTTATTTGAAAAAGAGGCTATCTTTTAATAGCCATGAAAACAAGTATCACTTGTTCAAAGATGGTAAAGAGTACATTGTGAGAGCTCCTATGATAAGAAGTTGGAATCTTCTTTACTCCATGCAATTCAATTGAAAAAAGCTGGTTAATGCAAGTCAAAGTCTAACTTTGTTAATGTTGAAACGACCGAAGTTTTTGAGCATTCGCCTTTTTATGATGTTGCTAATGATTTGTCTCGGTTTAATAATAGTTTGTCTTTGAAATAAGATGATGTTATGTTTCACAAATTACCTTTTGAGTCGGCCAATGCAAAGAATGAAGTGTCAAAGCAATGTAGTGCAAAACGAAGGACCTATTCGGCATGGGACAAAGTTGGTTTTGAGAATGGTAGAATTCGCCATGGGAACAGTTTGCAAGGTGAAAGTTATTTTAAGTCTTCTTGGAAGTTTGATCAGTGTAGAAAAAGTTTATTTTATGCAAATTACAATTTTTGTTCTGCAAATTTTAATAATTTGCATCATGACTCCGTCAATCTTAGCAATGGTCAATCAATTGATTCCAGAGACAGTTTATCATTTTCTCAAAAGCTTCATTTGATGAAATCGGGTAGATTTCAGTTATTAAAGGGTGGAATAGTGGAGAATCAGTCTCCACATTATCAGTTTCGCTCATCAGAGAGATTTTGGGAGGTGTGATCATGAGATCAAATCCTTTATGGAAAAATGCTCAAAAATGTAGTTTCTCAGAATTGGTCCAAACTAGATCGACTGGAAAGAGCTCGGAAAAACGATCTTGTAGACATGAACGACACTGAAAACCGATGCTGTATGAGAAAGTTATTCAGTTTTGAATTTTCTCAATTTCAATTAAAAAAATGGTCAAATTGACTTTATAAAATATTTTTTATTAAAAAAAGAATATTCCACATAATATTCTGGGAATATTCCACAGAATATTCTGGGAATATTCCACAGAATATTCTGGGAATATTCCACAAAATATTCCTCGAAATATTCCACAGGCGGCCAATCACAGAGCGCCACATGGCCCCAAGAACCAACGAAATGGCATTTTAAAATTTTTGTGTGGCGCGGCAGGGTTCAACCCCAGTCGGGGCGGACACAACGAGACGGCCTGATTAATGGGCCACAAGGGTTGTTTATTAAACCATCGGGACACACTTATATTTAAACGGTACTATTCGTTGAGGCGCAGCAAAGAGTGGCCAGCCCTTATAGGCCGACCTCATCATATAACCCTGTCACTCAGAACCAAAGACTTAATCCACGACGCGCAAACATTTGGGGTATGGTCACGTGGTGCAGCACTCAGTGCAGAGGAAATTTAAACATATAGTTTTTAAACCTTATAAAACGCCGACATCAATGCAAATTTGTTCAACGGATTTTGGAGGTTGCGGTCCTATGGGCCTTATCTATTAGCCCTCAATGAACTGGTGGTGGAAATGGCAGACTCCACCTAATTTGGTGGCCGCTCCTTATTTAACGGGCCTAAATGTCAGTATTCCACAATTAGTGGAGGTTTTCTAGCCCTAACTGGACAAAAACTTCAGTTAGCCATAACTTTGGCTAGGGAAGTCCATTTGGGACGAGTTTTTATTTTTATTTTGGGGTATTGAAGCATTATGGAGCTGTTGGGATAGGTTGTAGAGCCACCAGGGCACTCTATTAGTGATTTTATCATCGATTTTGGTTGCTTGGTGAAATATCAGCTGTGTTGGACTATACTTATCCATTGGAGGTGAATGAATAGTCGATTTTTACTTATTTCAGTCCTGCGAACACGAATTTGCGGCTAATTATGCCTTTTGAGGCTTTCTACACGATGTAATACTTAATTTGAGCATTAATGAAAGAGGGAAAAGCCTATTTGGAGGCTTTTGGACCCGGCGAGAGGTAGCCCAAGAGAGGGGTGAATTGCTTAAACAAATGCTTGCGCATGCTATGTATTTTTGTTGTTATATTTCGAGATTTTACTACATTAAAAAATAACTTTTCATAAGTCCACTTTTCCCAATGAGACTTCTACGGTGATCAAAACTCATTAGTTTCACTTCAAACCACATTACTTCCATTAGAATACTTCGGAACTTGCTTATTCACACATAAAAAATGTTGGTTAATGAATACTTTGCATACATAAACAAATACTTTCATTGTCAGATCTATTTAGTGTTTACATTATATTTCTTTAGAGCGAGCCGATAAGAGGGCAGACTTATGGTTTCATCCTTTCTAGTAAAGGTGAAATAACGAATAAAAATCTACTATCTATCTGTATAAGAAATATTTTGTTCACACATTTAGGATCAAATCTATTGACCATGATTGTTCAACATATACATTTTTCGTAACTATTCCAATTCGATCCGAAAAAGGCATAAAGTTATATTGAATGGACAACTGTTCATTTATTTTAACAAGTTTGAATAGTCAAGTGCTCAGTGATATTTTCATGTTTAGAGATTCTAAAAAGGGCTTAAAAGAGGACTCCAGGGTTTTGATTTTTCATATTTTTTATATATCCAAAAAAATTGATAAAAGTCTACTCAATGTCAAAATGATTCTTTTCACAAAAATCTCGTGTCCTACAAAAAATCTCAAACAATTACGAACGTCTGCTCTCAAAAAGGAAAAATATTTTGATTTGAATTTTAAAAGTAAAAATAAATAAAATAATATTATTTTATTCATTTAAAACTACAAAAATAAGTTTAAAAAAGTCATTTTCACCTTTTGATTCTCATAACGGAAGCGAGAAGAGTTTTTGCCCAAAATCTTCGAAGCTAATATCGGAGAACGAGCTAACCATCTTGAGAACCTTCGCACCATGTTATCCACATAATCAATATCTTTGTTTTTTCATCGTTTAATGTTTTATATTAATCTTTGAGATAATTTTTTAAGAGTGAAAACATGTTTTAAAATCTCCCTGGGGGGTGCATGGGTTATCGTGGCGAAAGCTTATGCACCCGTCTGATTTTCAATAGAAAAATCATTGGGCCACCGCAGGTTTTGTGTATAAGCGTGGAAAAAAATGCATTGTGTAAACACTTCACCTATGCAAGCGCCATGGAGTTTTGAAAAACACAATCTTCTCCATAAAAAAGGCTCAAAATTCTCCCAACTGATTTTTAATGATTAAATTAATGATGTGTAGGTTGACAATCATGTTGGAATGGCAAGAAATAGAGCATTAACTTGTAGACAATGAAGCCATGGATGATCCAATAATAATGTGCTCATTAAAAAATTGTGGCTTGTATAATTTTTGGGTGATTCACAGTATGAAAGCACAGGTTGAGCTGATGACCTGGCTAGTGAATGCATGGGATCTCAGAGATCAATGTTTCATTATCGGAGACCATCGTCTTATGATCAATGTGAAGGACATACATTTCCTCATTGGATTAGCTCATAGAGGGAAGGAAATTTCTTTATTTGGGACGAGACCAGGAGATCTTCCCACTGCTACTTCCAAGGCTCAATATTGTAGTTGAGATTTAGAGTTAAAGGACGGTCGCATTGATATCAAAACTATTGTATCATGATCATCATCATGGATAGTTGATGGTCAATGTAGATTTAAATTTTTCTTTTTGTATCGGTATCTTTTTAGATCATAAGGTGTTTGATAACTATGATCATAGATGAAGTAATATTTTTTGACACAAACTCTTTAAAATAATAATATTACTATTTTGTTCTCACAAAATATCTTGTTAAACATGTATCAAAATGTTGTTTTGTTTTACTTTTTTATGTTGTGGATGTCTATTTAAAACTTGATTATCTAATTCATCATCCATTGTATTTAAATTTCTTGAAATGCATTGATATTCGATATAATCAAATTGTCTTTCCAAGAGATGAAATTTCAAAAAAAATCTTAACAAGTTTGGATTTATGATAGCACAAACATCGTTTAAATGTAATACAATGAGTTGCAAATCTAACCTAATGATCAAACGTCGAATACAAAATGTGATGGCATCAAATAATAACTCAATGAATGCATTATATTCTATAATATTGTTCATTGTTTGACCAAGGCATATCCCATAAATAGAGACTAACTCATTGGTGGGTGAATAGATAACCCAAGTTCAAGAGATATTTCATATACTATGACAAAGCGCCATCAGTACGTAATGTAATTTTGAAGGAATGTCAACATCTTCAATATCATGAGTAATCGGGATAAGCAACAGCGTAAAAGTTTTAAAACAAAAAATAACTAATCCTATGGCACACTTGTCTAATCTAAGGCACATTATTCTAAAATTTAACTAATGTACAAGGATATCTTCACACGAAAATTCATGCATAATATATCTTGAGATAAAGACCATTTCTAGGTTTATCTAAAGAGACGTTGTCATAATCAATTAATTCATGGGCTCCTTTTGCAAGCACCGCTTAACAATATAAGGACCATGCCACATTAGTTCGGGTACCGGCGCCTAGCTTGTCATGAGCCTGATCTTGTACTAGAAATAGGTCACCTTCGAATAAATACAAGGGTTAACACTTTTATCATCTTGAACTTTAACACGTTTTTTATGAGCTTCGGCGACTAATCGCAGAGTGTGACGGAGTCTCATCTAACTAATAGGTATAGAAAGCGTTTCTCCTCTTTAGAAGTAGATGGTAACAATTCAATGGCTAATTTGAGTGACGGTATTTCACATTCAATGGGTAGCACGGCTTATAAACCAAAAATAGGTTGAAAATGGGTGAACCCTATAGTAGTTTTTACGAGAGGTACGGTATGCCCACAATGATAGAAAAGGCACGGTATTCCAATTAGAATTATGAGTTCTGAAAATCCGTGTAATCATGGTGGTTAAAACCTTATTTATGGCCACTCAACTTGACTATTATCCTGTGGGTAATATGGTGTAGAATTATCATGATGTAGGCGATGTTGATCAGAAAGTTCGGTCATCATAATATTTCGAAAATGGCTTCCATGGTCCATAACGATTGCTTGAGGACAACTGAACCAAGCGATCACATGATTGAATATGAAAATTTTTGTAGTTTTTCCATCACTGCGAATGTAGGCATTGTGTCGGCCCATTTGGTAAAGTAATATACGACGAGAATAATATATCCATGCCCTCGGTACAGTGAGGTTACATGTAATGAAATCGATGCCCCATTTGTCAAAAGGACCAATAACAATGATTGGGTGAAGAGGAGTTGGAGATGCGAGCATATTTCAATCAAAAATCTCTTAATTGTGGCATTTTCAAACCGCGATAATACGAGTCTTTGAATAAAAATGGATAACAAACGTGCAATATCTTTGGGTTGTGGAAAAACCATACATATCACCACCACTCTCGAGAATGGAAATCATTCAAAAATGTTTCGACCCCTTCATGAGTTATACAATGTCGAAACAAAGAATCGAACCATGACTATAGAGAATGTACCAACAATATTGTATTGCGAGATTGGTATCAGATTCTCCATCGATACATTCATGAAATTTTAGGCGAAAGGTTTGGGTCTAGAGATATATAATGATATCTCCAAACCGAGGATCTAAAGTGCGATTATAAATAGAGATGCATCAACGAGGATTTTATACCACCGTTTCGGACTAAGTATTGGGAAAATCACATAAGTTCGGCAAATACCAGTGATTTCAAATACTTATATTTCCCAAACTCCAAATCAAAATCTTGCAGGATAACAATCCATTTGTATTATTTCCCCCCGATAAATTGTTTCGCCAAAATGTACATCATTGTGTTGCAATTAGATATCACTGTGGTTTTGCGTAATAATATGTAATGATGAAAACATTGGACAACTTGAACTGCTGCCAAGGCTAATTTATCTAAATGTGAATACTTGATTTTTGTCTGGCTGAGAGTCCAACTTAGGTAATAGATCACATGTTCATTTTTAGATTCATCCTCTTGAACTAAAACCATTCCAATCATGGAATCAGATGCAGATAAGTACAAAAAGTAATCCAGGTGGTAATTGGGCAGATGCAATAACGGTGCATGTGTAGGAATTTACAAGGTAAGTTCCGTACATCAAGAACCAAAGGTCACTGCTCACAAACAGATCACAAATCAGTACACCAGTATAATCACATGGTTAAAACCCTCAAAGAGGGAAACAGTCCATGGCTTGAGCCAACATGGCCACTTCAGGAAATTTATTAATATAAAAAGAAAAGTTACATATGTTTCTCTCGTAAACGGTTACTGGAAAAATGACCCTCCATGCTCTTTAAATAGAGATCATGGACCAATCGAGTGTTAAGCTATGGATCAAGTGCTGTTAATACCGAGGTGAGAGATAACCATCAAATCACTACAAATCGTGACCGTCGGATTATAAGTTACAAATTTACATGGTAAAGAAACACACTCTACCTAACTCTACACTACACTAAGTTATTCTTAATTATTTCCTATGTGTCGGAATATCCTAACATCCCCCCTTAGCAACAAATTTGGATAATATTAAAGGATTTACAAAGGTGACACAAAAGGAGCCTATTTCCTATGTGTCGAAATATCCTAACATCCCCCCTTAAGAAAAAAATTGGATAGGATTGAAGGATTTACAAAAGTGACACAATAGGAGAAGGAATGAGGCATTAGAGCCTATCCCCCCTTAATGACAACTTTCCTAAACTCCAAGCATGGATCAAAGTTTGGTAAACTTTCCTTTTGTGAGAGCCTTCATAAAGATATCGACTACTTGATCATTTTTTGGACAGTACTTCACTTCAAGAACGCGATCATGAATGAGCTTTCTGATGAAGTGTATCTGGAGTTCAATGTGTTTCATACGCTGATGCTGAACTGGATCTTTACATAGTTGAATGGCACTCTGATTATCACACCAAAGTGTAGTTGGATGTTGCGGATGAAGACCAAATTTAGACAAGATCTGACGAAGCCACATGGCTTCCTTGCTGGCTTCAACTACACCAAGATACTCTGATTCTACTAAAGAAAGAGAGATGGCACTTTGTTTCTTACAAGGCCATGTAATAGGTCTAGAACCAAGAGTGAACACATATCCTGCAGTAGACTTTCGATCATCAGGGTCACCAACCCAATCAGAACCAGTGAAACCAATCAACGATGGAGATGCTCCTGCATTGTAATGAATCCCTAACTGAACTGTACCTCGAATATATCAAAGTATTCTTTTAGTTGTTTTCCAGTGACTTTCATGAGGTTGGTGCATAAACGGAACGACAAGAACAACGACAAAGGAAATGTCAGGACGGGTATGGGTTAGATACAAAATCTTACCAACAAGTTGACGATATAAGGTAGAATCAACTTCAAGGGTAGTACAAGTGATTGAAAGCTTGACTCTAGACTGAAAGGGAGAAGGGGCTGGCTTACATTATTCCATGTGAAAGTGGTGTAGAAGATCATATGCATACTTGGACTGAGAGAGGGTAATGCCTTCCTTGGATTGCAAGACTTGAAGACCAAGGAAATAATGCAAGTGTCCTAAGTCTATCATTTCAAACTTCTTTTTGAGGCTAAACTTCACATGGTTTATATGGTTTGGATCACTACCAGTAAGAATAAGATCATCAACATAAAGAACAAGGATGGTGAAGGAATTACCCACTTTCTTGGTGCAGACAATGTTGTCAGAATGACTCCTAGAAAAGCCATTATCTAATAGAAATCTATCCATTTTGGCATACCAAGCCTGAGGAGCTTGTTTGAGACCACAGACAGACTTCCTAAGGTGACAAACAAGGATAGAGTCATTTTGAATAAATCCATGGGGTTGTTCCATGTACATTTCTTCATGTAAATATCCATGTAAGAAGGCAGATTTAACATCCATCTGATGAACTTCCCATTTAAAGGAGGTAGAAAGGGAAAGAACAAGGTGGATAGAATTCATTTTGGCAATAGGGGAGAAGGTTTCAGTATAGTCAATGCCTTCAACTTGTGAAAATCCTTTAGCAACAAAACGAGCTTTATGTCTATCCACTTTTCCATCTGGTCCAAACTTGGTTTTGTAAACCCATCTACATCTGACAAGTTTTCTTCCTTTTGGAAGAGAACAAGATCCCAAGTATCATTTTCCAATAAGGAACGATACTCTTAATTCATAGCTTCATCCCAATCTGGATGACTAGAGGCTTCTTCAAAGGTTTTTGGATCAAATTTTTCTGGAACTTGAGCCAATAAGGAAGAGGCTCTTTCGAATTGAGAACGTGTACATCGTCTATTGGCAGGGTCACCTACAAGAGAACCTACTGCATTTCGAGTAGAGCGGACCCATCTTGGAAGCGGTGGAGTATAAGGAACAATTTCAAGAGGTGGAAGAGGATCGCCATCCTCACTATCATCATCTGAACTAGAAGAAGTGTTATTAAAAATATAAGAGAGAGAGAGAGAGAGGTGGCACATATGTCGAATCAGACTCGCAGGCCAAAGGTGGCACACTCGCCGAACTAGGCTCACAGGCCGATATATTTTCATCAAATTTTGCATCTCTTCTAATGATTATATTTTTGAATTTTGGTTGAAGAAGTCTATATCCTTTTAAATCTTCATAATATCCAACAAAAATACATTTTTCACTCTTAGGTTCTAAGGCTTTATGTTTCGCATCTGGAATATGGACCCAAGCATCACTTCCAAAAACACAAAAGTGACTTACATCTTGTTTGATTGAGATCCAAGCTTCTTCTGGAGTTGTATTCTTTCAAACCATAGTAGGAGTGTGATTTACTATGTAGTTTTCACAGTTAATGGCTTCTACCCAAAAATTGAGACCAAGTCCTTTAGATTGAAGTATACAATTACCCATTTCTTTTAAGGTGTGATTCTTCCTTTCAGCTACACCATTTTGTTGTGGAGTATATGGAACAGTATGTTTCAATTGAATGCCATGCTCATTTTAGAAGTTGATAAATTTGTTGTTAACATATTCTCCTCCATTGTCTGATCTTAACTTAAGAATTTGATGTCTAGATTGTTTCTCAACAAAGGCCTTAAAGGCCAAGAACATGTTAAAAACTTCATTCTTGTGTTTTAAGAAGTATACCCAAGTGCGTCTGGAAAAATAATCAATGAAAGTTAAGAAGTACTTGCAACCAGAGAAAGAAACAACAGGAAGTTGACCACATAAATCACTGTGCACAAGCTGCAAAGGGGTTGAAGCATGCAAATAGGCACGTTTGTCAAAACTATCCCAATGATGTTTTCCGAGTACACATCCAGAGAAAACACCATCTCTACAAGATACCATAGGAAGGCCCGTCACCATATTTTCCTTACATAGATTTTGAAGAGAGTGATAGTTTAAGTGACCAAATCGCTCATGCCAAAGTTTTCTCACATCATCATTATGAGCAACAAAAATAGAGGGAAGACATGATGACCCAAATTTTTCAAACTTATACAACCTTGTGGAATCATTAGCAATTCCAATAGCTAAAATATGTTTAGGATCTTTGAGGTCCTTGATTACAACATCATGAGGTGAGAATTCTACTATTTTCCCTTCACCTGAATGAGTTATCTGTTAAACGGATAGAAGGTTGCATGAAAAGGTAGGAAAACATAGTACATCATTAAACTGACCATTATCTAGATGAATGGTTCCAGATCCTACAACACTAAGAGATATATCATCACCAACATAAATATGTTTGGTGTTACAATCATTTAAAGAGAAAAACATGGCTTTATTTTTGGCCATGTGATAAGAAGCTCCAGAATCAATGAACCACTCATGAGAATGAGAAGAGGAAGATACATTTAATGCATAACCAGATCTTGATGCTTGACAACCACAAGCAGAAAGTGCCATTCCTAGAGATGAAGGTGAAGAGTGCTCCAAATCGATGGTGTGCTTCTTCATTGCTGCTTCTAAGGCTTCCATCTTCTTAAAACATTTGGACTCTAAATGGCCATCACGATTGCAAAATTTGCAATGTCTATATGTCTTCTTTCCTTTTTTTTATATGCCTTACCATTTTGGTGAGTTTCTTTATCAATTTCTGGCTGAAATTGCTTAGGACCCTTGTTTGGTTTCGGACCATACTTTTTAGGATACTGCTTCTTGGGATTCTTTTGATATGATTGTTTTTGGCCTGCTAAGGCTTTCTTAGAAGCATTTCCAGAAGTGATAAGACCAAGGTGTAAGAGTTTTTCTTGTTCCCTTATCAAAGAATCGCAAAAGGCATCAAAAGAAGGGTTCTTGTAGGCAATTCATGAAGAAATGATGGCTTCTCTAGTGGAATGGAAGGCAGAAACAAATACAGATTATGCAGGGCCAAGCTTAGCAAGAATTCAATAAATGAGGCTACCATCTTCCTTTTTGATCTTACAACCTTCTAAAAGAATTCGAATGGTCTTGAATTGGGACAAAAAATATTCAATGGAGGAGAAATTAATGGGTTCCAAAGTAAGCAACTCATTATCAAGCTGGTGGGCCCTGATTTGATTTTGAATGCCAAAAACAGTTCTTAGCTTTTCCAGGGCTTTATCAGGGGTGTCAATATCAAGGATATGAAATCAAATATCTTGAGCAATGGACATTCCTATCAACCCTCGTGCTTGATCTTGTTTATTTTCCCATTTATCAACTTTATCAACATCGGAAGGTTTAGTTTCTTGTCACGTGGCTATTCTATAAAGTCTTTTACTTCTAAGTATATCTACCATGTGAGGTAGTCATTGAAAATAACTGGTGTTGTTAAGAATAATCAGGCATGCACTTTCCATTTTTTTTTATAAAACTAAAGCTGAGAAAAGATGAAAATAACTACTCCAATGGAAATATCTCAAAAAATTAGGCCATTTCAAAAAAAAACGTCTTGAAAAATGGCTTCCGGATGAAGAAATAGTGCCTTTTTGAAAAAACAAGTTGAAGATGCCGAATAGTTACGAGAACGGGATGTAGTGCGGCTTTTCAAAAAAAAAAATCCACCCCTTTTAACAATTTTTTTTTAAAAAAGAAGCTTGAGAAGAAGACTTGAACCCAAGACCTCTATTCTCATAAACTACCCCCTCACCAAGTGAGATAGTAAAAGGATCACGTTATTGTTTGAAAGGAGGAAGGGTTTTTTTTTTTAACTCTTCGGTGTGCGTTCCTTTTCCTGCACAAAAAACCACAAAAACCAATACCAGAAAAAAATGAAATGCAAAGCCTCACGGCAGAATGTTAGATTCTTGATTAGCCTTACCGCAAACTATCCTTTTTTTCACTATTTCTAATTTCCCGAGATCGCACAAAGATGCGGGGAAAGAGCATACGTAGCAAAAAAAATCCCTTTTCCTGTTTCTGATTTGCCGAGATCGCACGCAACGCATAGAAAAGAGAATACACAGAGAAGAGGGTATAGATCTGGAAAATAAATAAAACCTAAAAACTGAAAATAAAAAAAAGGGAACCGAAATAAGCAGAACTATTAACAAATATAACTGCAAAACATATGCTTTATACCTCCAGATCTAAACTGTCATAACTTGGGCAGCCGGAAACCTTTTCGCATGAAACAAAAGGTGTTCCTTACTGTAACAGATGCTCTGGACACAACCGAGCAGTTCTCCAAACTCAAAAATGTTCAGAAATAGTATATCTACAAAACGGCATTCGCATGCAGTCAAACTGGCTTCGGATTTTGATCAACAACGGACGTGGCCCTCAAAATAGTTTTGATACCATGTAGGAATTTACAAGGTAAGTTCTGTAGATCAAGAACCAAATTTCACTGCTCATAAATAGATCACAAATCAGTACACCAGTATAATCATGTGGTTAAAACCCTCAAAGAGGGAAACAGTCCACGACCGAGCCAACACGGCCACTTCAGGCAATTTATTAATATAAAAATAAAAGTTACGTATGTTTCTCTCACAAACGGTTACCGGAAAAATGACCCCCATGCTCTTTAAATAGAGATCATGGACCAATCGGGTGTTAAGCCACAGATGAAGTGTCGTTAATACTGAGGTGAGAGATAATCGTCGGATCACTACAAATCGTGACCGTCGGATTATAAGTTACAAATGTACATGGTAAAGAAACACACTTTTCCTAACTCTACACTAGACTAAGTTATTCTTAACTATTTCCTTTGTGTCGGAATATCCTAACAGCATGGGTCAACAAATTTTTAAGTGCATCAAAAGATTATCGGCAATCTCGGCTCATCTTGTTTCAACAACTCGATAAAACCTTTCGTCAACTCTGCATAATTCGGGATAAAACGATAAATTTTTTATTTCCCCTGTAAACTCTGGAGTTGGTGAAGAGTTGAAGGAGGAGGTAGGTTAATTATAGCATCAACCTTCAATGGATCAACACGAATGCCTTCTTTTAAAATGATGAACCGAAGTAAATTTCATGATTGTACAAAAAAAACACATTTGTGTGGATTCAAACGAATGTTGTAACGCCTGCTTCTCATAAAGATAGCATGTAAGTGCGTAGGATGATCTTGTCTGCATAAAGAATGAGCAGTTAAATCATCCAAGTAAGGTTGTACAATATTTTTGATATCGTGAAAGGCATAAGACATAGCTATTTGAAACGTTGCTCCATCATTTTTCAGTCCAAAAGGTAATTTACAATATGAAAACGTGCCCCAAGGACATATAAATGTTGTTTTAGGTTGATCAGTAGGGAGTATGTTGATTTGATTGTAACTAGAAAAACCATCCATAAACGAGAATATTTTATTTCCAGCACAATCATCAACAATTTGATCGATATAGGGTGTAGGATAGTTGTCTTTGGGACAAGCCTTGTTAATATCCCGATAATCGACGCATACTCTGATAGTCCCTTGTTTTTTTGTTACAAGAACTATATTAGATACCCAATCCTTCAAAGGAATATGATAAACAAATCTTGCATGTAATAATTTTTCAACTTCAGCTTTGATTGTTGCAGCTTTCCATAGATGTATTGGACATAATCTCTATCTAATAGGTTTAACATCCGGGTATGTCTTAATTTCATGAATAAAAATCTTAGGATTGATACCTGACATTTCTTCGTAAGACCAGGCAGACATGTCTCGGAATTCTTGAAATAGGGCTTTGTAAGTTTTGATCTCTTCAATCGAACAAGAAGCACCTATATGAATGTTCTCAATTATTCTAGGTTTAACCAATATGTCAATAGGAATTGTTGTAGAAATATTTTCCAAATTTTTCTCAGAATCTGAATGTATAATCGATGTGGGATTTTGAGGTTCCTTAACATCCTCAGTCGTAAATATGGATGAAAAACCATTTTCAAGTTTATCAAGGTCAGGCAAAAAATAAGATCGATGATGTAAATCGTCCCATGGCAATTCATCTGATGACAAGATTTATCGAATGTTTTCATTAGTTGCAAATACATGTTGAAAAGGATCCGGGAATGATGTCAAAGTTGAGCTTGATATAGAATATGATTCTTCACTGATCACATTCATTTGATCAATAGAATTCGATGTAGTGTCAGAACATGATTGTCCTACTACATATGCTGATTCAAAAGGACTTAAAGGCATCTCGCCATCATAAGAGTCCAATTATGATTCTAAAGGCATAATCCATGTGTCATAAAATGGCATTTTGCATGATGTGATCATATTGATATTGGCATTAGTTCTCAGTACTTTGGGAGAGGGCATAGCGAAAGTTCCCATGAGAGAGGAATCCTTCAGTAGCCCTACACCACCATCTTTGTATAGGATAATCAATTTTTTGACATGCTGGATATTATCTGTAGAAGTAGGGTCTAAAGCGAAGTAAGACAGCTGGGCGATTATAACAATATTTCCTTTGTGAGGAAAAATTATCATCTGACAAACTGGTGAAACAACAACAGTCATAGCATAAGACCAACTGCGACCTAGAAGAAGGTTGTAATCAAGAGGGGCATCAACAACTTCCACCTCTAGGGTTCTGATTTTTCCTTCTACTTCTATAGGCAGATCCTGGAGTATTCAAAATGGGCGAAAACCTCTTCCATCAAAGGCTTTAAGGATAGTCAGTGATTGGTTGATTGTTGGAGAACCAAGGGTTTTCCAATAGGCTAATGACATTATACACGTAGACACCCCCTCATCAATTACAATGCAAAAAACTCGTCTTGATTTGACTAATACTGAAATTTGAAAATCCATTTGATGTGGGAGTCTAGGTACAAATTTTTTGAGATAAAATACCATTGGATTCGAGTCTTGAGGATCAGTAGCTCCTATCACTAATAATATTAATTTCCTTTGAGTTGGAGAGGATTGCAACACTTCTAGGGTAGATATTGTTGAAGGGGATATGGCCAAATATTCAACAATGTTGTAATTCTGAGCAGCTCTCGCATGTGGATTGAAAGCCGATTTTCGAAGTACACCTTTGGATGGCAGTTTAACCACTAAATCAGAGTTCTCAATTTGTAATGGTTCAAAAACTGAAGGAGTTGTTGTTGGCATTTGACTGGATGATTCAGTCTCTTTACCAGTTACGGGACTCTTAGATTCATAGTCTTGAGATGGTGTCACAACCATGAACTGAGACATCATCAAAATATATGCTGATAAATTGGAAGAAGATCTGATCATTTTACTATCTTGAGATGGAAAAGGATCCTTCAAGACAATAGGTGTGGGTGGAAATTTGACAAATTTGGATACCTCGGCCCGATGTGGACACTCTTTGGTGTAGTGATCCTCGTCGCAGATAAGACAAGGATAACGAGGTTTCCACTTTTTGTCTGATGGTTTGGTTTTTTCCATTTTCTCTTTAGGATACATGTTTTGTTTATTTTAATTATTCACTTTCTTCTTATTACTAGATTTAGCTTTAGTCGTGGATGACTCTACAACGTGAATTTCGGCAGAAGTTTCGAGGGAAGAATCTCCTTTAAGTGAATTTGGTAAAGTTATAATTGGAGAAGTAGCTTTAAATGACTTCTTCTTACTCTTTGTAGTATTAGTTGTACCAATTACACCGTTTGAAGAATGAGAACTAGAACGAGTTGCAGTAAGTTGACCTGGGCGTGGTAAATCAGGAATTTTTTCATATAGAGTACCAGAATGTGTGTATACAAGGTCTAACTACTATGCTTGAGCTATGACCTGTTCTTCTATGACAACACCTCCCTTAGCTATGTCTTCAGTGATATTTGGAAGTAATTATTTAATAAACCATTCTGCCAAAATTTGGTCTGGAAAAAAACCTTCACTAAACGTGGTCTATGTCATGTATGTGATCTGAAATGTATGTAGACATACTTTGTTTTAATGAAGTTAAAATTTTCGTGCCATTGTCATAACGGATTGGAAACTAGAAGTGAGTTAGGAAGGTTGTTGCTAAAGCGTTGAAATTATTGAAAGAGTTGCATGGTAACTTGATATACCACTTTGCAGCTAAGCTGATCTATGTTCTTTGAAAAAGTCTCAGTTGGATGGAATCATTGATTAAGGAGTTGGATGCGCACAAAAGATGATAAGTCATCACATGATTTTAGGGGTCTTCTCCTTATTTTTCAAACTTAGGTATATAATAGGGTAACTTGGTTGGCATTGCCATCCAGAACGAAAGATAATAAATTGGATCATTCATGAGGCGAGACAAATCTAGTAAGTCTAAAGTTTCAATGAATGGTAACCGGCCCTTAGGATCATGTTGCATAAACTGATAACCTTAAGGAACAATACCAATACCCGAAGGAGGATATCCAAGATAACCTGGAATAGCTTGAGCAGATGGGATTAGTTTACCTCTGAGGTATCCAGGTTAGCCATACCAAACTGAGGTTGAGCTAGTATTTGATATGTATAACCAGGGTATGGTTGATTCTAGTAGACTGGATTTTGTCTCTTTTGTCCATATTGAAATTTCCCTTGAAATGGTTGAATCTGCACAAACTGACCTATAAAAGGTTGGCTTGTTTGAACTATAGTTGCACTAGGTTTTCCTACATAAGTTTGAATAGTAGACTAAACTGCAGGTCCAGTTTAATGAGAAATAACTTGAGGGATTTCCTATGTAACAGTTGATGCAATTGTTTGAAGGGTTGTAGCAACAGGGGTTTGAGAAACTCCAGGGATAGGTGTACTTTTTTTTTGAACAGAAGTTTGTACAATAAATTGGATAGGAGTACTTGGAGTACTCAGACTAGCTTGCTAACTACTAGGTACAGCTACTTGAGGGGTAATTTGGAGTGTAGTCTGTATAGGATTTTGGACTTGGGTATAACCAAATTTTCCAATTGGCTGAACAAGTTGATTATAAGGTACTTGTAAAGTAGGTTGCAAAGATTTTTTATTCAAAAATTGATTCCACACAGTATTAAATCCTGGGTAAGGAGCTCGCATTAAAGGTTGCGATGCATAAGGTTGACCATAACTAGTTTGAGGTATTGGAACATAAGTTTGATCATTTCCTAGATAAATTCCAGTAAAAGGTTGACCTCCTTGAAAGGATAGTTTCTCTTGATAAAACTGTTGCCCTTGAAGAGGTTGTTGTCCTTGAAAAGGTTGTTTCCCTTTAATAGGGTACTTCCCTTGAAGAGGATGTTTCCCTTGAATAGGGTACTTCTCTTGAATAGGTTGTTGCCCTTGAATAGGGTATTTCCCTTGAAAAGATTGTCCTTGAGGATTTTTCTGCCCCCCAGGTGCTATATAGCCACCTTGATAGCTAGTTTGATAATATTTCCGAAAAGCATGTAGACTTGTTCCATTGTCAAAGTTTCGGTGGTAGATTCATAAAGACCAGTTGATTGTGTAATATTTTCAGAAGAGGTATATGCTCCTGAGAAAGTACTAGAGAGCGACTGGTACCCAACAAGAACTGATGGACCACCATACAAAAATGTTTCTGGTGATGAAGAAAACATGGATGACTCGGTAGACATGCTTGATGAAGCCATGTAAATATCTCTGGGTATAGAGTAAAAAGGAAAGTAGCGTGGTGAATAATTGAGACCAGATTTATGCCGAAAGTATGTAATTTGTAGATACCAAGGATCCAGTCTAAAAGTAACGTAAGGGTAAATCAGTTCACTATACCTTAGATATAAATATTATTGACGTGAAGGAATTATGATCTCTTCTTCCGTGTGAGTAATCTCTTCAATGCTAATTAGGCCAGGAGGAAGATTTTCAGTAATAAGAAGTTTCACTCGAGGTGAATGCCATGATAGGAGTTCAGGCTATGAATTCTGAAGGTGACTCAGACAAATTAGATTCAAATTCAGGTTCATATATTTCAGATTCAATGAATTGAGTATTTGACAATTCACCAGTAACTGATTCAACTGTGATTACTTCATAAATTTATGGTTCTTGATTTCTTTCTATTTTCTGAGTTTGATTAACTTCGAAATCAGGATATATTACAATAGATTTTTCTCCTTGTTTAGTAGACCCGATTCCTGATTGTTGAACTCTTTCAGATTTAATCTTTTCCAATTAACTCGGTGTATATTCAGGGGGTTTTTCCTACTTTCTACGTGAGTGTCTCGGTAATTCAGCCACGGTTAATTTTTAACACATGAAATCAAAAAATAATTCAATAGAATACACCTAAGTTCGCTAAGAAATCAAGAAATTTGAATATACATCTACAAAATCTAAGAAACAAACCCAACACAAATAGTATGTTTCCACAATAAAAACACTAATTTGTGATGAAATCCAAAATCGCAGAAGTTAATGTGGAAAAGTGGTGGTTGGAACAGTTACCCCGACAACCTTATTAATGAAGCATCCAGGTGCAAGTACCTCCACTATTCCATCTCGAAGTGAAGCGTACCCTCTTGAAATTCCAAGTGAGTCTAGCCAACATCTGCTCCAGGTACAGTGGGACCTTCCCTCCAGTGTCACCTTCGGAAAAATCCTAAATATTATGGCCACTAAGGTCACCAACTGAGACAAATGCACCTGGGGAACAATCTACGATCCCATATACATGCAAGGGCAGAGTATCAAGCTCAATCCCCTTGAAATCTCCTCGACGTGGTAAATCTGAGGTTTGCTAACAAGTGACCCCAAGCTCCTTGACAATGTTTAATCTGAGTTTTACCATTTGTATTACGTGCATGTCTTATATCTTCACCAATGAGATAGGTACGATTACCTCACTCAGTCTGACATGACATCATGCTTGACTCTTTTAAGAAGAGCTTCCCAGAGTATAAATGCAACAATTGGATTTCCCTACTGCAAGATAATTATTTTTTTTACTACTTTGGAACATTTATTAAAACCTATTCCAAAACACTAGCCTAAGCTAAATAGGTGGAATGGGCCCTAGATAATGTAAAAATGTCTAGATTGATTTTACTGGGCACTGTATTGATTTCGTTGTTATTTAACGCAAAGGGTATGGAGTTGAAACTTTGATGATGTTGTGACCTGACGCAAAATACTCTAAATGCATCAATATGAAAAATTCAACTCTTTCTTTTCAATGAATTCTATTTAGGAGGAATTTGAGATATTTTTTGAATTTAAAAGACAAACTTCCTCACACTTTAAACAAAATTCCTTCTGAAAAGAAAACAATTTCATTAAGAACAAATTTTCCAAATATGATCAATTTCTCTTTGTGAATAAAATTTTATTAATAACAAAGCCATAAATTACAATTTCAGCAAACAAACAAATCTCAAAAGAAAGAAAGTTATAAAAAACCCTAAAATTATAAACTTCAAAATCAAATCAAAGTTCTAACTATGAACCCTAACTAGGATACCTATGAATGCCTTTTAAATGATTTCTCTTAGTTGTAATCAAAGTAAGAATGTTTCTACTTATCCCGGCTGAAATGAAACCACGAAAGAGTACTTTGTGATAAATCAGGCTTCAGTGATTTAGAAGCTTTTCGTTTTTCAAATAAATAAGGAACAAATATTAATAAAAAGTAAGGTTGGCTATAATCCTGATGGCTCAAGGAGACAAAATCATAAAATTGATGATCTGAGGTAAACGAATGTATCTTCCATATAAAGCAACAATAAACCAGGGCAAACCCTAACTTCTAAAATGAAAAAAGGATGATTAATCACATAAGACTCAAAATTGTTGAAGAGGAGTTCTCACACAGGTTCTGAGAACTAGAGTAAATCAGGTTAAAATTCAAGAATTTAGTTATCTAGCTCTGAAAGAGAAAATTTCAAAATTTTCAAAATTTTCCAGGGGGTGCGCAACCTCTCAGTTAACAACAGTGAACATGCACATTGGACTAAACTTACAAGTTGTGCAGGTCATCACTCTATTTTCCATAGAAAACCGCGCAGGTAGAGAAAAAGTTGGAAAAAATAAATTTTAAGTTTTCTTTCTCGTAGATTCTAAAAATTCATCTACCCAACCACACTTAGAGAAGTCAAAATCAGAAAGCTATAATTTCATACTGAACACAACCAAAGAAAACTAAGCACCATCCCTAGCATGGTCTCCAATTTGTTACCAGGATTAATTCCTCTCGCAGACAAGAGCGATCTCCCTAGTACTCCAATGATTAACTACAAACAAAGGTCCATTGAATATCTCTTTCTCTATATTATTTTTATTTTAAGATCATTACAACAAGGAAAATAGAGAGGACATGCTCCTACCATTCAATCTATATGTCTGATGTATTCCTTTGTCTTTCGCTCCAAAGTAGTTCTTCAATGATGAATAGAACCTGCAATCACAGACAAGACAAATGATCAAATAATATGTAGTATATAATAATCATAAATACTAATCCAAATTAGCAATCAAGGAATATAATTATTGACATCATTTCCATGAATTCAGAAACAAGACAATGAGAGAAAGAGATCCATATGTATTATCATAAATTAGAAAGAGCTTGAGTCAGGTGGAGCTCATTGTTCCTTGTAATCCTGAGAAAAATGGTGTGGCAGAAAGGAAGAATCGTAGTATTGAAAAATGTGTCAGAGCCATGCTCCATGATCTAGATCTCCCTCAATTCCTATAGGGAGAGGCATGCATGAAATTTTTTTACTTGTAGAATCAAAGTCCTCATAGGATCCTCAACAACATGACTCCAAAAAAAGCGTTTATAGGAAAGAAGCCAAGCGTGGATGATCTTTGAATATTTGGGTGTCTTGTGTATATTCATATACCTAAGGACAAGAGAAAGAAGCTAAATCCTACTAGATTAAAGGGAATATTTGTGGGATATAGTGCTTCATCAAAAGCATATAGAATCTATATGAAGGATGATCATCGAATTGAAGTAATAAGGGATGTCATCTTTGATGAAAGTATAACTTAGAAGAAATCAAGGGATTTTCTGGTTGACTTTGATGAAGAAGATATACCAATATTTGAAGATAGACATATATATATATATATATATAATCATGGTCAAGAAGATGTTGAAGGTCCTTGTGAACCACTTCAACAAGTAATTGTTCTAGAAAGTCGGAAGAGGCTCGTTTCGCTGAAAACTACTCTTCAAGAAGTAGGACATACAACATCAGGGACATCCAGGGAAAGTAAAATACCAAAGAGGTATTTTGGATATGCTACATACATGAAAAAGCTAATGGAAGAAGAACCTTCCTCCTATGAGGATGTAGCTAAGCATCAAGAGTGGAGGAGTACAATGCAGGAAGAATACCAGTTCATAATGAAGAACGATGTATGAGAAATTGTCCCTAGGCTAAGTGACAAATCACTAGTCACTTCAAAATAGATTTATAAGATAAAGCACACTACAAATGGGAATTGGGAAATACAAAGCAAGGTTTGTAGCAAGGAGCTTCTCACAAAAGGAAGGGATTGATTATGAGGAAACCTTTGATCCCATAGCTAGGTATACAACAATAATACTGTTGGGTTCGTTGGATGATTCTATGGGGTGGAACATTCATCAAATGGATGTCAAAACAATGTTTCAAAATGTGATTACTGATGAAGACATATACATTGAGAAACCTCAAGGATTTAAAATAAATAAAAGGGAGGCTCATGTATGCAGATTGAAAGCTCTATATGGCTTAAATCTAGCACCTAGATCTTGGTATGCTAGAATGGATGCATACATCCTAAGACTTGGTTTTACCAAGAGTACTGCAGATCCAAACTTATACATCAAGGTGGTCTAGGAAGAGTTGATTATTATACTCTTGTATGTGGATGATATACTAGTCACAAGTGTATAACATTATATTCACGAATTCAAGAGGCAGTTAATAGTCGAGTTCGATATGAAGGATCTTGGAATTATGCATTATTACTTGGGACTAGAGGTGTGGCAAAAGCTAAGAGAAATATATCTTGGTCAAGGAAAATATGTAATCAAGACGATTTAGAAGTTCAACATGATGTATCACAAACCTATGATGACTCCTATGATTTCCAATTTGAAGAAGTTAAGGAGTTCAAGATCTAGTATGGTGGATCCTACTTGCTACAAACAACTGATTTAGTCCTTGATGTATTTGGTAAACATGGGACTGAACATTTGTTTTGCAATAAATTTCCTGAGTCAGTTTCAAATAGATAAAAAAAATTATCATTGGATTGTAGTAAAGCATAACCTAATATATTTGCGACATACTATATATCATTGCCTCATGTATAATGGTAATGAAATCCAACTTGTGGGATATATAGGTTCATATTAGGGTGACAGTGAGACATATGGAAAAATCACAACAATAGGATGCTTCAGCCTTGGGTCGTCCATGGTTTTGTGGATGAGTAGAAAGCTGTAATATTCCTAAAATTTAGCTTTTAGATAAATGGAATATTATAGAACATTTTGTCACTAGGTAGGTGAATAAATGGGTGGAGAGGCCCATAAATATCCTTAGCAGCAATAAAAACACTTCAAGTGTGAAAGGAAACCTTCTAAGCAGCCTAATAAAGCACCTTTGAGTATGAACAGGGGTTGGATCATGTTGAACAGGTCAACTTTGACCAAGTCAACAACGATGTTATGGAGGAGTGGACATTAAATGAGGAATAACATAGTTTTGGAGGGAGATGGATTGCATGGAGGAAATGACCTAATTGAGTGGGGCCAAAGGCAAGGAAGCTCATAATCTATATAACTAAGAGGATGGAAGCCATATGGGGTTATGTTTTGGATTATTATTTTGTGTGTGGTCTGTTTAGACTTCTTGCATTCTTCAGTTGTTTATTTGAGATTGTTGTGTTGTTTAGCACCATGTGTTCCCGAGCGGGAATCCCACCTCTTTCCTTGAGAGGCCTCTTGGAATAGCATTGCACTTCATTTCCACATTCAAGTTTTCATACCAAGCTACAAATTTCTTCATCAGCACAGTTGCAGGATATTGTGCTATGTTGCAGGGTGCAACAGTGGATAATTAGATCGGGTGTCTTCAAAGCTATTTTTGCAGTGGAGGAAGGTTTCCATCCATTGGGAGGTCTGTAAAGAAGACCCTTGAGATTTTTTGATGCATTTAGTAGTAGGCTAAGGAGAATTTATCCCCTACAGCGTAGTTTCAGTCTAGATCCGCGTTATTTTAGGGAGGAGTTGCAAGGGTATTGCAGTGGTTGTTTTGAGAGGTAATTTCTTCAGTGGAGGATCCATTCTTTCATCCGAAGGATATATTGGAGCATATTTGTAATTCTCTACATCAGCTTCAGCCATGTATTCTCATTTCAGTTGTTGCAGCATATCTTTAGCCCTAGGGCTACAGCTTACATCAGCACATTGTGTGCAATTTCCGAAAACCCTCTTAGGTTGTCTTGGAAAGCTGATCTAGTGTCCGGATCTATATGTTTAGATTCTATTGGGGCCTATATCAGTATTATTATATCATTGTATCATCTCCAGCTATATCTATGCATAATATTACTGCGTTGTAGCAGCTCTCCGACATTTTGTGTTGCATCATCATCTCACTTTTGAGAGTGTCTATGTATTGGAGGCTTGTGTGATCACATTCTATGGTTGATGCCTCATTGTTTTGTACTTATTTATTGCATATATGATCAATAATATGGTTCTATATTGGTCTCATGGTTTCATGTGTTAAATAATTGATGTTGCTTTCATTTTATGAGCTATATTGCTGCTTTTCCCAATTGGGAATATTACAGTGGTATCAGAGCATAATCTTGGCTCAGCCTGTGCATTCAGCCAATATGTCACATAAGGAGAAGCTTCTCACAAGAAGAGGAGATGTACAGAGAAAAAAAAAAAAAAGGCTCCATTATTTGGAGGAAGAGAGGAAGAGGAGCTCTCAAAGCTTCTTTTTCAAACTATGCAAAGCATCAAGGGAGATATCAAGAAGATGAGAAGGGAGATGTGTAGGGAATATCCAAGGGGGTTTGAATATGAAGCAAGCCCTAGATTTTTGAAAGATGGGTGTGATCATGCAGCCACACATTATGATTCACAGCGCAGTCTTATGCCCAGATTTACTATAAGAGAGAGGGAGGAAGAAGTTGTTCCAAAGAGGGAGACTCTTGGTGATTATTTGCACGACTATGAATATCAATCTAAGAGGTTCAAATATCACCTTAACTTCCAAGGGTTTTTCAAGGTCAATGAGAGAAGAAGCACAAGGAGAAAGCAACATGATGTGGGTAGATTCTTTCTATCTACTTTTGATGGTTCACCTAAATGTCCAGCTAGAGCTCGGGTGGAGCAGCTAGACACATATTTGCAGCAACACCAAGTTTCCGAGAATGAAGCCATCAGAGTTGCAGCGCTGCATTTTGAAGATAAGGCCTATGATTGGTGGATGTTTGAATATTTTTCATTAAAAAATGAAAATACATCTACTTATGAAAATTTCACTAGGAGAATAGTGGAAAGGTTTGATGAAAACATTTTGAAACACCTTTGGTGGAGCCAAACAAACCAAAACAAACAAAACCTTTGCATGGGTTGGAAGGATCTATAAACCCAAATCCACTTCAGAAAACTATTGAAGAGGCTAACATCTTGCATAATACCTTGCTAGAGGCAGGATCTGTATCTCACACTCCTAGAAAAGAGGGCATGGAGATCCATTTGTTACGTAGGTAAATCCTCTCTGCGGACAGAGACGATCCCTCTAGCCCTAGGGTGGGTCTAGAAACAAAGGGACACGCTAAAGTGTTGCTTCCTAGTTAATGAATGAACAAGAGACATGGTAGATTGACCTACCTAGAATCCAATGTTGTCGTCATTGTGGAAAGAGTAGTAGCCTCTCACTCCTACCTTGGAAAATCACAATCCATTCATTATTACGCCTGGATACCTGCACATAGAACAAGAAACAAGAACAACAAATGACATCATATTTTCACTCATAACTATTAAGCAGTAAAAGAGGGATAAAGCTATCGAATTACACAAACCGCATAACACAATAGTGGAACCAAATAGTAGTCATGTATATATAAGTAGAAGGAAGAGGTACAACCGATGCTTTGACGTTGCAGTCTCCTCTAGCGAGGTTTAGCCGAAGCGCATCTCAGTACCTGTCAAGGGATTCGGATGGGATGAGGGCATGGATTCAATCTCTCCTCAATGTAATTCCTTCTATCTACCCTCTCTAGTCATTCAACTATAGTATCAGCTCTCCAAGTTCAACTAGCTTGTACTAAGAGAGATAGCTTCTTTTATAGAGGAAAAGGAGGAGGTTGGGATCCCTACAAAGGTGGGAGGGAGTCCTATCCTTTAGGAGAGTTCCAAGGGAGGTGGAAACTACTAACTAAAGGAGGGAGTTCGTGGTTGTTTCAGTTCAACCACTCCCAATGGCTCATCCTCGAGGTGGTTGGAATAGAACCTCCACCTCTATTTTTAAAAAACATTTCATAAAAAGCTTGGTGCGGGCGCTTAACTGGGATAGAGCACCAACTAGTGTGGGCTCAGTGTTAATTTTCTAGCTTGGTGCGGGAGTACAACTAGATACTAGCGCCAAGGCAAAAACAAGGGTTTTTACAGTCCTGCTTGGGGAATTGTCAATAAGAGGAATGTTACTCTCATGCAAAGGAATGCAGTGATGGTTTTTTCAAGGAATGACACTACTTATTGGTCATAGAAATGACCCTCCAATGGGCGAGATGGAGATTGCAAGGACAATGACAAAATGTTTTGTAACAGATGCCCCCTAAAGCATGAGGTCCGAGGGAGAGGGAGGGGCGAAATGCTTTATGAGAACACGTTCAAACCAAACACCGTTGTCGGAAAACCTGCAATTACAAATACAAATGATAGCTCTGATACATGAACATGTGGCATGGGCGCAGCCATCCATAATAGAGTATATATAAAAACTGAGATCTGAGGTATGGACACAGCCATCTAGTAGTAAGGATCAAAAAATAGACTCAGGTATGGTCGTAGCCATCCAATCAAAAGAGTCACGCAATAAGTTATAAAAATCCACCAAAATCGGCAGCTTGGACTTTATTAGACAAAATCCAGGGTCTTGTGCTCCATCTCAACCCGAACAAGTACAATTTCAGGGATGCGAATATATGAGATGAAGTTGAACATGCAAGAAAATCACCTGATTACCAGCCAATGATGAAAGCTGTTAACAGGCATGAGAGAAACCACCAATAATGACAATGGCTCTCAAGGTACAACTGGTACAATCCATGGCATGTGAACAGTGATCTGGCATCAAACATCTGCAGAATCACCCGATCGAAGGCCAATGATGTGGACCTTGCATCAAATGTGAAAAACCTGCCATTAAGGCATGTTGGCTCCAAGGTACCAGAATAGATTCTCTCGATCAAATTCCTAGATAATGCGTTGAAGTCGACAGGAAGTGACCTGATCAAAGGTGGGCCATAATTTTTCCCACATCATCAATACAAGACAGAGGAACATGATAATAGTGAATTAGGACCAATAGACAATCAGAGGGCAGTTGAAAACTGCAGAGGAAAACTTCTCTTGAACATATCACCAGCACGACACTGGATTTGGAAATATTTGACATCAAAGGATCTGAATTCATGATGACGTGGCAAAGAGCGGATGAGAGGTCAAAAGAGATTACCCAAACCCATGGAGGAAAAAATGACGAAATGAGATGTCCCCAACCCGGCACGAATGAAGAAAAGTGCCATGTTCAAGAGCGACATACTGCCAACATAACTAAAACTTGGTTCCATTTTTTCCCCACCATTTCTGGCGAGTACCCCAATTATTTTTTAAAACAAGCTTGAAGGGGATAGCATATGCTTGCACTCTAAGTTTTTCCTTCCGACAAATCCATCCTAGTACATTTTACGAGCCCTAGGAAGGAGGAACTCGAGTAATGTCATGGCAACGAAATACGATGTCATCAGTGTTTAACGAGTCTGATAAAGGGAGAACTCGACATCTTTTAATGTTTAGAGAGTTTGAAAAGAAGGCAGAAAATAAAACTCCAACAATCCCTTTTCGTAGGTAGTCTCGCAAATCCGAAAAGGTAGAAAACTGTGTCTGCGAGAACCTCTTAGTCGTGATAGGCTAAGGTATTCCTTTTTCGTAAATAATCTATCCCAGTCTGAAAAAGGGTTAAACGTATACAAGGTGGATATTGTTTCGCAGCCATTTAACGAGTTTAAAATGACAAGAATCTTAGCAATCTTTTCAATTTTAGAGAGTCAGAAAAGAGCTGAAAGATGACTCCAGTGGTGAATTTTTCGAGTTTTTACCGAGTCCGAAAAAGTATAAAATATAACTCGTTACTTCATCACTGTCGCATTAAAACTTGTTTATGCACAAGAGATACGTGTAAAACCCATTTCTCGAAAATAATATAATAAAATAATAAAAAAATATGTCTTAAAACCTAATTAGGGTTGTGAAAAAGTTATAAAATGCCAAAAATGGTAAAAATAATGACACTCCACATTTTACCTCTTGTGGAGCAATATTTACCCATTTCACTGTGTAATCTTGTGGCGACGATAGCGGTCAATCCAGCAGACCAATCTCAAATCTGTTAGTTCCAGGTAAGAGCTGAGATCCCTCTTGTCATTTTAAGTCATTTCTTACTATCTGCAATTTCCAATTTTGAATTCTGGGGGAGGAAATGTAAATATTAGGGCACAACGGTTGATGCGGGTTTCAGGCACGGAGTCGCACCAACCACCCAATTTTCTACACTAGGGCGCGCCCATTGGCACAAACCATTTTCATGTAAAATTTTAATCAAATACCCCAATTATTCACAAATTTAAGGTTCAAAAATGGCTAATACCACTCATATGAATGTGTTTGCAGGTAGAAAGAGGAAAAATGGTCATGCAATGGAAAGAACGGGAACATAGCGAAGAAGATGAGCTTGCCATGGAAAATGAGAGAGTCATGGAAGCTCTCGGAAATTATGGTCTGAAAAAATTCTTCCTAACGCCATGTCTCCGAGCCCAACTAGATTTATTGCAGTATCTGGTCAGCATATGGGACGAAAATCAAGAGAAGTTCATCCTTCGGGATCAAGAACTTGAGATTGAAGTCTCTGATGTCTATTTGATAACAGGATTATTACGGAGGGGAGTAGCACCAATCCTAACTAGCACTTGGCCCTGCATGGAAAACATGACCATGGTGATAGCACAAAAAGGATCAGGCAGTGGGAAAGTTGATATCCAGACTATCCTAGACTTGACACTTAGAGTAGTGATACATACCATCACACAAGTTGTAGGATCACAAGCATTCCACGAAGCAACAAAGACACAGTTGCTTCTTGCTATAGACTGCTTGGCACCGACCATCTACAATTGGGCAGAGGCCGTGACAATAAACATGAAACGCCAGCTAAAAAAATTCAAGAAGACCAAATTGCAGCAATTTGGTTATGGATCTATTCTGGTATCGTTATTCTTGGAACGACTACCCATTTTCTAGCGACAGGAGGTCATAGTCCTGACACCACCAGCGAGAGAACCACGGATGGCCTGATGGGCAGCTTTGATGCCAAGGGAAAGGGGCAGTCAACATATGTCCTGGAGACTGGAATTCTTTGATTGGCTCTGCCGACAACTGATTGTCGTGGAGGACTGGCCCTACTCTTGTATAGATTTCACTAAAGATCCGGACCTCCCACTCCTGGAGGGAGAGGATTGGGATGAAGATTTGGGTGAGACTCATTTTTTAAGTTTCATGAGTATTATGATTTTTTTATATCTATACGTGTTCTAACATTAAATCTGTGTGTTTGAAAATGTTGGCCCAGAGAGACTCGCTAGCATGTCACCGATAGCGAGGCGAATCCCTCGCGATTTCGACCCTCAAGGTGAGCATGGTGAGGAAGATGAGATAGTGTGTAATCTGGAGGGAATCACCCAAGGAGTGTTGGACTATGCATGATTTTATGATGTTCCACGCGCCTACCAGAGACATACTGTAGGGGTGCCCAGCCGAATTCACCACTTGCTAAGGCTGCTCGTACGGGCAGTGACATGTTATCATGAGCACCATGCTGATTAGATACCTAGGTTTTATTTTCATCTGCATATTTTGAAGACGTGATGTCTCAAGATGTAACAGAAACACACATATTTTTTGAATTTATGATGCACACAGTTGCAAACATGCGATATATATATATATATATATATATATATATATATATATATATATATATATATATATATATATATATATATATATATATATATATATATATATATATATATATATATTTGTGTATATATATTCGTGTATATATATATATATATATATATATGTATATATATATATATATACGTATATATATATATATATATATATATACACAGATATATATAATAAATATATATATATATATATATATATATATATATATATATATATATATATATATATATATATATATATATATATTCCCACATGGATCTTTTACATGTGATGATGATTTTATAAATTACGCAATCATCTAACACAATTTTAGCCACTATATCAGTTAATGTATTCATTTGTCTAGGAATATGCTGATATGTAATAAAATCAAAATGTATTTCTAGCAAATGAATATGTAAATACAATCTCAGAATGTGTGGATTTATAACTGAATAATGACTATTGAGTTGTAGAACAACTAGCTTTGAATCTAGATTTACAATCAATGTGCATATGTCGAGGTTGATTGCTTCGGTTAATAGCTCAATAACAGGGCTATATTCAGCGACATTTTTTGTAGCTCGTCCTAGACAAATACCTTGCATATATATAAACTCACCAGAAGGATCATAAATTACCCAGGCTGCCGAAGACAAATTCCTGGTACTACGGGAAGCACCATCCGCGAAACCAACATAAGGGGTAATAGACATCTGCATCATAAGGAAGACCCAATAAGCAAGAAAATGCTCACAAAGCACATCAAACCAAAATATGTACAAAAAATGAAAATGACACCTATGTACACATATTACACATGGATGACTCATGCATAATATTTTTTGAGATACAAGCCATTTCTAGGTTGTTCAAGAGGATGAACTTCGTATTCAATAATATCATAGGCCCCATTCTGCAATAAATGTTTAATGATCTAGGGCCCATGCCACATAGGTTGAAATATGCCTTCCCCTAGCTTATCATGAGCTTGGTCATACAAGAGGATGATATCTCCTTCAATGAAAGAATGAGGGGAAACTGATTGGTCAAAATGAGCCTTGACCCACTTTTTCTATGTTTCAATAACCAAAGCAGCACAGTGGTGGGTTTCATCCAGTATTTCTAAATAAAGGAGACGTTCTTCCTCTGTTGAAGTATTTGGCAGTAATTCAATAGCTAACTTGAGCGAAGGTATTTCACATTCAATCGAGAGAGTATCTTTTAGGTCGTAGACCAATTGGAAAGGAGTGAACCCGGTTGCACTCTTAACTGAGGTTCGGTATGCCCAAAGAGCCGAAAATAACATGAGATGCCAATTTTATTTATGGATCCCAATCGTATGTTGAAGCATAGTGACAAGGACTTTGTTCACAGCTTCAACCTAGCCATTGGCTTGAGGGTAGTACGACATTGAGCTATCGTGACGCAGACCCAACTTAGAAGTCAACTCTGCCACCATATAATGTCGAAAATGGGAACCATGATCGGTAACGATGGCTTGCGAGACACTAAACCTAGCAATAATGTGATTGAATATGAACTGAGCATCTTTCTTACCATCGACGGCAAGTGTAGTCATTTATCTGGCCCATTTGGTGAAGTAGTCCATGGCTACGATAATATAAGCATGCCCCCCACCCGAGTGAGGGTTACACATCATAAAATTGATGCCCCACTTCACAAAGGGATCAACAGTAATGACAGGATGAAGAGGAACGGGTGGCACACACATCTTGCATTGCTAAATCTAGCAATCATGGCATTTACCAACCACGATAATGCAGTCTTTGAAAATAGAGGGCCAAAATAACCAGCACGAAGAATTTTTTGAGCAGTAGCATAACCAGAAATGTGATCACCATAGGCACCACTGTGACAGTCATTGAGGACTTCGTCAGCTTCCTCGAGGGTCAAACACCAACGGAGAATGGAATCTACTCCGACACGGTAGAGGGTATCCCCAACTATACGATAAGGTTGCGACTGATGGCGGATGCGTCGGCGGGCATCCTTCGTCAACTCAGATTTAAAATACGAAGTCTGGAGATAAATGATGATATCACCATACCATGGATTGAGGGTGCTAATCAAGAAAAGGGAATCGTCTCAAATGGATTCCTCAGAATGAAAAGGAGCAGAGTCGGAAGGGAGAGAACAAAACAAATCAACAAAAGCTAATGATTTCTTAGACTTAGTAGCTATAAATTCCAAATCAAACTCTTGGAGGATAACAATCCATTTAGAGTAATTGACCCCCAGCAATTATCAAGACAAGATGTAAGTCATGGGGTTGCAATCAGAAATCATTCACTGTGCGTAAGAGAATATAATGACGAAAACGTTGGACTGCTTGAATTGCAGCTAACGCTAACTTCTCGACATGAGCATAACGAGTTTCTGGGTCAAGAAGGTTACAATACAAGTAATAGATAACATGCTCATGACCATCATCATCGTCTTGTACCAAAACCATCGCAATTGTGCTGAAAGCGACAGCTAAATAAAGAGAAAATTCACGATGATAATTTTGAGGGCAGAGTAGAGGAGCATTGACAAGCAATGTTTTCAACGCATCAAAATATTTCTGAGTGATTTCATCCCAACAGAAAGGAACGCCCTAATTTAACAATCGTGTGAATCCTTTAGCTAATTCGGCATAGTTAGGTATAAAATGACGTAAATAATTATCTTTCCCTTGTAAACTCTGCAACTGGTGCAATGAAGAAGGAGAGGCGAGATTAATAATAGCCTCAACTTGAAAGGATCGAGGTGAATTCCATCTTGAGACATGATAAACCCTAAGAGTCTACTGGAATCAACACAGAAGACACACTTGTGCAGATTAAGCCAATTTGTTACGTAGGTAAATCATCTCTGTGGATAGAGATGATCCCTCTAGCCCTAGGGTGGGTCTAGAAACAAAGGGACACGCTAAAGTGTTTCTTCCTAGTTAATGAATGAACAAGAGACATGGTAGATCGACCTACCTGGAATCCAATGTTGTCGTCGTTGTGGAAAGAGTAGTAGCCTCTCACTCCTACCTTGGAAAATCACAATCTATTCGTCGTTACACCCAGATACCTACACATAGAACAAGAAACAAGAACAACATACGATATCATAGTTTCACTCATAACTATTAACCAGTCAAACAGGGCTAAAGCTATCGCATTACACAAACATCATAACACAATAGTGGAACCAAACAGTATTCATGTATATATATAAGTAGAAGGAAGAGGTAAAACTGATGCTTTGACGTCGCAGTCTCCTCTAGCGGGGTTTAGCCGAAGCGCGTCTCAGTACATATCAAGGGATTCAGACAGGATGAGGGCATGGATTCAAGCTCTCCTCAACATAATTCCTTCTATCTACCTTCTCTAGTCATTCAACTATAGTATCAGTTCTCCAAGTTCAGCTAGCTTGTACTAAGAGAGATAGCTTCTTTTATAGAGGAAAATGAGGAGGTTGGGATCCCTATAAAGGTGGGAGGGAGTCCTATCCTTTAGGAGAGTTCCAAGGGAGGTGGAAACTACTAAATAAATGAGGGAGTCCATGGTTGTTTCAGTTCAACCACTCCCAATGAGTCATCCTCGAGGTGGTTGGAATAGAACCTCCACCTATATTTTTAAAAAACATTCCATAAACAGCTTGGCATGGGCGCTTAACTAGGACAGAGTGCCAACTAGCGTAGGCTCAGTGTTAATTTTCTAGCTCGGCGCGAGAGTATAACTGGCTACTCACACCAAGGCAAATACAAGGGTTTTTATAGTCCTGCTCAGGGAATTTTCAATAAGAGGAATGTTACTCTCATGCAAAGGAATGCAGTGATGGTTTTTTCAAGGCATGACATTACTTATTGGTCACAGAAAATACCCTCAAATGGGCGAGATGGGGATTGCAGGGACAATGAAAAAATGATGTGTAATATCCCTTTTCAAAAGAGGATCCTCTTATTGAAAATTTTCCCATTAATATTGAAGAGGAAGAGAGGGTTGGAGGCAATAGCACTGTCATACCCAGAGCATATCTAGCACCTCATGTAGAGGAAGATGGAGCACTTGCTCCAACAAGAGGAATTCTTGTATGTTCAAAAGGAGTTCCGAAGTATTTCATATGTGGAGATCAAGGCACAATCCATGAACATCATGTGCCATTATTGATAGATTGTGAAACCTTGCATATGAAAGGAGAAGTTAGGGAGGATGGCCAACATCATATGATGAGGAGCACACATCCCTATCTATCTTAGAAGGTTGATGCACAGAAGAGGCAAACTGATTTACGCAGTGAGGGCAAGGAAAAAAATTTCCATTCATATATGCAGTCTACTCTTGATATTGATGTCTCATTGCATGGAAGCATTCCACCTAGGAGACCACCAGATCAAGAGATGATGAGAGATGCTTCACAATTGGTTGCACCACTCATTGATCCCAGAGGGGTGAGGACCTTGGTAGGACTTGAAACAGCACTGAGAGTCTTGGGTAGACTCAAGGAGGAGGGAAACATCCTCCCATTTTCAGCATTACCCACTCTCACTACATATTATGCGCTAACAGAAATTGCTGTAGTGATGGAGGATGGCACCACCATGGTGCAAGGAGACCACTCCATGGATTTGGAGAAACATAGGGTACTTCCCATAAGGAAGGAATCCTCCATATATTGGAGTAGATGGAGGCCACTCATGCTTACATGGGCCAAGATTAGGAGGTTCTTTTTGGATGGTGGATTCTCATGGGAGGCCAACTTCTAAAGGTCACCAATTCTACTTGAGAATGAGCAATTGCATGATGGGCATGGCAGCACTTTGGAGGATGACTTTGGCACGAGGGATATCAAAGGAAAAGACAGCAGCATGTGGGGAGCTTCACATTTCAGATCTTTAGCGTTGTCTCTTAGGAGGATTGATCCATATTGGAGGTATCAACTTTTGGTAGAGTACTCCAAGGATTTTGGTGCTTGCATGATTCTTGATGACCCAAATGGAGATGATAGATACATGGTGGATGATGGGGTCATCTATTCTTATGGTAGAATCTTCTTGACTAGATCTTCTGAGCTCAAGGAGAAGCTGTTACATGCAGCACATGTGGACTTTCTTTCCATGCACGTTGATGCATATCATTCCTTGATGGAGGAGTTCACTTGGGAGGGAATCCAGCAGGATGTATATCAGCATATGGAGAGATGCATAGCCCGAATGATGATGGAGAGGTTGTCACAACCACTTCCCTACTCATTGATATTGAGGGAGAACTTTTAGTTCAGCCATTTCAGCTCAATGACCAAAGTACATAGTAGAGAAGGTACATTTATGCATTATGATTTGTACTCCTTTACTTTTTGTGAACAACATGTTGTAACAAGGAGGATCATTCCTTCTTTTATATTGTATTGTGATTTACTTGAGGCCATTTGCAGCATTGATGTTGGCCATTCTATTGGTGGTTTGCGGGAGATGCCACATGATTCTTGGTGTACACCATTGGCACCAAGTTTTACTTTTAAGATCCCATCTTGTAGGATGATTGTGGCAGAAAAAAAGTGGATGAAACGACACTTGTTATACTTTGTTTTGAGGTAGGCAGGGGATGCACTGCGTTGGTTCCACATGTGGAACTATGATCCACCTTCTAGTTGTCATATGGAAAAAAAAATTATTTGCTTTTGCTTCCATATATTGATGATGTTCTTGTTCTTATGGGAAGCTTTGTTGTGTGGATGGCACAAGAGTTGGAGGTGCCCATTGGGAGTATGATTCTCCATACTTCATGTGTTTCATGTTTCAGGAGAAACAATGGGCAAACCATGACTACCACACTACATCTCTTGTCTTCATATGGGAGGAGCCATTTGGAGAACTTGAGTTCTTGGGAGAGGCACTTCATGGATGTTTTGATTCGTGGGGTAACTTGGGACATTCTTGGAAACCATAATATTTCGGCCCAATATTAGTAGTAGCCCCATACATATCATAAATGGAGAGAGAAACAACATGGGTGGAAAAATCTAATCTCTCCATACAACCCCAATACATTGCATGAACCGGGGGTTGAGGATTTCTTTGATGAGCTACCTAGAATTGCTCATTTCATTTGGAAGATAGCATGGGTATGGGAGTCTCTCATTGGGAATGAGATCCCCTATTTTTTTCATAACTCCTACATTGAGGAGGCCATTGGACAACAATAAGGTTTCCACTTACACCTTCCACTTTCTCATGATGTGAGCCATTTGGTTTTGCATACTTGGGAGGAACCATTGGGGGGCAGATTTATTGCATATTATTTTGATAAATGGTGGGGACTATTGATGAGGAGGCCACAAGAGGATGAGGGGAGTAATTTTTCTCCACATTTATAGTTGCTTGAGGCCAAGCAACATTTTGGAGGGGAGGACTATAATATTCCTAAACTTTAGCTTTTAGCTAAATGGAATATTATAGATCATTTTGTCGCTAGGTAGGTGAATAAATGGGTGGGGAGGGCCCATAAATATCCTTAGCAGCAATAAAAACACTTCAAGTGCGAAAGGATGCCTTCTAAGCAGCCTAATAAGGCACCTTTGAGTATGAACAGGGGTTGGATCATGTTGAACATGTCAACTTTGACCAAGTCAACAGTGTTGTTATGGAGGAGTGGACATTAAATGAGGAATAACACAGTTTTGGAGGGAGATGGATTGCATGGAGGAAATGACCTAATTGAGTGGGGTCAAAGGCAAGGAAGATCACAATCTATATAAGGAAGAGGATGGCAGCCATATGGGGTTATCTTTTGGATTATTATTTTGTGTGTGGTCTATTTAGACTTCTTGCATTCTTCATTTGTTTAGTTGAGATTGTTGTGTTGTTTAGCATCGGGTGTTCCCGAGCAGGAATCCCACCTCTTTCCTTGAGAGGCCTCTTGGAAGAGCATTGCATTTCATTTCCACATTCATTTTTTCAGACCAAGCTACAAATTTCTTCATCAGTTCAGTTTCAGCAAGATATTGTGCTGTGTTGCAGGGTGCAGCAGTGGAGAATTAGATCGGGTGTCTTCAGAGCTAGTTTTGCAGTGGAGGAAGATTTCCATTCATTGGGAGGCCTGTAAAAAATCCCCTTGAGATTTATTGACACATTTAGCAGTAGGATAAGGAGCATTTATCCCCTATAGTGTAGTTTCATTCTAGATCTACATTATTTTACAGAGGAGTTGCAGTGGTTGTTTTGAGAGGTGATTTCTTCAGTGGAGGAGCCATTATTTCATCTAAAGGATATATTGGAGCGAGTATGTAGTTCTCTAAATCAGCTTCAGCCATATCTTCTCATTTTAGTTGTTGCATCATATCTTTAGCCCTAGGGCTATGGCTTACATTAGCACATTGTGTGCATTTTCCGGAAACCCTATTGGGTTGTCTTGGAAAGGTGATCTAGTGTCCGGATCTATATGTTTAGATTCTATTGGGGTCTATATCAATATTATTATACCATTGTATCATCTCCAGCTATAGCTATGCATAATATTACTACGTTGTAGTAGCTCCATCATTTTTTTTTGCAGCATCATCTCACTTTTGAGAGTGTCTATGTACTAGAGGCTTGTGTGATCACATTCTATGGTTGATGCCTCATTGTTTTGTAATTATTTGCTGCATATATGATCAATAATATGGTTATATATTGGTCTCATGGTTTCATGTGTTAAATAATTGATGTTGATTTCATTTTATGAGCTACATTGCTGCTTTTCCCAATTGGGAATATTACAAAAGCAAGATACAATTGCTTTAAGCAGTACTGAGGTTGAATGTGTTGCTGCAAGAAAAGTCTATTGGGAAGCAGTTTGGCTCAGAAAGTTTCTATCAAACTTGTTTGAAGGACCACTCAACCCTACATGGATACATTGTGATAATTAGAGTTGCATAATATTGAAAAAATACTTGGTGTTTCATGCTAAGACTACGCATATAAACAACAAGTACCATAACATTAGAAGCTTGGTACAAGATAGGGTTGTGAAATTTCACTGTCTACCTACAGATGAATAGGTAGCAGACGTACTGACTAAAGCATTACCAAAAAATAATCTTGAGTACTTGAGAGGTAAGCTTGGTTTGGTGGATATCTCCTCCCTAATTGAGAGGGAGTGATATCAGCCAGTTCTTGTCTTTGTGGGTCAAGCATTAGACTAGGACTAACAATAGTAAGTCTCAGTGAAGGCCTTAAAGAAATAATGGAGTACATAGGATTGGATAAGCATATAGATTGGAACTTCTTATGGATTAGAGAATCTATGGAAATAATTTGATGATTGTTATTCTTTGAGAATGAAGTAGGGAATCCAAGATAAGAATAGTCGAAGAGGACCAACATTCTTTGATGATCCATGTTTTGGAATTCAAGATAATAATAGTCCTAAAAGGACATACCTTGTAGACATCCAGACGGTGTATGTACCTTGAGAGGTAGTGTGACAACTTACGTAAATCATCCTAGCATAATTCTTATGAATAACAATGAGCTTGTCTAGTTAAGGCCTTCAGGGATAGTGCTGGTTTTGATATGTGTAAAAAGATACTTGACAAAGATTGCTTATAAATCCGGCTCTTCTTATGAGAATGCTTCAACATTGAGATACCTGGTACCATGAATACCTCCCTAGTAAAGAGGGATTTTTGAAAATTGTAACTAGGTTTGGTATTCATTATGATGTAATTGTATAATGACATTGTATATTCTTTATAAAGAAAGAAAAATTAAAGAAAAATAAATTATATTTTATTTTTGGAGTATGGGTTTCATACTCAAGTTTGAGTCAAAAGCATGTTCATCATGTTTTTAGTTATTCCATGACTTTCTAGGTCTTTTTATGATAATAATAATTTTGTTCATGTGTCATGAAGATTTGTTTTTATTTTATCAAGAAAAATCCATGGATAACCCCAATACCAAGTCGACCTAAAAGGAGGAAATTTGACCCTCAAGAAAGTCTAGATAAAGGAGTGAAATTTGACTCATTTGGCCACTCATCTCAAGCAAGTTCTATTTGTAGCAGTGAAGGAGAAGAAGAGTAGATAGGAGGATGAAGAAGAGGAGCAAAATTCAAAATTTTCCAAGGAATATTTTCTCTCATCTTGCTAGGGCTTGTGAAGTTTCTAGTTGCACGAGGTCGAAATTTTGTAGTTGTTGTGATGGAAGATTAAGGCTTCAAGGTAGCATTCATTGATGGAAAGGTACATATTTGGCAAAGAAACCCTAAAGCTACATTCACACTTGGATTTAGGGTTGATTTTCTCTATCAAGTTAGAGGAAGTCCTTTGGGAGCCTTGACTTGTGATACTTATCTTCAATTTGAATTATGGAACTAGATATTTCCCCACCTTCATTACAAAGCCTTACCTAGGTTAAGGAAGATGGTAACATGTATGCTTGAGTTCAACATGATTCATGAAGGATTTTTCAGGGTTGTGCAGTTGGGAAACTTATAATGGGACCATTCCCTTCTAGTGAAATCCAAACTATCGATATTCTTCAATTGGTCCATTCTGACCTATCTGGTCTGTTGTCGGTCACATTATTGGGAGGATACTTATAGTATGCAATATTTGTGGATGAATTCCCACACAAAACATGGATATATTTCTTGAAGAAGAAGGATGAAGTTTTTAAGTGATCTGAAATGACTGTATTAGTTTTGCTGCAATAAGTGTCTTTTCAATTTAAAAGCATGTGCATAATCAGTTCATTAGTTTGTAGGAGGTTTAAGGTGTTTTTCCATGATTTGTAGTAGATTTTTAGTGAATTAGAAGCATAAAACAAGCATAAATAACACTCAACAGCAGTGTAAAATAGATAAATAAGTCACCACATGAAATTTACACAGCAAGCATGATGAATCAGTTCACCCCTCCTGGCCTACATCTACTGGTCCAACTCCCAATGGCTTGTCCATATTTCATTATGCTCAAAATATTTCTATTACATGTAATCATAGTTCTATAATGGTTGTTTTATCTGAACCAATGGCTTCAGAATGCTCCAATTAGTCAAAAATGACTCTTCATTCACTCAGAATGGTCGAAAATTGGCCCTCCTACACTTTTTCCCAGTTTCACAAAGGAAAGCTCCACTAAAAGTGGAGAACTCCAGTTAACTGGAGTTAAAATTAGTTTAGCCGCAAAAATGGTGTGCCCACTAAAATTACTGCCGAAACTGATTGCACATTTACTGTTGCGGTTCGGTGGTGGCCACATGCGCACCCCCAAACCGTAGGGTACATAACCATCGGAGGTTAGGGGGAATTCATGCCATAAAATATGATTTTAAATGGTTTGAACCGTGGGTTTGTTACTGTCATTAGCGCTAACCACGTGGAGGTGGTTACAGTTAACGTTTCCATGCGATGTGCTCCAGGGAACCGCTCGTGGGTTGGAACCACTGGTGGTTCCCAAACCCCCATAAAATATTTCAATATAACATAAGTATAAACCACCACCTAACATGGTTAAGAACTACTGCGTAATGCGGATAGTAGATTGTATGCGTGCCTGGCGGGAGGTCTCGGGGTCGAGCCCTGCAGACCCTCATAAAATTTTACACTTCAGTTTCTGGGACACGTGGTGGCCTCAGGGCTGGCTACGTGGCCCCCTTTCATTGGACCCTCCAAACCCATACATCAAATAAAACGGTGACACGTGTCAAATAGTGATTGGTTCAATCGAGGGAATATTCCAAGGAATATTCGATCTTTTGCTAATTGTACATCCACCTTGCTGACTGTGCATCCCAATCAAACCTTGTCAAACTGTCACAATTTTACATGTTTGGAATTTTGATCAGAACGTGATATATCCCTCATACGACATCGATTTTTCAAACTGTTCACGGCACCGAAATTAGGAAGATAAGATCTACGCAAAAATCCTAGTTTCAACCCAATCCTGTAATTTTGAATTTTAAGCAAAATTTATGAACTCCTGATCATTCCTCCCCATTGGGAAGCTTTTGGACCCCAAAAGACTTGATTACCTATTCACTAGATGAGGGTATAGCTCCCTCACCTTTCCAATATCCATCCATTTTTCCTTGCTTGGTTTAGAGCCTTTGAGCCCAAATCGAAGGTAGTCAACACTTCCTCTATCTGATGCTCTTGTCCTTGTGCAAGAATTGTATCTTCTTTGAGCTCATCCATAAATTCTAGTGAGAAATATTCAATAGAAGGTAGTTGAACATCACTTCCTTGATCATCGATCAAAGGTGGCTCATAGAAGCGTAATTTTTTAACATTAACGACTGAATACATTTGCATATAAGAAGGGAAGTCAAGTTTGAATGCATTATTACCAACTTTATTTATGATCTTGAAAGGACCATAGTGAATGGGTTTGAACTTTTTACCTTCCCCTTGCATCCTTTCTTTGCTAATGTGAAACCATACCTCATCTCCATCTTGAAACTTGTGATCAACCTGGTGTTTTTCATGCCTCTCTTTGTATATTCTTTGAATTTTCTCAAGTTGTTCTTGAACTTGTTGATGTATCATCTAAATTTTTTCAATGAAATTTCAAGCCTTATCAATGTCACTATGGCCATCAATTGCAACATCCTTCCCAAAGATGAATTATAATGGCGATTTTGGAAAATACCCAAAGCATACTTAAAAAGGTGAGGTTTGTGTTGAAGAGTACTTTGCCCAGTTTTAAGTGTGTTGAATGTAATGCAATTGCTCATCCCACAACTTATGATGTTTGCTACAATATCCTCTCAATAGATGCACAACTTCTTTGTTCACCACCTCATTTTTTCCATCTATTTGTGGATGAAAAGCGGTACTCTTTTTCAACTTTGTGTCCATCATTCTCCATAGATTTGACCAAAAATCCCTAATGAACATGGAATCCCTATCACTAACAATAGAAGTGGGCAATCCAAAATGAACCCAAACATTTTGAAAGTAAAGTTCAGCAGTTTATTCAACGATAATGGTTTTCTTACATGGCATAAGTATACACATTTTACTGAATCTATCCACAACTACAAAAATATAATCATGTTGCTTTCTTGACATAGGTAGACCTCCAAAAAATTCCATGGAGACACTCTCCCATGGCTTTGATGGTACCAATAGTGGCATGTACAACCCAAGCTTCCTATTACTAGGCTTACTTGTTGCACACATAGAACAACCTCTTATAAAATGTGACACACTATCTATCATGTGAGGCCAATAATAATACCATTGTAGATGCGCCATTGTTTTTCTTACCCCAAAGTGTCCATCAATAAGAGAAGAATGAGCTTCTCTCATGACACTTAACCTCTCTCCTTGTGATACATAGCTTTCCAAAATGAAACAACAAATTCTTATGCATGTGATAATATTTTCTTCAACTTGATTCCCTTTAGTCAAACTAGCATACACATCTTGAAAATCAATGTCATGTGCATATTGTTCTATGTAACTCTCATGTACAACAAAATCATTTTTGAGTAAAGTAGAAGCACTAATGATTGGTCTTGAAATAATATCTGCAACTTTATTGAATATACCTTTTTTGTACCATATAACCAAGTGAAACTGTTGAAGAAATCCCATCCACCTGAAATGTCTTGATTGTTGCAATTTGGTTTGTGACTGCAAGTACTATAATGGTTGGTGATCGGTCCATACAATAGTCTATTTACCCATCAATTAGTGTTTCCACTTCTTGACACTTTGTACCAACACATATAGTTCTTTGTAATATGTAGGATAATTAGTCACAACACCATTAAAATTTTTTGAATGAAAAGCAATAGGCTTACTATGCTAGAAAAGTACTACGCCGATGGCATAATCACTAGCATCGGTTTGAATCTCGAATGATGTCTCAAATTTGGTAATGCAAGGATTGGAGTTCAAGTGATCTTGTATTTTAAAGCTCCGAAAGCTTGTTGTTGTTTACCTCCCCATTGGAAGCCTTTTGTAAATTTATGCAGATGTTCTATGCTTGATGCAACTTTACTTTTTCTTCAATACTAGATAGAAATCACATAAACCATAAAGTAAAATGTTGATAGAACATACTAGTAGATCGACAGAAGACAATCCAGAAACAGATATTTGTGTTGGCGCATTACAGCGGTCAACAGGATGCTTCAACCAGAAAAGTCTCGATATGGTCGGCTAACAAGCAATGTCACACGACCCTAAAAACAACCAAACGGTCAACTCAAAATCAACCCCAGAAAAGTCAATGCTGCCCATAAAATTCAATGCAGAACAGCAGCAATTCAAAGTCAATGCAACATAATCTACAGTCAACCTTTGACCTCAGTTCTTGTGCCAAAATGTACGGACTACAGAAATCAAAGTCTATGCCAAAATTCAGCTCCTTTTGACCATGCGTTGACCAAAGTCAACACTGGTCAAACCTGTGATGGAAATCCTAGCTGCAGCAGAAATGTCTTCGTCCTTCTCCCACATGTGAACCGCAGATTGCCTCCGAGTGGCTCGAACCAATCAAAAGTGGAGAGAGAAATCAGTGTGATGATGAGATGAGATGAGTGAAATTTTCTTCGACATTGACCTTATTTATATCCATCACTTGAGGGTGTGTGACACATTTGCTCGGGTATAAAACCTTAAAGCTAACCTGCACATATTTGAATATATTAGAAAATAAATTCAAAATAAATGTTCAGCTCATCGGATCAAGATGATGTTTAGATTGATCTTGCACCTCTCTGAAGGAGGAACCCAATAAAAATATTGGGATCATCATCTGAGCAGCACAACCCAGAGTTTGGACATAGTTGCCCAAATTTAACACTCCCTCTCAGCTAGGGAGAACTCCATCCACTAATGCAATCCAAACAACGTGTGTCATCCCGCTATAACTTGCTTTGCTAGCCTCTTTATTTCAGAACAGAAGTGGGTTAGTCACAAAGACATCATTCCCGGCTGACAGATTCAGCCCAAAGGTCCAAAACCTCTATAGGACTCAAAAAGAGTCTCACACCAACCCGAAGTTGGTTTATCTGACCCGAAATCAGAAGGAGGTCTGAAACCTCACTAGACTTGATCCCAGATCAAGTGGTTGGATCGTGTCATCCTAGATAGAGAGTACGACAATCTCTAATGTGTCCATCAGTCTTTGCTACTAGTCTCTACCTTTTCCCACCTCATTGGCCAAATGAGAGATACTTCCCATGAGTCTGGAACTCAAATGGGTAGGATGCTTATGGGGCATAGATCATGAGAGGCGAACGAACTCGATCATCATAATAGTAGGGTAGAAGCACCACAAGGTTAGGAAAGCCTAGCCCTATGTGGGCTTATAGCTTCGAGAAGCTATCCCCACAGCCCCCCAAAGCTCCAAGAACTCATCGTCCAA
The DNA here is from genome assembly GCA_034641835.2 of Pinus albicaulis. Classification (NCBI taxonomy): domain Eukaryota; kingdom Viridiplantae; phylum Streptophyta; class Pinopsida; order Pinales; family Pinaceae; genus Pinus; species Pinus albicaulis. The sequence goes on along the minus strand of MU968480.1, from coordinate 16,970,872 downwards.
CAGGACCCTCAGAATAGGGTCATTCCATGATTCCAAGATTCTCACATAAGGTTAGGAACATGACCTTCCCCAAGGGCATTTTGAGAATATCCGTGACCTGCTCATTATTTCCTATATGATCGAGCCTTATGGTGCCTCATTGTACCATATCCTGGATAAAGTGGTACCATCCATCAACATCCTTGAATCATTCGTGGAACACAGGATTTTATGACAAACGAATCCCCCTCAAGTTATCACAAAGGATAACAGTGGCATCTAGCACATGCTTGAACAACTCAGTGAAGAGCTTTCACAACCAAGTGACTTCACAATGGGCCATACATGCTACAATGTATTTGGCCTCACCAGTGCTAAAGGCTACCGACTTTCATTTCCTGTCCGAAGCAGATCTACGTGTGAAGTAGCATCCAGATGTGCTCTTGCGATCCACCACACTGCCAGCCCAATCAACATTAGACTATCCAAGGAGTTTTATGCTCCCGATAGTGTATCTCAGCCCATGGTTTATCGTGCCACAAAGATATCTCAAGAGTTGCAAAATATATATCTGGATGGGTGTTCACTAATAACATCAGGGCCCCTACGAGTTGACGATACTCGGTAGGATTTTCTAACATGGGCCCAGTAGCATTGCCGCTCAAATTCTTAAAATTGAGCTCCATCGATGTCGACACGGACTTGCATTCCACCATACCAAATCTTTCCATAAGCTTCACAATGTATTTTCCTTGAGAAAGGAAAATCTCGCCAGGTCTCTGCCAGACCTCCAGGCCAAGGAAATAGTGCATCAATCCTAGGTCCTTCATCTCAAACTCAGCAGCAAGCTCCCTCTTGCACTGATGAATGAGAGGGTCAGCACCTGTCAGGAAGAGGTCATCCACAAACAGCACTAGAATGAGAGGCTTCTCCTTGTCAACCTTGAAGTAAAGGTTTGGATTAGCATTACTACGAGTGAAGCCCAGCTTCATCAAGTATATATTTATCCTTGTACCAAGCTCTGGTTGCTTGCTTCAGCCCATAGAGAGCTTTCTTCAACCTGCAAACATGGGAGTCCTGATCCTGGACTTTGAACCCCAGAGGTTGCTCCACATATACCTCTTCCTTTATCGCACCATGCAAAAATGTGGTCTTCACATCCATCTAATGGAGACTCCATCCTTGTGTAGCAGAAAGGGCTATAATAGATTGAATGGTGGTATATTAGGGCATAGGTGAAAATATGTCATTATAGTCTATGCCTTCCTTTTGAGAGAAGCCACAAGCAATGAACCTTGCCTTGAACTTTTTAGCACTTCCATCAGATCCATGCTTGATCTTGTAGAGCCATTTCAGGTGACAATTGCTTTGCCCTTCGGTCTTGAAACCACATCCCAGACATCATTCTTCATTATGGACTCATACTCTTCATGCATAACATCCTTCCAGACTTGATGCTTTATGGCTTCCTCAAAAGATTTAGGCTTAGATTGTACAATAGTACTCATGGCAGATAGATACCCATGGTATCTACTCGACTTCTTGCTTTCATGGAATGTCCCCCTTGGGGCCATATGTCCCTTGGCATCCTCAAGGGTGTCCCTAAGCCATGATGGTCTCTTCCCCAATGAAGGACGTGGATCAATCGGGTCCATCGGTCCTTCAACATCGGGCATTGTCTCATCCTTCAGTCCTTCTTGATCTCCAGGCCTTGCTTCATGGTCTTCCTCAGATCTCAGAAGATTTACTACTTTCCTCAGGGAAGCATCTTCATCAAAAGTGACATCGTGGCATATCTCCACTTCCCTTTGACCAGGTGCATAGACTCTATAGGCCTTCGAAGTTTTGTTGTAGCCCACAAACATTGTGGTCTCCCTCTTGATGCCAGCTTATCTACCAGCACTTCCACCAAGGCTTTGAAGGTACGGAACCACATGAAAACCTCATCCTTCTTCTTCAAGAAGTATATCCAGGTTTTGCGAGAGAATTCATCTATGAACGTCATATAATAAAAACATCCTCCCAAGGATGTCACGGGCAGCATACCAGATAGATCAGAATGTACTAATTGCAAGAAATCAGATGTCTTTGTGACGCTTGAGGGGAAAGGTCCTGTTATCACCAAAATAGGACCTGATAGGCTGCTGGTTAGGCTACCTCAGTGTAACTATTTCAAACCAGACTTTTAGTTGAGGCTTAGCCTCCTCAACCTGAGAGGGCTCTCTCACTAGGTTTAAGATTTTGAATTAAGGATTAGATGGCTAACTCTAGGAATAAATTGGATAAAAGTGTATGAATGGCTGAATTAATAATCAACAAACATCTATTGGGCTATGGAGTCAAGGTATTTTTTCACAAAACATCAAGATTAGCTTATCATGGAAGTCAAGGCATTTCAGAGTTTTTAGATATTCAGCAAAATAGTAACAAATTGAACAAAACACAGTTTACAAGCATATGCAGGAAGTTAGAGCATTTTCCAATGAAGTAGCATATGTTCATACCACTACAAATAAGTAGATAAAGAAATCCATAGCAAGATCAAGCATCAAAAAAACTCTTTCTGAATCCTGAGTAGTAAGAAAATATCTGTATTATGATAAAAACATACAGTTTGCTACAATGACATAGTTTGCTTGTTAATGAAAATTTTCCAACCTTGAGGAATTCGACCTCATGTCTCTTATAGATCCATCATTACAATCTTGGATTCCCTTTTCTAGCTTGAGGAGAATTCAAATTTCGTAGCTTGACACCTATCTACTCCTAAAACAGACTATTAATTACATGTGACAGTTAACTGTCTATTCTAGAGTCCTAATACAATTAGGAGTAAAACTCCTTATTATGACTAAAACAACCTTATCTAGGAATTAAATATTATGTTTGAAAGTTTCTCCTCCTTATCTTCGACCTTGATGGTGTCCATAACCTTATTGTTATATTATGTTAACTTATCCCTTATCTGTCTTGAAAACTAGGAACATATTTCCTACAATATAGCTTTAACCCTCATTTATGCTCCTCGAATCCTTTTTCTGACAAAAATTGACCCTTTTAGACAAGTGACATGTGCTATCACTTCCACAGAACCATGCCCTTCCACCTGTGCAAAATTAAGTCCTTGAAAGAGTCTAAAGAGAGCTGATGTGTCTGCGCTACGAAAATATCAGTTGTTTTCGTAGCGCAGTAACTATGTCTTTGTAAACATCTCTTAACATCCAATTTCTTCTGCTTTAACACCTGGAACTTCATTTGTGAACACTTTCCATCCTCTAGCAGCATCAATACTTCAAAAACTAGATGTTTTACCTCTTGAAACCTTAACAAAATGCTCAAAACTGCACCTACAGCAGTTTCGTAGTGCGCTACGAAACCGCTGTGTATGTCACCTACAGCAGTTTCGTAACGCACTATGAAACTGTTGTGTATCTTCTTATTACACATTTTTTTCATCATCTTCATATCTTAAGAATATTTATAGCCCTTTAATGATTTCCTTAATGCTAATAGACCTTAATAATCAATATAAGTCAACTTTTCAATGTTTCCAAAAAGTGGTGTTCTTCCCAAAACAAAACTGTATTAGGGATTTGTCACTTACTGCCTTACTTCTGCTATAGCTGACCTTCAGATTTTGTCAATTGAATTTCAAGATCTACAATCTGCCTCTTCAACCTTCTGTTAGTAGCCCTTAAATTAACATTTATCCTTCTCACAAATTTAGCCTCTTTGATTGCAGGAAGAGTCTAGGTAAAATATTGAGCTTCACTGCTGACTGTTTCAGCTTTTGAGACTCTTTCAAGCTCCCATAGAGCCTTAATTCTGTCAAATTTTATCTTCTCAATAACATGTTTTATTTATTTCTTCTTAAGCTTAGCAATTTCAAGATTAGCTAGTCTTAATTTTTCTTTTATTCCTTCATAAATTTTCTTTTCTCTTTTAGTATTGAAAACTCTATTTTTTTCATCTTCAGGCATAGGTGATACAAGGTATATGGGTTCCTCATAAACATTTGAAACTTCTCCAGCTTTATCTAACTCCACATATAGCCCTTGCAACTTTTTTGAATTCCTAGTTAGAGGCCTTCTGGGCTTGAACACAAACTCTGAAATTTCATCATTAAAATCAAGCTTTTTGGAAGACTTGATCTTCTTAGATTTCCCTTCATCCAAACTTATAAAATCTGCCTGAACTAAAGGAGATTCCTCAATATCAATAGCTTGTAAAATATCATTCAAACTACCCTTTAAACCTGGATCTTCTTCTGAAACCACTGTTTTTCCTTTTTCCCTTGCTATTTGACTTCTAGTCAATCTTTTCTAGGGCCGATTTGTTGGTTGACTATTCCTATACTGTTTCCTTACCTTTGGTTGTCCTCTTTTGTGCAGGTTGAGGGGTTTCTTGAATAATCACTAGTGTTTTAATCTCTGGCTCTTTCACTTGCTTTCTAGGCTTTAACTTGACAAATCTTTTTGATCTTGTTTCTGCAGGGTCACTGGTTTCTAGTGATGATTTTTCTTTGGCCCTAGGGCTAACACCTGTTCCATGTGTTTCCACCCCAAATCCACACAAAAACAGAAATGCAGACCATTCTCTATTCACCCTCTGAAGTTCATGAAAAACTATTAATTTAACTAGACCATGATGGAATAATGAAGTTTCACATGCCTGAGTTTTCATCTACACCTTATCTGCCATCTTGGCCAAACTTCGAAACAGGAAGAAAGGTAAATATAGAGAAATTATTCCAGTGAAATGAAATAAAAGTTTGAAATGATAATAATACACCTTATGGTATCTTCCTTCATAGGTGAAGTACCTTTGAATGTTGGAGAGCAGGTTAGCATATGTATTCTTGACATAACCTCTTGGCACTGCATTGGTTAAATCTGTGTCCACAAACTCTGGCTTCAAAAATATTTTACAAGGTTCCATTTAAAACCTGAAGTTATTAAACCACCTTTCTTCTCCCTTGGAATCTCTGTCACTAATGATCTAATTTCAGGAGAAATTGGCAAGTTTAAATATCCAACCTTTGTATTTAAACCTATGAAATTAATGGAAAATTCTTGTGTGACTTGATTATGACCTCTCTGTAGCTTTTCACAGAATCTCCAGCATCCTGCCTTCTTGAAGGCTTCTTCAACTAATTTATCCTTGGTGAGAGCCTCTATGCCTTCAGGTTCCATTCTCAAACAGTGGCCTGGCCTATGATTTCTTTTTTCCTCTGTCATCTTTCCCTCGAAATCCCTGTGGCTTCAGAAAACCTGTAATAAATTGCCTTGCTTGATTTCACAGAAGCTAGCTCACTTGATTAAGGGTTCAACCTCGCTTGATAACTAGTTCAACCTCGCTTGAAAATTGAGAGAAGCTCTGGTTTCTTCTTACCATAAGCTTATCGTTCGAAGAAAGACATGCACCAAGTGTTTTTTGCATGAGACAATACAACCAAAAACTAGCCCCTTTCAAATTTGAAAATGACATAAGACAAATGACCTCTAACGAATGTCATGATGGCTATGAATGGTTGCATGTGTGAGAAAATACTCGTGGCTGACACCTAAACATGAATGATTAATGGAATTTTGGTGGATTTGATAACTGACAAGACATGCTACGAATCCCGATTTCGTAGCACGCCTAATGTAATTTCAGGGTTTTGCGCTACGAAATGAGTTGCATTTTCGTAGTGCAAAAGTATTTTTTAACATTTTCTGTGCTACGAAATGAGCAGTGTTTTCGGAGCGCAAAAGCATTTTTTAACACTATCTGCGCTACGAAAACGTGGTTTCATGGCTTAATCAAAAAAAATTCAAAATGGTTAAAAATTTGACTCTCTAAACATGATATGAGACTGTCAAGGTATGAAACAAGGTTGTTATACTTTATTATGTGAATGAAAATGATACTCTAACCCTATCACTTAACCCCTAAAAACTTAACATGACTTCACACCTATCTAAAAACCATGCCTAGGAACAAAGCAAACTATCCAAGTTTGGAAAAAAAATTATAGTGATAACAGGTCCCCTTGTATGCTTTCCTTTGGCACAACCCTAACATACACCTTCATGATTATTTGAGAACTCAGGCATCCCCATCACAACCTTCCTTGCTTCGGGAAGGGCTTTGTAGTGAAGGTGTCCAAACCTCTGATGCCATTGTTAAGTCTGTTGGATAGTATCACATGTCATCACTCCCAGTGGACTTCCCCCAGCCTGGTAGAGTGTATCAACTCTAAAACTAATCATGATAGCTTCCTTGAAGCTCTTCTTCCACATGCACACTTTTCCATCAATGAATGCCACATTGAAACCTTTTTCTTCCATGGTCGATATAGACACAAGGTTCTTCTTCAAATTAGGTAAATACAATACATCCTGCAAGCGGAGGACTTGACCTTGAGACAAGTGGAGGATCACAGTCCCTATCCCTTTCACGAGATATGTGGCATTATCTCCAACGATAATTTCCAGATTAGTGTCCTTCTCAACCATATCAGAGAGTGCTTCCTTGAACCCAGTGATGTGCCTTGAGGCACCACTTTCTATCAACCAAACATCCACAGTTTCGGGTGGAGATGCAACAGAGAGGGAAGATACAAGAATGTATGCATTTGTTTTATCAACAACATTTGATTCCTCATACCTAGAGTTTCTTGACCTTTTGAAAGGTTGATCATTTCTGCCAGAGGGAGCCTTCCTCTTTCCCTTGAACCTATTGTTCCTTTGAATGCCATTCTCTAGCATAGTGACTTGGCCTATGACAAGTGTAACACTTGCCCTTCTTTCCTTGGGCCCCTTCTCTTCCATTGTTCTTTGGACCACCAAAGTTCTTCTTTCTAGAATGAACAGTGTAGGCAACATTTCCTTCATTTTCATACCCCTTCATTCGTGTCTCTTCTTGAACGCATCTCGATAGTACTTCATCAAAGTTAGGTATCACATTATTATTTAGAATGATAGTGTTGAACACATGCCATTCGGATGGGAGCCCTCCAAGTGCAGTGAGTACCATCTCTCGATCAACTATTATCTCACCAATAGCCAGTAGATTATTCCTAATCTTGGTCAACTTCATAAAGTATGATTGAATAGACTCATCCATGCCTTTCTTCAGATTCTTCAATTGATTCTTGAAGAATAGTACTTGATTCGCATTGTTTCCCTTAAACATGTGGACCAACTTATCATACATCTCTTTGGATGTTCCTAGCTCAGAGATGTAGGCCACCAGACTCTTATGAATGGATTCCCTAATCATTTGTTTTTCTTTGAGCTCCACCTTCTTGTACTTTGTTTTGGCAATAGCAGTAGCAGTGGATGGAGGTTCTTGGATTTTACCCTGCACATAGTCCATGACATCTTGGTCTTCCAATTTAAGATCCAATATCATCTTCCAACCATGGACATCATCCATCCCAGTCAATTTGTCATCCTCCTTGAAGCCATAGTTTGTGGAACCCATTTTCTTCTTCGGTGATTGCTACAAATTAGGACTTTGTCTTCACTGCAGCTTTGATACCATGTAAATTTATGTAGATGTTCTATGCTTGATGCATCTTTACTTTTTCTTCAGTACTAGACAACAATCACATAAAACATAAAGTAAAATGTTGATAGAACATATCGGTAGATCAACAGAAGACAATCCAGAAACAGATATTTGTGTTGGTGCATTACGGTGGTCAGCAGGATGCTTCAACCAGCAAAGTCTCGATATGATCGGCTAAACTTCAATGTCACACAACCCTAAAAATATTTGAATGATCAACTCAAAGTCAACCCCAGAGAATTCAATGCTACCCTAAAAAGTCAACATAGAACAACAACAAGTCAAATTCAACACAACACAGTCTACGGTCAACCTTTGACCTTGGTTCTTGTGCCAAAATGTACAGACTGCAGAAATTGAATTCTATACCAAAATTCAGCTCCTTTTGACCATGCATTGACCAAAGTCAATGCTAACCAAACCTGCAGTGGAAAACCTAGCTGCAACAGAAATGTCTTTGTCCTTCTCCCACCTGTGAACCGCAGATTTCCTCCAAGTAGCTCGAACCAATCAGAAGTGGAGAGAGAAATATGTGTGATGATGAGATGATATGAGTGAAATGTTATCCAACGTTGACCTTATTTATATCCATCACTTGAGGGTGTGTGACACATTTGCTGGGGTACAAAATCTTAAAGCCAACATGCACATATTTGAATATATTAGAAAATAAATTCAAAATAAATTTTCTGCTCATCAGATCAAGAAGATCTTTAGATTGATATTGAACCTCTCCAAAAGAGGAAATCAATAAAAATATTGGGATGAGTGGCACAACCCGAAGTTTGGACCTAGTTTCCCAAATTTAACACCTTTCTTCACACTTGTCACTGCATTCACAGGAGCTGCGATGGAAGAAAAGTTAGCAATAAACTTCCTTTAATATTGAGCTGCACCTAAGAAAAATCTTACCTCAGTTACTATTTTGGGTGTGGGCCAATTCACAATGGCCTCCACTTTAGAAGGATCAATCCTCAATTCTCCTCCTCCTACAATATGTCCTAAATAGACCAAAGAAGTCTTTCCAAAATCACACTTTGACATCTTAAGAAACAATTTCTCTTTCTTCAAAATATCAAGCACTCTATTCACATGCAAGACATGATCTTCTCTTGTTTTGTTGAAAAATAAAATGTCATCTAAGTACAAAATCCCAAATTCATCAAGGAATGGATTCAAAACACTATCCATAACTCACATGAAAGTTGTCGGTACATTACATAAACCAAAAGGCATAACTAGCCACTCAAAGAGTCCTTGTTTGGTTTTGAATCCAGTTTTCCATATATCACTTTCTAAAATTCTTACTTGATGATATCCACTTCATAAATATAACTTAGTGAAAAACTTTTCTTCTTTCAGCTGATCAAGAAAATCATCTATTTTTGGGAGTGGGTAACGATTTTTTACCGTAATCTTGTTCAAATCTCGAAAATCTACACACATGCGCCAAGTCCCATGTTTCTTTGGTATCAAAACTATGGGTGAACTGCATGGTGAGGTGATTGGCCTTATGATTCCTTTATCCAACATCTCTTTGATTTTCCTCTTTATTTCAGCATTATCAATTATCGACATGTGATAAATACCGATGTTTGGAAGAGGACAATCTTGTTGCAATTGAATCTCATGTTGAATTTCTCTTTTTGGAGGCAATCATGTTGGCTCCTGAAACATCTCATGATGTTCATTAACCACATCATATAAATATAACGTCAACTTAGGATCACATCCTTCAAAATATTCATGATTAATATCAGCTTTAGGATTAATCATAATAAGAACAAAATTCTTACTTGAATTTACCAGCCTCTTTACTTGTCCAGAATTTACCAAAGAAATGTTTGTCTTCTTGCGATGTGCTCTAACAATGAACTCCTTGCCATATTTGAATAAATGATACTTGTTCTCATGGCGATAGAAGATCGCTTTTATACAAATAAGGACTCCCTAATACAATACCAATTATGTCAAGTGGAACCACATCCAATTCAACTGTGTCAACAAAGCTTGCAATGATTGCAAACCTCAATATAATTTTCTTTGAAACCTGTAGATTTGAATCCTTACAAATCCAACCCAATGGATATGGTTTTGGATGTGGTATGGTCTCAAGGTTAAGTTTCTTGAAAAAATCTTCAGAGATTAAGTTTACTTGTGACCCACTGTCAAACAATATGTCAATCTTGGTATGCTTGGATATGACCCTCACATGAAACAGTTCTATTATTTCTTCTTCAAAAGAGCCTTTATGTGACAATTTTATGTACTGGTAGTGGGTTTAGTTTCAATTTCTTTTCCCTTCATGTTCTTCAATCCCATGGCTGTGATTTTAGATTCATCACCTGAATCAGATCCTAAATCATGTTGAGTTGTAGTAGCAGTTTTTTATTTCCCTTTGTTATTGGGTTTCTTTGGCATCAACTCAGGATGTAATTTCCAACAATGAGTTTCATCATGGCCTTCTTTTGAACAATGTTTATAAGTCACTTTTTTTCCCTCTTTCTTAATAGATGCATTCTTTCTTTTTTTTACCTTTTGAGGTCTTTTCCTTGGCTTTACCCTTAAAAGGTTTCTTTCTACCCTCTTCAGAAATGTTCTTCCCTCTAGCTTCTAGATGTGTGGCCTAAACACAAACTTCATCTTAACTGGTGGTGTTAAACATGATAATAGTATGTTTTAGGTAGCTATGTCAGCCTACTATGTACTTTAGAAAAGTATCTTGGCTCTGCAAATCCACCCCTAATAAAAGAGCTCTTCTCCTAAATTCTTGGGTGTATTCTTGCACATTTTGTCCCTTTAATGGCCTAAATTTCTGCCAGTTCATGATGGCTTTCTTCATATGAGCTAATGGCTAAAGTTGTTGTTTAATAGCAGTAATGAAATATAACCATGATAGAATAATCTTACCATGTTTCTTGATTTCATCCTTTGCCTTGGCTTCCCACCAAACAAGAGCCACATCTTCCATTCTCAAAGAAGCTAATTGAATTTTTTTATCATCATCTTGAAGGTCTTGTATTCTCAAATAGACCTCCAATTGTCTAATCCAATTGTCTAGCTTTTCTACATTTACTTCACCATTAAACATTGGCAATTCGAACTTAACATCGAGTTTTAAAAAATTATTTTTGGTGGAGTTCTTGGACTTGTGTGGTTGATGTACTGAAGAAGAAGTAGAAGATGATGATGATGAGGGTGAGGATGATGGATCTCCATTGCCTCCATTTCCTCCATTTTCCTTCTTTGGCTTATCTTCACCATTTTGACCTCCTGAAGATCCTTGTCCTTCCTTGTGAATTTTATATCCTTCTCCTTCCAGCCTCTCATTCATTTCTTGTTAAAGGATTCTAACCATCTCAGTCATGTCAAGAAATGCTTTCCTAGACACTCTTTATTCCTCCTTGGGATCAACTTCTTGATGGATTTCTCCTTCCTCATGAGGCATGCTTAATGGAACTTCTGTTTCTTTAGGAGGTGAAACAGGTGGTGGAGATTGTGGCAATCTTGCTCTCCTTTGTTTTGGCTCTTTTTGAGACCCTCCTGCTTCCACCAATTTTCCTTCTCCTCTTTTGAGTTTGAGCCTTGTAAGCATCTAAAACTTGCAAACAGTTAAACAATTATTCTCACTAAAAAACACCAGAGAATAAACTATAGCTCTAATACCAATCTGATCTGAAATGACTGTATTAGTTTTGATGTGCTAAGTGTCTTTTCAGTTTAAAAACATGTGCATAATCAATTCATTCGTTTGCATGAGCTTTAAGGTTTTTGTCCATGATTTGTAGATTATTTTTAGTGAATTAGAAGCATTAAACAAGCATAAATAACATTGAACAACAGTGTAAAACAGAGAAAGAAGTCACCACATGAAATTTACACAGCAGGCATGATGAAGCAGTTCACCCCTCCTGTGCTACATCTACTGGTCCAGCTCCCAATGGCTTGTCCATCTTTCATTATGCTCAAAATTTTTCTATTACATGTAGTCACATTAATCTAATGATTTTTTTCTCTGCATCGATGGCTCCAGAATACTCCAATTAGTAAAAAATGACTCTTCATTCACTCAGAATGGTTGAAAATTGGGCCTCCTACACTTTTGTCCAGTTTCACCTAGGAAAGGTCCACTAAAAGTGAACTCCAGTTAACTGGAGTTAAAACTAGCTTGGCTGCAAAAAATGGCAGGCTCGCTAAACTTACGACCGAAACCGACTGCGCATTTACTGTTGCGGTTGGGTGGTGGCCACATGCACACCCCCAAACCACGGGTTACATAACCGTCGAAGGTTAGGCGGAACTCATGCCATAAACTGTGGTTTTAAATGGTTTGAACCACGGGTTTGTTTTTGTCGTTAGTGTTGACTGCTTAGAGGTGGTTAAAATTAACGTTTCCATGTGATATGCTCCAGGGAATTGATGGCGAGTTGGGACTGTCGTCGGTTCCCAAACCCCCATACATGATTTCAATACAACATAAGTATAAACAACCACCTAACATGGTTAAGAACTGTTGTGTAGTGCAGATGGTAGATTGTATGCGTGCCCGATGGGAGGTCTCAGGATCAAGCCCTGCAGACCCTCACAAAATTTTACATTATGTTTTCAGGGACACGTGGTGGCCTCAAGGCTAGCCACGTGGTGCCCTTTCATTAGATCCTCCAAACCCGTACATCAAATAAAAATGTGACACTTTTAAACCAGTGATTGGTTCGGTGGAGGGAATATTCTAAGGAATATTCCCTTTTTTGTTGACTCTACATCCGCCTTGCTAACTATGCATCCCAGTCAAACTTGGTCAAACTGTCGTAGTTTTACCTATTTGGCATTTCGATCAGAACACGATATATCCCTCATACGACATCAGTTTTTCAAACCGTTCGCGGTGCCAAAATCAGGAAGACGAGATCTACACAACCATATTGGTTTCAACCCAATCCTGTAACTTTTAATTTTGAGAAAAAATTATGAACTCTTGATCATCAAGTGGTTTTGTTCTTTCAAATCATTGGTGGAAAATCAAATCAGGGAGAAAATCAAAATACTGAGGACTAGAAATTACATTCACTCCTGAGCAAAATGGAGTTGTTGAAAAAAATAATCGAACAATCATGGAAGCCACTCATGTCATGCTCCATGATCAAGGCCTACCAAAGTTCTTATGGGGAGAAGTTTCCAACACCACCGTGGATGTTCAAAAGAGGATCCCACATTAAGCAATGGATTTCAAGACACCTGAATAATTTTTCACTGGTAAGAAACCTAATGTTTCTCATTTTAGAATATTTGGTTGTCACGTGTCTTTTCATGTGCCTAAAGAGAAAATAAACAAGTTGGAAGCATCTAGGAAGAAAGGTATATTTGTTGGCTATAGTGAAAATTCAAAGGTATATAGAATCTATATGCTTGATCAAAGAAATGTGGAAGTAAGCCATGATGTCACCTTCGATGAAGACACTGCCCTTGGGAAAACCCGATTTCTCCCTATCCCTAGAAAGGACAAATGATGATGCTGCGGAAGGATAATAAGAACCTTCGACAGAGGAGCCTATGCCCAATGTTGAAGGACCAATGGATCCCATTAATGCACATCCTAGTGATCCCTCTACCTCAAGGAAAATACCTTTGCGGCTCAAATATACTCTCGAAGATGTTGAAAAACATATTGCTAAAATATGGAAATTTCGAGAAAGTAAGAAGCCAAACATGTATTAAGGGTACTTAGTTTCTATGAGTACTATTGTTCAAACTGAGCCATGTATGTTTGAAGAAGTTGTAAAGCACCAAGTCTGGAAGGATGTTATGAATAAGTAATATAAATCTGTCATGAAGAATGATGTCTGGGAAGTAGTGCGTAGACCCAAGGACAAGTCCGTAGTCACCTCAAAATGGCTATATAAAATTAAACATGGATCTGATGGGAGTGTGGAAAAATACAATGCCAGGTTCATTGCTTGAGGCTTCTATCAAAAGGAAGGAGTGGACTATGACAAGATATTTGCACCGGTTTCCTGATATACCAATATTCGATCTATTATTTCTCTCGTTGCCTCTCAAGGATGGAGCCTACATCAAATGGAAATTAAAACTACTTTCTTGCATGGCTTGCTTAAGGAGGAAGTATAATTGGAACAACCTTAGGGGTTCAAAGTACAAGATCGAAGAACACATGTATGCAGATTGAAGAAAACCCTTTATTGGTTAAAGCAAGCCTCTGGGACTTGGTATGAGAGGATTGATAGCTATTTAAGGAAGCTGGGATTTACGAGGAGCGATGATGATCCTAACTTATACTTCAAGGTTGAAAAGGAAATGCCTCTCATTTTGGTCCTTTATGTAGATGATATCTTTCTAATAGGTGAAAATCCTCTTTTTTATCAATGCAAGAGGGATTTGGCTTCCAAGTTCAAGATGAAGGACATAGTTATGATGCACTACTTCCTAGGTGTGGAGGTTTGGAAAAAGCCAGGTGATATTTTCCTTTGTGAAGGAAAATACATTGTGAAGTTTCTCAAGAGATGTGGGATGGTGGATTACAGGTTTGTGTCTACTCTGATGGAACTCAACTTCAAGAAGGTACGTGGAAGTGTTGTTGGGCCTGAATTGGAAAACCCTTCTAAATATAGACAACTTATGGGGGCCTTGATGTTCTTGGTAAACTCTCTTCCAGACATATACTTCATTGTGAATACATTTAGTCAATTTATGGTCGAGCCTCATCACATACAATGGATTGTTGCTAAGAATCTCTTGGTATATCTTTGTGGCACAATCAACTATGGAATAAGATACACTGCCAGGAATTTGAGACTACATGGATATAATGATGATGACTGTGTTGGCAGTGCGGTGGATCGCAATAGCACATTTGGATGTTGCTTCTCATTGGGGTCTGCTTCGATTTATTGGACGAGTAGGAAGAAAAAATCAGTTGCTTTAAGCCCTGTCGAGGTCGAATACATTCTAGCTAGCATGGCGTGTTGTGAGGTTGTTTGGTTGATGAAGCTCCTTAGTGAGATAGTTGAGCACGTATTGGATATCACCATGATATTCTGCGACAACTAGAGTGGGATTATCCTTTCAGATAATCTCGTGTTCCACGACCTCTCCAAGCACATTGATATCAGGTACCACTTTATCTAAGATATGGTACATCAGGGAGAAATAAGGCTCCAACACATCAGGACTGATGAGCAAGTCACATATATCCTCACGAAGCCCTTAGGGAAGGTCAAATTCCTAGCCTTTCAAGAGAGACTTGGAGTCATCCAAAGAACCTCCCATGAGGGTCCTGTTTGAGTTGAACACTGAGCTCTGGGAGCTCTTGGAGGGCTTGGGGTACTTCTTGGAGCTATGAGAGACCATAGGGTGAGTGTTTCACCTTATCCTATTGGTGCATTATCTACAGGGAGAGTGGTTCACCTTACCCTATGATATACCCCATGATGGTTGACATGTATGTAGGATGAGTGATTCACTTTCCCCTACGATTGGTGACACGTGTGTAGGGTGAGTGGTTCACCTTCCCCTACAATTGACATATGCATAGGATGAGTGGTTCACCTTCTCCTGTAGATGCACCAACATACATCTTACCCATGCAGTCTGGGACCCATGGAAAGTACCTCTCATATTGCCAATGAGTTGGGAAAATTGGATAGGGACCATAACACTACAAATGGGCACATATTGTACTACCGTATTCCCCATGTCTAGGATGTGTGGTGTTCAAAAACTTGATCTGGGATCAATTTTGATTGAAGTTCTACCTCTGGAGTAACTTTGGTCAGTGGAGAGTGGTAAGGTCTTGTTACTCACTCTCAATCGATTCTTATTTATTATCTATATCAATGTTCAACAGATTAGAGACGAGATACATAGATGGTTCATGATGACAGGATAGCATGATGGTCGATGATGATGGATGGATTGGCAAGTGGAATTCTCCCTAGTTGAGAGGGAGTGTTAAAGTTCGAAACGAGGGACAAATTCCGCTTTTGACAATGCATTCGATGGATATGATTATTGCATTAAATTCATCTTTTCGAGAGGACCAAAATCAACCTAAATATCATCAAATTTTAACAAGCATAAATATGTTTTTGAATTTATGCAAATTGACAAGGTCGACCACATCATCATGTAGGCACAAGAAGCCCAATGCACGTGTCACTTCATCCTCAATGACTTGTATAAATATAAGTGACCTCTCACCTCATTTGGAATCATCATCACTCACACATTATTCTCTCTCCTCATTGGTTTGTACAACTATTTGGCATATATTTTCTCTCACATGTGTTGCAAGGAGGACAAATTTTTATGGGCAGATTGCAAAGTCGAAATTTCAAATTTGTTGCAAGGTTTGACCATTGTTGACTAGACACTTTGACTCATCCTTTGACTATGAATTTTGTGCGAAAATTTCATTTTTTGCAGGCTATATAGTTTGGCACAAAAAACCAGGTGATCTTTGCAACTTGACTATAGAGATAATTGTAGGATGACTGCAAATTTCAGGGTTGAATTTTACCAAGTTTCACTCCTGACTTTGTGACTATTTTGGGCTGATTTTGACCATCTGATAAGGTCGGTTTTGACTGGGTATGATTGATTTACTTTGAGGATGTTGTACTGTTGCATTGACCATATTTGAATTTTTATTAGTGCTGAATTTGACTGCAATCGACTACAGATTTGACAGGGATGTTCTGACTTTGATTTGGCAAGTCAAATTTTACTTTTTGTACTATCTCTCTCTCTGCTGAACATTTGATATAATAAAAAGAAGAATTGATCAAATGGATTACCCTAGCATCCGCCAAATCTGGTGTCATCTTGTCTTGGTTTGTCTTCTGCATTTTGTTATTTCATGTTACAGCTATTGTCAATGTGATTAATGGTTGATGTGATTGCTATTGGAAACTAAATTGGAATTTTTCATTGGGCTGCTATTGGAATCGTCTTAAGCATATAACATACCATTTTTAACTAAAATTAACAAAAAATCCCACCCATTCAGAATAAAAATTAAGTCCACACACCATGGTTTCGATTTGCCACGCTTCTCTAGGAAATAGTTGGACTAGTGGCAAATCCATGAGGGTTGCTGTTAAATTTCAAAATAAGAAATTTATAGAGAGATCAGTCAATATAGATGAAATAAACCTAGACCATGTGCATCTAGGGTTTGTCGAGAGATGTATACATATTGTATATATTCCAAATAATCAAGAAATCTTAAATAGGTAATCTATGATGTGTTGACCATTAGATAATATTCTTATGGTGACGTGGAAGCCCCTTCCATAGGGAGGATGGTTTCCTATGGAAAAAATCCCAAGTGTTGTTATTCTCGCTTTCTACTATGGAGTCCTCAAAGATATTACACTGGTGGTGATTTGATCCTTTAAAAAATTTAATCAACCAAAACCCACACTACATGTTAACATTCCATGGGTTGAAGGCAATACTTGTCATGGATTCCTTTTCATCTAATGGTCCCAATCTAAACACAATTAAAGTCACTCATTCACCACCACATGAGAGCATGGATATTGATATAGACAAGGAACCAAGAAACCCTAACCACACGTTACACACAGGGCACATGTTGGAGCACCACAGAGGGCCACTAAAATGCTTGAAGGACCATTTGTGCAAAGCACAAAATAAACAGACGATTCTCCCTGCAAGAACAAGTCTCTCGCTCATTGGTCAAACACAAAGGGTCACTAAAATGTGATGACAGGGTAAACCCACAATCCTGGTTTTTGGATTATTTAAATCTCAACCTATGTGTAAAATGCATCCAAAGTTTCTTGCCCAATCAACTTCACAATCTGGGCAAACTCAACATGTTCTTGTTTCGGGGACTAGCAAATTAAACAAATAAATCTGAGAGCTTTAATATCTCAAATCTCAGAGATTTGAGATATTAATTTCAAGGTTTATTATACGTATGTAATATCTCATACAATGCATTCAGATTCACTTCTTTTCTATGGGAGCTCTACTCTCAACCAATGGTCACTGTCATATTCATAACGCATCCTTGATATGAGCCAACCATACCATATAGACCTTCTCCATTAACTAAAACGCTACTCCACCACGAACATATACAATTTTTTTACATGCACACTGTAATATATCAATATATATATATATTACAGCCTTGGAAGCGCTATGACAACAACCCAACAAACTTGGACCCCACTTACAGTTAAATACTCGACCTCACTCAGGTTAATACCGTGGTTCGGATTCAATTAAGAGGAAATCCTTAACTAGCCACAACATACGACTATTCACTTTGTAACCTGAGACTTTATATGATGTTCGGGCTACACATATAAAATTATGTCAATGTAACAACACGCCATACCCTTGTTAAGCCCGCAAACCTTAGTTTATCCTTTGTGTTACTTGATGTGTGACCATCGTTCCATGAGCCAGCCTCCAGATCAGATGGCGTACATCGATATCGCGTTGATTTCACCATTGATAGTTAACGCACGATAGCCACGCGATGAGAGTGGTTTCTCCAACCCGCTTAAGACCACATGTCAGCTCCTAGCATATATCGTGTTCGAATTGGGAATACAACTTACCATTTTAGATCAACGCGACACCCATGGTTTCGCCTTCTGAACCCACCATTACTGTTCATTCCTTCGTGGTTCCACTTCCCTTACTCCAGGTTCCGTCTAACTCCTCAATGCACCGTTTCGCGTGAACCCTGCCTCCCTGTATTTCTTTTGCGCCTCTATTATACAACCTCCGCCCTTACTCTGGTTGGTTCTTTTGGCACACAGTTCGCTCCCAAATCAAAGCACCATTTCTGACTTCTCAGCTGATTTCATTTCCATCAGGCTTTTGTCTGGAGCTCAATATCGAATAACAAGACCGATATTCCTCATTCAATCTACACGATTCAATTTATATCAGTAACAAATGAATTCCAAGGGAAAAATCTCCTACATGCGGGGTTAAGCCAAAACCGCATAAGCCAAACATAGCTCAAGGAATGAATTCCTTCTTCACACCGAGATTAACACTCCAGACCTCTTCGTAGCATAATGGTTCAGAGGCTAAGGGGAATCGAGCCCTCCTTCCACAGAGACTACAGGAGTTCGATCCATTGCATACTTCATGCTGTACATACATATAAACCCAGACAGACACTTACTGCTTTATGGGAATCGATCCCTTCAGTGATCGATTCCTCTAATCAGCAATTCGATTCGAATTATACACCGCATCATCACCGAGTCCTGTTCAGAGTTCTATCACATGTTTAAGGGAGCCAAACATATTCACACTGGGTTTAACACACACTGGTTCGCACCACAATATATATAATCAGACCTTTAGCCAACTTATAGAGCTCTACTCATACCAGCTCACAGAGATTCCAGGCATTCTTCACAGAGAATTAAATCAATAGATGTACTATGACACTGAACTAATTTTCTCATTTATACAGTGAATTAACTTACAAACTTCCTATCTCAGCCAGGTCTTCAACTCCACGACCTTCTTCCTTACAGCATCATGCAGCTTATGCAGGTCTCTATGCAGGTCTCTCCACTCTGCCACAGGGATTTTACTTTTATACAAATTAGGAATCAATCGATTCAGCTTCCTTGATGACTCTTGGAATCCTAAAATTAGCCTAACTTCTGAAACTAACTATCTCTTCATGTGCCCATTAATTATTCAGGCAATTACAATTTTCTCCAGATTTAATTAAAATTACTCAAATGAAAATAATTACATAGGGAATTTAAAACAAGAGACCCCCTATGTTTATTAATATACAAAATATCGTCTTGGGCCTAATGCCCCTGCATCAGACTCCCCAGGTTAAAATAGTTCATGATCTCCTGATCATGGTTTTCATCTTTGTCTGACTGGATCCCACATTTTGTTCTGTAATTGGCCATCCATTGCAGTGCTCTTCTTTCGCATTCCTCCTAGCTTCCATATCTTGGTATGCATATTTGCACTTGCTATACCCTCACAGTCTGTGACTGTCTTCTTCTTGCTGTTATTGTTTCTCAGCTTTCTTGTTGCTATCCCTTTTGGAGGCATATTCTGCATCACCTTTCTTATCAATTTTATTTCTCTATCTAATCTTTCCTCTGACTGCTGGACTCTCACTTTTTTTTGCTACATTATTATTTCTTTATTCCTTACTACTACCCTATTCGCCACCAAATCATCCATACCCTCTCTGCAACAGTAAAATTATTGCTCCTCTGCTGGCAACACTTCAGCTTGTTGTTTCAACATTCTCTCCAGCAACACTCCAAGCTGTTGTTCTGGCATTTCGAACTCTTTTCTGGATGTTTTCTGCAAACATTTTAGCCATCTATTTTGTGCTTTCTTCTCATTGTCAACATGCTGTAATTTTAACTCAGCATGTTTTTCTTCTTCTTCCTGGGCAATCTTCAGCAATTTCCTTCCTTTTTCCTGCATTACTTCAAGATCTTTAAGTGCTTCACTTCCATCTTCTATCAGAATAAAACTCTGATTTTCTACTGTTGTGGCAGCCTCAAAATTCTGCCATACAACCTTCTCTTTAACCTTCTCTTGGCTATTCGAACAAGCCGATTCTTCTCTGCTACTAATAGCAGCAAATTTCTGCATATGAGACATGACTGTCTCATCTTCATTCTTCAGCGGTTCATCTTCATTCTGCAATAGCTCCTTTTCTTTGTCATCTATAGGAACAACAAGTTCATTCACAGGAGGCATGATAGCCTCACCTTCCTCCTTCTGCAACAATCCATCACCTTCCAGAACAACTTCAAAAGATGGATTGTTTCCTGCCTTGCCTGTCAACACAACCAATTTGTCAAATTTCAATTTACAAGACCCGATGGTCTTAATTGATGACTCAATCACCAATTTCTCTTTTGGCAGTTCTAAGTCTATCCCTAGACTCAAAAAATCTTTCCTGGCTTTATTCCTCTATATCTTCTCATGTTTCAACCCCCAATTCTAAATTTGAGGTTCTTTCTCTTGTATAGGATTCTGCTGATCCAGCACACTCTCTATCAACTTAATTCCTCCATTCCATGGATCAAAAATTCCCATAAAATTCTTCTCCTCATTCAATTGACTGCCCCATGCTGTCAATTCTCCTTCAGCATCAGTAGAATCTACATTCACAAAACAATTTTTAAAACAAAATCCACAAGGCCTCAGAGCCTTTCCTTCTTTTGTCAGCATCTCAATATGGTGTCCCAACCTTCTTTCCTTCTCAATCAGAACATCAGAATGTTGATTCAAAATCTTCAAACATTTCTTGAGACTATCAGTTAGTCTCCCTTCTGCATCATCCTCTGCAAGGATGTCTCTCTGCTCTATTTCATAAAAATTAACTTTCTCATCCATCTCTGCCCTTACAATCTGAACACTTTCTCTCTGTGGTTCTAACCTCTGCTCATGCTACAATCCTGACATCTCATCTGAGGAAACATTTTCACAATCTTCACTACCTTCTGTTGTCACTATCTCCTCAGCCTTCATCAGAATAGAATTCTGATTTCCTATCTCTGCAAAAACTTTAGCTATCTGTCCATCACTCTTCATTTGGCCATTCAATAAAAACAGTCTGTCATTATCATCATTAATGAAAAATTCATCACCATCAAACACAACTGTCATGTCCTCATTGAAGTAATCTCTTTTATAAAACAAGGAATTAATGAATTCCTTCTGCTGCAATAGTTCAATCTGTTCTTCATCTAAAAGATACTCATCGTACTTTACCTGGCAACAGTTAGCTTCATTTGTCATAGTTCCATCATATGAACTGCCTTCATTAACACCTGCATTCACACACAACTTGTCAGATGCAAAAACATAAGACCTCATGGTCTCATTTGATGATTTGATCACCAAATCTTCCTGTTGTTCCAAGCCTTCCATGCTCTTCATAGATTCTTCAATGGTCTCCCTTTCAATTTCTTCAAGTTGTCCAACTTCCAGCTTCTGGCCATCATTATAAACTAAATCCCCTCTGCTTCCAATATGTTGGAAAGAAGAATATTTCTCCAACTGTGCACAGACATCTTCAAAACATATAGTTGCTTTATTTTCTTCCTCAGTGACAACATCAGCAGTTTGCTCATCTCCACATGGCTTTCCTGCAAACATACAAAATATATCAGATGTAAGGCTCTTTGACCCTCGGGTCTCACTTGAAGCTTCAGTCTTCAAGCATTCCTCCAAATACTCAATCATTCTAAGCATTTCTTCTTCATGTTGAGCATTTATCATCTGCTCCTTCTTCCCTTGTGGTCTCTGCCACCTTATCTTCTTCTTCATGAGCCACCCAAATCTCTGGTTTTCCTCTACCATCCTCTCCAACTCATAAAGTTGTTTATTGATCTCAGCTATCTCCTTCTAATATTCTTCATCAGTGAGTCTCTTCCTTATGCCATTTGCTTTGGCATCTTCTGTCACTCTTCTGCTGTGGCCTCTCTCAGAACCTCTGCACTCTCTATTGTGGTTGTTAGTAGCCATTCTCTCTTCCATGAGTTCTTCACTCACAAGCTGCACTAAGCCTCTGCAACAACAAGCTCTCTTATAGCAACTTACCTCACCAATCCCTTCGTCTGGATCTGGCTTTTGGCAAGTACTAGTCCCCTATCTGTTGGAACCTTCTGAGCACTTTCCTCTGCTCTCTAGGCTTCACTTTGCAACTTCTCTCAAGAACACCTCTGTTCTTCTGTCATCCAACCTCAGTTGGGAATCTTCCAGGTTCTGCCACACTCTTCTTCACTCAGAATCCCTTGCTGGACTCTTCTTGTCACTGCTCTCAAAGTTGTGATCTGCTTCTGCTGAGATTCCTCCTCAATTGCTTGCACCCTGAAATCTGAAAACAATACCTTCCAACCAGAGTTCAAATAAGGCTCATCATCTTACCTCTCAAGATCCCTGAATGATCTTGCTTCTCCTTTCACCTGCACTGCATCTATCTACTGCAATCTTCAAGACTCCTTTTCTTCAACTCCAGATTCTGTAAATCTGAGTTATCAACCTTCACTGCATACTCAGTCAAATCTGCAACTCTGTTAAACAGATTTAAAACCCAACTTTCTCACTGTTCAATACATTTTCATTTCAAAATAAACTTTTCAAAGAGCTAATTAAATTCTAGCTTTGATACCACTTGATGGCATGGTAAACCCACAGTCCCGATTTTTGGATTATTTCAATCTCAACCTATGTGTAAAATGCATCCAAAGTTTCTTGCCCAATCAACTTCATAATCTGGGCAAACTCAACATGTTCTTGTTTCGGGGACTGGAAAATTAAACAAATAAATCTGAGAGCTTTAATATCTCAAATCTCAGAGATTTGAGATATTAATTTCAAGGTTTATTATATGTATGTAATATCTCATACAATGCAGTCAGATTCACTTTTTTTCTATGGGAGCTCTACTCTCAACCAATGGTCACTGTCATATTCATAACGCATCCTTGATATGATCCAACCATACCATATAGACCTTCTCCATTAACTAAAACGCTACTCCACCACGAGCATATACAATTTTTTTACATGCGCATTGTAATATATCAATATATATATTACAGCCTTGGAAGTGCTATGACAACAACCCAACAAACTTGGACCCCACTTACAGTTAAAGACTCGACCTCACTCGGGTTAATACCGTGGTTCGGATTCAATTAAGAGGAAATCCTTAACTAGCCACAACATACGACTATTCACTTTGTAACCCGGGACTTTATATGATGTTCGGGCTACACATATAAAATTATGTCAATGTAACAACACGTCATACCCTTGTTAAGCCCGCAAACCTTAGTTTATCCTTCGTGTTACTTGATGTGCGACCACCGTTTGATGAGCCAGCCTCCAGATGGGACGGCGCACATCGATATCGCGTTGATTTCACCGTTGATAGTTAACGCGCGATAGCCACGCGATGAGAGCAGTTTCTCCAACCCGCTTAAGACCACGTGTCAGCTCCTAGCATATATCGCGTTCGAATTGGGAATACAACTTACCATTTTAGATCAATGCGAAACCCATGGTTTCGCCTCCTGAACCCACCATTACTGTTCATTCCTTCGTGGTTCCGCTTCCCTTACTCCAGGTTCTATCTAACTCATCAATGCACCGTTTCGCCTGAACCCTGCCTCCCTGTATTTCTTTTTCACCTCTATTATACAACCTCTGCCCTTACTCTGGTTGGTTCTTTTGGCACACAGTTCGCTCCCAAATCAAAGCGCCATTTCTGACTTCTCAGCTGATGTCATTTCCATCAGGCTTTTTTCTAGAGCTCAATATCGACTAACAAGACCGATATTCCTCATTCAATCTACGCGATTCAATTTATATCAGTAACAAATGAATTCCAAGGGAAAAATTTCCTACATGCGGGGTTAAGCCAAAACTGCATAAGCCAAATATAGCTCAGGGAATGAATTCCTTCTTCACACCGAGATTAACACTCCAGACCTCTTCGTAGCATAATGGTTCAGAGGCTAAGGGGAATCGAGCCCTCCTTCCACAGAGACTACAGGAGTTCGATCCATTGCAGACTTCATCCTATACATACATATAAACCCAGACAGACACTTACTGCTTTGTGGGAATCGATCCCTTCAGTGATCGATTCCTCCAATCAACAATTCGATTCGAATTATACACCGCATCATCACCGAGTCCTGTTCAGAGTTCTATCACATGTTTATGGGAGCCAAACATATTCACACTGGGTTTAACACGCACTGGTTCTCACCACAATATATATATATATAATCGGACCTTTAGCCAACTTATAGAGCTCTACTCATACCAGCTCACAGAGATTCCAGGCATTCTTCGCATAGAATTAAATCAATAGATGTACTGTGACACTGAACTAATTTTCTCATTTATATAGTGAATTAACTTACAAACTTCCTATCTCAGCCAGGTCTTCAACTCCACGGCCTTCTTCCTTACAGCATCATGCAGCCTATGCAGGTCTCTATGCAAGTCTCTCCACTCTGCCACAGGGATTTTATTTTTATACAAATTAGGAATCAATCGATTCAGCTTCCCTGATGACTCTTGGAATCCTAAAATTAGCCTAACTTCTGAAACTCACTATCTCTTCAGGTGCCCATTAATCATTCGGGCAATTACAATTTTCTCCAGATTTAATTAAAATTACTCAAATGAAAATAATTACATATGGAATTTAAAACAAGAGACCCCCTATGTTTATTTATATACAAAATATTGTCTTGGGCCTAATGCCCCTGCATCACAATTCTTGAAGGACCATTTGTGTCGGGCACAAAGTCAATAGAGGATTCTCCCAACATGAACAAGTCTCTTGTTCCTTGATCAAATGTAAAGGAGAAAACACCTAAAATTTTCAAACCTAAAGAATGATGCCACCATATTAGTTTCTTGTGGAGGAAGGGAGGCAGATGAAGTGAGCCCGCGCGAAGAGGATTAATCATGTGGATTGCAAGTCGATGACTTGTACCATTATGTTTTTTATTTTGCCTTAATTTAAAACAATGTACTAGTTTGCTTTTCTTTTTTTCTTAATTTAAGACAATTAAATAAAGGTAGATGTTGTCTTAAATAAACATCTTAAACACCCCTCTTGTTGTAGTGAGAGGAGAATGATGATAATATTCCAACATCTTGACCATAATATAAAGATTTAAATTAAAAGAAAGAATAATCCACCAAAATTCAATAGGGATGTTTATTACTATAATTGTTACTTATTACTAGCAAAGCCATATAAATTAAAGTGTTGGTAAAGGATGATAAACATCAATTCATAATAAGTAGATTCCCCACTACTTAGCCATGAAAATTCTTAATTTGTAAATATACTTTGTTATAACTCCATGAGTCAATATCATGGCTTATCAATATCGAGTGCCTAAAAAATCATGATTCATTTTCTATGACAGTTTTTGATACCTTAAATCTTAGATTAAATATATTGACTTATTAAAACCAAGTGCCTAAAAAATCATGATTCATTTTATATAAATTTTTTTGAAATAAACATTATCCTTTAATTTTTTATTATTCTTAAAAATATCCACTTAAACATATTCAATGAATATTAAATTTCTACCATCCATTTATAATTATTAATAGTTAAATTTTAAAAACCCTATTTTCAAATAATCAAGCCTATCAAATTATAATAAGGAATTATTGTATTGGGTTGGATTAGTGAATGTCCATCCTATAATATATGAATTGTTGTATGCGATGTTGCCATCGTATAATATGTGTATCCATGGATTACTGTCTTGTGATGTATGAATGTGTTGTTATTGTATAATGTTTATAATATGTTGACCATTATTCTGTGTATTGATAATGTGTTAGTTATTGACTTATTTTAACTTGTACATGGTATGTAAATGCAGGACCTGGTAAGAGATCCAACGCTACGATGTGTAATCTCTCCACTTGGTAATATTCGGAAAGTGAAGATATGTATAAAACGATTTGTTGAAGGGGAAATAAGCATATTAGATAAGTTTCTTAAGAAAGCTTCTGCTCTTCAAATACTGGAAGTGGAATTACCATCTTATGAAGAGTGGAGTTACCATCTTTTGCAAAAGCTTTTGAATTTGAAAAGTGGATGTCTTTCCACTCAAGCAAGAATATGTGTGACCTTTTAATATTGTGAATCGTGATCGACAAATGATAGAATGAACGTATGTGACACACACAAACTCTAAAAAACTCGCTGCCATCTTATAAACTCTGTTTTAAGTGCTGACAGTCTTGTTGTTCTAAGTAGTCTTTTAAATTTTTGAACTGGTATGTTTGAACTGGTATGGCAAAAAAAAAACTGTTATTTTACTTGCAGTTTTACGCTCCTGATTCTCTGTAATGGATTTTTTTTTTTTTTGTTAAAGAATGTAATTCCAACCATCTGTTAAATGTCTAAATTGTCACTACAAGTGTTCAGTTCAATCCAGTTTAGTCCAGTTACACTACAGTCATTTATTGTTGATGTTTCAGTTCAATCCAGTTTAGTCCAGTTTAGTAATTTTATTTAACTAATTCTTAATATTAAGATGAGCAATCCTCTACTCAGCTTCTTTATTGTTTATGTTCGCAATGTAATCCTATTTAACTAATTCTTAATATTGAGATGAGAAATCCTCTACTCCACTTTTTTTTAGTTTTCAATTCTTATCTTTTTTTACTTGTGACACTTTTCAGCTTATGTTACCATATCAGTGACCTAACCGCAAAGTAGTGTCTTGCGCTGTGTTTACGGACAAATCTAGTTGTGCAAGAAAACGTGTCTTGCTATGTGTTTAATTATACCGCTTGAGATTTTATTTTTGGATTTATATTAATTTTGGTGTATGTAATTTTATAATTGTATAAGGTAATGGAAATTTATATGTGATTTTATAATTGTAATAGGTGAATATGGGGAGATGGATTTACATGATGTAATTTCATAATTCTATTAGGTAAATGTGGAAAGGTGGATTTATATAATTTGTTATATTAATAATGTGTAAAGGTGGATTTATATGATGTGTTATATTAATAATTTGTTAAGTAATTTTGTAATTGTATTAGGTAATGGAAATTTATATGTAATTTCATAATTGTATTAAGTAAATGTGGAAATTTGTATGTAATTTCATATTTGTATTAGGTGAATGTGGGAAAGTGGATTTACATAATTTGTCATATTAATAATTTGCAAAATAATTTCATAATTATATTAAAGAAATTTGAAAAGGTAAATCGTTGATGTTTATCACTATAATTGCTACTTACTACTACCAAAACCATATAAATTAAATAGTAGTAAAGAATGATATGCATCAATCTATAATAAATATCAAGTTGAAACACTTAAGATTAAGAAAAAACCATTATATATATATATATATATTATGTCTGACGATAAAATATTGGATCAATATGAGCAAGATCAATCTCTGTTTCCTTGATGTAATGTTGGATACATTACAGTATGAATGGATGAATGTTTGGATTTTTGTAACTTTTTGGAAAATCTTTGTCCATTACAAATCAGATAGCATGATGTTATCAACTATATGGGTTGCACTTCACCTTAAATTTTTGGTTGACAATATTGTTTTCATGGGTTGTTAGTTTCTCCTCGAAGAAAGCCGATTTAACCTCCTGCGCAATACTTTTTAATGGCCATTAAAGCTGGTCTTTTCAATTAAAACTCTTCATTCTTTTGCTAGTACTCTTTTTCTTAAGGCATTTTATGTTTTTTTTTACTAATTATTTTTTCATATTGTTTTAATTTATTATTTTGTGTACCTTTATTATTTTGTGTACAAAGTATATATCTCAGAATTCAGGTTTATGTGATTTATAATAATGAATAATGACTTTTTTGGATTAATTACAGCAATGTATGAATAATAACTCTTCTGAATTAATTACAGTGATGGTTTTAAGATTAAAGTTTAGAATTTAATTGTGGCTCATCATCAAGATATAGATAAAGAACCAGATTTAACAAAGAATAAATAATATAAAGATGCTTCAGAGAATTTATTGAAAAAGATTAAAATCACTTATATCAAAAATAGTAAAATAATAATTCAATCAATTCTAGAAAATCAACTTCACTAAGTCATAAAAATGAAATATATATATATATATATATATGATCACTTAAGTCAAAAATAATAAAATAATAAAATAGTAATTCAATAAATTTTAGAAAATCCATTTCACTAAGTCATAAAAATGAAAAATAAAATAAAATATACTTATTATAAAAAAAAAATTCAATATATAAAGCTAAAATAGTAATAAATATTGTTATAATACAAAAGTGCTATATAGTAATCTCTCTTGACATATAACCTTTGTTGAGACAGCTAAATCAAAATAAAAAAATAATAGATATAAATATTTCATTAATAATTTTATATTAATAAAAGTTACAATTAAAAAAAAATGATTATTATACTTACTAGAAGTTGCCCCTAAAGGTGCAAGAATACACCGAAGGTATAGAAGAAGTGAAAAGATTCTCTTCCCAATATATGTTTATGAGTTTAGATAAATAGGAGCAAGTAATTGTGGAATTTAAACCACGTAATGAGGGATTTTGTTTGGTGAATACATATTTTCGATAACTCTATTAAATAATTTTCCCTTCGTGTGAGGCTAAGGTAAGATATTCGGGGTCAAAGTCAGTATACTGAAGCATTCTGTTCAGTTGTTTTGTTGCTCCAGGTTCGTCCTTTAGTTGCAGGAAAATTTTAGACTGAATAAAAGGAAATGTATGAAGATTGAGGATAAAAAATGTACTTTGGAACAATTTGGGAACATATGAACGTGTATTCAAACGAAATTTCCGGGAAATAAATATACCTGTAGAAATATGCAAACAATACTAGGTTCAACCTGCGAACAAAGAAGCAGATTAAAGAAAGAACTTATCGTTGTGTATACAAAGTTTCGGGACTCAAGTGCTGATAGACAAGGAAACTCGAACATGCAAAAGAAAGAAAGCAAACTTGGAAACAAGCGGATTAATGAACTAATTTGCCATTTTCTTGACAGAAATTTGGGTAATCGGATCAATCTTTACTGTTTAAAGAAAATGTGTGTTAAGAAAGGACTTCTTAATCAACCTTTTCTGCTTCGGAAATGTATTCGTATGCACGGTCATATTGCGAGAGGCCGAGGTGACAAAGGCATAGTACGCGGAGAGATTTTGCTCAACAAACGATGTGCTCTGTGTCGAAAGGAATGTAAAGCATGGATCCTTCAAAGAGTGCGGCGCTGATTTCGTAAAGCTTTGCCCTAAAGAATTCAGATCCGCTGCCATAAAACGCAAAGATTACTTATTTATTTAATTTAATTATGGACATTCAAATACACAAACTAGAAAGTCATGCATTTTTCCAATATATTTAAAATTTCTGATGTTTTGCCCGAAAGAATCTAGATCAACAGTTATAAAATGCTACCTATTATTGAACACAAATCTTGATGGATATTTAAATGCAAAAAGTACAGGATTTTTTATTTTTATTTTTTCAAATCACTTTCTTGCCTGTTCCAAAGGATAGCATGCACGCAGCGCCGTTCACTTGAAGAATGCTCATCCGCCTCTGCTAGGAATTTGATAATTCTTTCATCGGTTGCAATCTGCAGTGCCAACGCTACTTTAGCCTTGTAACTTGGATCTGCCGAAGACACATTTCTAAGAATCTTATCAAGAACTCTAACTGGGAGCTCCTTTTTAGAGGGAAAACGATTCTGCAGCCGAAAAAATGCAGATCTGGCAGTTTCCCAACCTCCAGAGCCGGACTGAATAAAGATCTCAACCGCAGAAATACAAATATCTAAAGGCGCTCCACTGTGTCCAAGAAGTGCACCAAGTTCCTTCTCAGCGTCCTCACTGAGACCCAAACCTATGTACGCCTTCAAAGCCAGAAACGGAGTCGTTGGATGATCCGACTCGTCTTTGAGAACCGCCACACATTTCAGAACGCTATCAAAATTCTCCACCTAAAGATGAGCCGCGGCAAGATACCGAAGGGTTTTGAGCCTCACATTTTCCAGCAAAACTCTTTCGTCGGACTTCGCCAGGCATTTCACAAGAGCTTCCGAGCAAATCTCAAAAGCCTAGTTTAAAAACTTTACGGAATCACCATCGGCGCTGCCTCCTTCTTCCGTTTTAGCCAACATAGTCTTTCCGTAATACAAATACTGTTCCGCAAGCTCACGGTAATGCTCCGTTGCGTCTAACAAAAGCCCCTTGGCCCTGCCAAGCAAGGTGCAGGTGAGCGTCCTCTGAGACATTTCCCAGGTCGTTCTAGCCCTCGAAATAAGGAGCTCAAATGAAAATTTCCGCCCCTCTTCACCGTCACAAGACAAATTCTCATTTTCCTTGGATTTAGAAATCAGCTCCGTGGCCTTCTCAAAGCACGAGGCAGCGAGTTCAAATTTATGAATTTTGTGCCAAATTTATACGCCCGTTCTGTGAAAAAAGGTTGCTATCTTGAGCAAACTAGAGGGAATTCCATCCACTTTCCCGGTTATCAGCAGCAAATCGCTTGCGACATGACGGAGCTTGACATGTTCTTCGTCATATTGTTGCCCGGCTTGCATCGCATTGGCCATGTCTACGCAGGCGTTCCAGAGCCAGTAACTCAATTTCCACAGTTGCAGCTTCTGGTCTTCTTGCAACAGAGCTTTACACGGCATCAAACGTATCATATACTCCCTTAATTTCTTGATGTTTTCGGCACTCACCATGGGAACAATTTGTTCTATCTGCGCAATCTGTTTCTCCATTTTTGTTACGATTGAAGCAACAGTTACCAATCCTTCTTCTGCCATTTCTTTGCTTAGAACCTCTGATATGTGCATCTTTACTCATACACAGCCAAATTGTTGCGGGTTTCGCAGGGTAACTACATGCAGGTGCAGGTGCTTGTTTGAAGTGTTGGATGGAGTGGTGGGTGGCAAAGACACGAGCTGGGAGGAATTCATAGTCCTCGTGAATTGAGCAATTATTAGAAAAAGAGGAATGTTGCACATACTAATCGCAAAGAGCGAAATGGAAACATCCATCCGGCATCCGCGGCAACGGTAACAGAAGATCAACGGCTTAAAACAATGACAACTGTGCCCAACGAACGGTAGAAAATGAAAATCTTGACGATGGTTTGGTGGAATTCTTCCAATATAACACCTTCGGTGTAATTATTATACTTTATTTTTGTATTAATAAAAGTTACAACTAAAAAAATAAAAAAATTAATTACTTTTATTCTTGTCCTTGATAATCAAATTCTTTTAATTCACTCTTTGATTACCCATTTAAAAAAATAGTATTTAACAAATCTCAATGCTTTGGACAGGTTTTAAGTATTACTAAACATAGATAAATTAAAAAACAAAAAGACAAGCCTTCGCATAATATGTATTTGAATAACCAATGCTTGATTTCTCTTAATTCATTATTGAACCATCAATGATGGATGTGTTCCGATTTCTTTTATATATTTGTATATATTTCGATTTTTTTTGGTTAATTACATCGAACACAATGATTACTGTCTTTTATATGTATTTGGATTTATTGTTAATTAACATTTAGGAAAGATGTGTTTATTATTGTCTTTTGATTTCTTTTATATGTTTATATGTATTTGGATTTATTGTTAATTAACACTTAGAAAAAAGTTTATTTGTTTAACAAATTTGAAATAAAACTAATATCTTACCCATTGAAGTATCATTAATAAACATTATTTATTAATGATTTAATCTTAATAAAAAATATTTATTAATGATTTAAACTTTGTTTGGTGATTTTTTAGATAAAAGATAAATATAATATATATAAGTCTAGATCTATTTTAACCCCAAATTTATTGAGTGTTTGAGAGGGATAAAATCTCTCTAGGTACAAATTTCTTTTTTGAGAGCAAAACTTGAGGAAATGTTTGCACCTTGACATATTTCATCTCTATGGGCGTTTGATAGATCTGGAATTAAGATGGACCTAGGATGGTTATATAATACTATATAATATCTATATTTGTATCTATGTGTCTCTTTCTTATTCCCTTTCTATCTCATCCCCCAAACATACACTCTCTCTCTCTCTCTCTCTCTCTCTCTCTCTCTCTCATACACACACACACACATACACACTTTCCTCTCTCCCTCACTATCTCTCCATATCTCCCTTGTCACTCCCTCTTTCCCCCTCCAACTCCATCTCTCTCTCTCCTCCTATTGATTCCTCTCCCTGTCATTATCTCCCACCTTTTTCTGTCTCTCGTACCCCCATCACCCTCTCTCTCTCTCTCTCTCTCTCTCTCTCTCACACTTTCCTCTATCCCTCACTATCTCTCTATCTCTCCCTTGTCACTCCCTCTCTCCCCCTCCAACTCCATCTCTCTCTCTCTCTCTCCTCCTATTGAGTCATCTCTTTGCCATTATCTCCCACCTTTTTTTGTCTCTCTTACCCCCATCACCCTCTCTCTCTCTCTCTTCCCTCTAACTCTATCACTATATGCCTTCCTCTCTCCTTCTCTCTCTCCCCTCCATCTCTGTGTCTCCCCCCTCTCTCTCTTTTCCCATTCTCTCCCTATCTCTCTCCTCTCCTCTTCCCTCTCTTCTCTCCCTCACTCTCTCCCCATATCTCCCTTGTCACTCCCCCTCTCTCTCTCCACCTCTATTTCTCTATGTCTTTGTTCTTTCCTCTCTCTCTCTCTCTCTCTCTCCCCCCATCACACACACTGTGTCTCTTTCTCTTCATTCTCTAGTTTTGTCAGTATCTCCCTCCCCCTATCTCTCTTAAATTTAACTCCATGATATTGTGCTTAAGAAGGTATCTACAAATAAAAAAACTCAATTGGTTGTAAAATGTTAAACCTGTATTTTGGATCAATAATGTCAAAGAAAACACAATAATGAAAATTATGCACTATCTTTCCTCTATTATTGCTAGTCAATTTGTTTGCTCTCATCGCTTGGATGCTTACTTAAGATGGATCTATGATGGTTTTTAATAATATTATTTATATTATAATTTCACATCTTTATATATAAAAGTATTCTCATTTTTAATTTTATTAAAACCTTGATATAATTTCTATTGGAATATTTTTATGATGGAGGGTTTAGATATATCTTAAAAGTAATGATAACTTTAGATCACATAGTTGGAGGCACCCTCCAACTGATCCTATCTCTCAACCCAATTGCCGCCATCTCGCCAAAAAAATGTCGAACTTCCTCCTCTCTCCTCTGCGCAACTGCTTACTAGCTGTACGCACTACCTACAGGAGTAATTAGATATGATCCCAGCTACTACTAATTTGTAGTGAGAAATAAATTTCCTTGGCTATGAAATATCTAAGAATAAATTCCCTCAGTATGTGATCTTCTTTCCTCTTCTGACACTTTTCTGTCCCGTCAACTACTGCAAAAAACTTCATCCCAGTTGAATATCTTCTATGTGTTGAAGATGCTACGTTTCTCCTTCTACCTCTGACAAGATCTCGATCCTTAAAATTTACTCTTTGTTGGCTCACTCGGAGGAGTAATTTTCCACAAAAATCAGCCTTCCTGGCCAATGGACTGTGCAGCCCCTCTAGGGTTCAATCTTATTCTTACATAGACTTTTTGAATTCCCTCCTCCACTCAGCATTGGGCTCTTCCTGCTTCACCTACACTCTGAAACCATGTGAAAATTCCACGATGGGAATCCCTATTGAAGCAATATGATGTTGTTTCTTTTAGTTGTTAATCGTTAATCAATTTATTTATGGTGTTACACAGTAAACATCAAATAAATACTATTGTGGCGTTCACAACATAAAAAAATATTGCGGAAATAAATAATGAGAACGAAAGAAATAAACACACACATATACATCATTTTTTTTGGACAATGCCCCCAGAAAAACCTAATGTGGGAAAACCAGTGCAAAAACTAAGGGTTTTAATTATTATGCAGTAGTTTCTAAATACAAGTCTTTGGATGCCAGACTAGAAATCTGATACAAAGAATAGACTAGAAAAAAGACAGTGATAAATTTTCTCACACTGTCACTAGCGATCCCACAATGATCCAGCCTCTTAATGGCTAGCCCCATGTTGCCTCTGCGTCACAACTTCTAAGGACTGTGTCACCCCTCTAGCTGATCGATCTTCTAACTGGATGCTCAGACCTCTTGCCCTTCGTTCTCACGCCCTGACTCCCGACACTAAATCTAGACTGATCCTCAGCAAAACTATATATCTCCTCAGAGGCTCTAAGATGCCTCAGCGTAGCTCTACGATTCCTCAGCATAGCTTTGCGCTACCCATTGTGGCACTGTGCAGCCTCTATGAACCTCTCTCTGCCTCCTCTGCCTTGCACTCTCTGAATCTAGAAAATATTCCACGAACAAGCTATCCCTACCCCTCACTGCAAGAAACAAAATTGATCTCTCTTCGAAAACTGTTGCGCTGCTCTCTTGAGAATTTGATCTTTATATCTCTCACTCGATATTTTTTCCAAATTCCCATCAAACTCCTTCTTATAATCTCTCATTGACATACCAACAACCAAGATTAAAACATAATCAAATGCTAAGATTAACTAGGAGTTGATCTGTGTCTTTATCTAGAAGATTCAAACTCGATCTAATTAATACACTTTAATTAATCACTTTTCCTAAGTTTATACTTAGGAATACATTAAAAATGGTTAATTATTTTAATTAAATCCTCTCCAGGTGGAATTTCTCAAAACACTTTCTATGGATTGTGAAATGCATGTGTCTTAGCATCTTTACAAAATCTTGAGGCTAGAGCACATTCGATGCTACAAAAATAAATAAGGGAGAGAGTGAGGGATGGAGGATAGGAGGAAAGAGAGATAAGGAGAGAAGGGGAAGATAGAGAGGGGAGACACATAGACGGAGGGCAAAGAGAGAAGGAGAGGGAGGGAGGTATTTATAGAGTTAGAGGGAAGAGAGAAAAAGAGAGAGGGAGGGAGATAGTGATAGAGTTAGAGGGAAGAGAGAGAGAGAGAGAGGGTGATGGGGGGGAGAGATAGAGGAAGGTGGGAGATAATAACAAAGAGATGAAGGAAAAATATAGGACTCAATAGAGAGAAGGAGAGATATATGGAGTTGGAAGGGGAGAGAGGGAGGGAAGAAGAAATACATAGAGGGAAAAAGGTGGAGAGAGGGAGGGAAGAGGGAGAGGAGAGAGAGGGAGTTACAAGGGAGATATGGAGAGATAGCAAGGGAGAGAGGAGAGTTGGAGGGAATAGGGAGAAGAGAGAGAGAGAGAGAGAGTTACAAGGGAGAGATGGAGAGAGAGGAGAGTGGGAGGGAAGAGGTAGAGGAGAGAGAGAGAGAGACAAGGATTTACAAGGGAGAGATGGAGAGAGAGTGAGGGAGAGAGGAGAGTGGGAGGGAAGAGGGAAAGGAGAGAGAGGGAGAGAGAGAGGGAGAGGAAGAGGGAAGGAGAGAGAGAGAGAGATAAATATGGGGAGAGAGTGTGTATGTTTGGGGTGAGATAGAGAGAGGAAATAAGAAAGAGACACATAGATAAAAATATAGATATTATATAGTATTATATAACCAACCTAGATCCATCTTAACCCCAGATCTATCAAGTGCCAAGTGGGATCAAATCTCTCAAGGTGCAGACTTTTCCTCAAGTTTTTCACTCAAAACAGAGGTTTGTACCTCGAGAGATTTGATCCCTGTTGGCACTTGATAGATCCGAGTTAAGATGGATTTAGGATAGTTTATTACTTTTAAGTTTTTTTTTATTACTTTTAATGTTTTATTTTTCTTTAATTGAACCAACATATAAATGTTAAATTTTAAACATTTACACCTACACATGTACTTCTATACACGATCGACATTGACATTATATTAAATTTGCTAAATGTTGAATTTTTTAAATGTTAAACATTTACACTTGACGTCGCTACCCAAGTTTGTCGGAAACTCTAATAAGGCCTAAGTGCTACGCAAGTTTCGGATAGTTGGAGACTCAACCAGATTATTCACCGGTCGATCAAGATTCACATTAACCATGCCAAGGGCGTCTCCTTCCATGTTGTCATATGCAAAGCGAACCAGCTGGTGGACAAGTTGGCCAATGCTGGTGTGGAAGGAAATCTCTGCCTCCTCTCACAAGCGTGGGAGGATATCGTGCAATCTAATGTAAAGGAAGACTATGCCATCATTATGGAAAATGAAAGGACGGACAGGTACAAAATGGATTAGCAGGGTTGTTGCTCCTCATTTGATTACATCATTATCTAGATCCCCTATAATGTCTTTCGCATCACCAGAGGTACGAACACCTGTGATTACTCCAATGTCTGCTGCCCTTTAGGCCTATCCAGCTTCATGTGCCCCTACCTCATTAACCACCCTCTCCATTGCGCTTGATTTCTCATCATTTCCCTCCCCTCAAATTCTAATCATTCCACCTCGCCCGGAGCCTATGAATACCTAGCCTCTAGAATTTTTTCCTCATTCTTTCACAAGTCTTCTCCCAAGCGCCTCCCCACCCCCTGCATGTTAAGGTTCCAACCTGTTTCTTCGCCTTGCAGCCTTCCGTTCTCCATTCTCGTTAAGCCCAACTCTTTGCTTCACCACCGATCCAAGCCCTCCATCGGCATGGATCCTTGTCGTTATAACACTCTGACCCAAGGGAGGGGAAGCCGTGGTCGCGGCTCACATTATTTTTCCTCTAACAGACCTCCTACTACAAGAGAAAAGGCTTCAGCGAGAAATATTTCCACCATTTAAGATAAAATTGTAACTCGGGACTCCAAGGAACACATCATCAAGCTAGAGGATAGAACCAGGATCATCCACCAAAGGATCTTCATGGATGAGGTCGAAGCTTCTTCAATTGGATCCTGAATCATGGATTAACACGGGTGAGGGAAAACATCTTTAGTAGATCCATTGAGTTGCATTGGCAGGCCAAAACCATGTTGGCTTTGGCTCTACAGGAGCAGCAGGAAATTAATAATGTTGTGGAAAGGAAAATAGATGCTCTAATAGATAAATTCTTGATCTATGTGGGGGAGGTCCACCATAGTCATTTTATTGACAAAAAATCTCCTCATTATGCCATGCTCAAGAGAAGAACTGCCAGTCGGCACACTATGTCGTAGATCAAAGGGGAGGTAGCAGGACCCTCCACGAGCGGGAAATCCATGCACGTTACAAATGAAGGTAGCACCGAGAGTGCCCCATTAGTCCTGATGATCACTCTGCATATGACATGGCTTAATTTCTCGCCCAGTCCCAAGCACGTCCCAAGGTGCTCCCAGGTTTCTTTTTGTTTATGTCTATTGTTCTTTGGCCTTATTCACACTATTGCACCGTAAAGTTTCTCAGCCCGTCGGGGCAATCTCCTTATGTGAGGCCAGGTCGTTCATTTTGTTTGAGGCTACATTAACACTTTTTTGGAAAGGTCACACCCCTCTGCTAACTCCCATGTAATTTTCATCCCAAGAGGGTCAGCTCTACTTCCCACAGTTCTCATTTCTTGGTGTTGCAGCTTTTTCTCTCACCAACCCGCTTTTGATGTAATTAATTTTTTCATATGTTAATAGAACTTTCTAATCTTAAAAAAAAAAAAAATCATTTACGCTTGACATCTACCCCATACTAGGTTGTAGAGCGCCTCTCAGTGCAATAATTTATTTTTAAAAAATTAGAATATATATATATATATATATATATATATATAAATTTAATTTTAATTTTTTATTTGAAATAATATTTTAAGTATATCCCAAATGCGAGTGAATAGTCTGATGATTGGTACGTGGGCGGCGTTGTGGATTGGCGCGTGTTTTCTTACCACCGCCATCCGGTCTCGCACAATGTTTGACTTTAAAGAATCTACCATCACCTTCAATGTTGCGTTAATGTAGCTCATCCCTCCATACCAGCTCGCAAGCTCTTCAACCATGGCGCCTCCTCCCAACCTCATTCATGCTCCTCCCCTGCGCTCGAGTTGCTCCTTTGCTGCCGTAGAGCCTCACTCTCGGACCAACACTGGGAAGCGATGTGCTCTGGAGTGTTGTATTAATCTGCTGTCAGATATTCATGTTTCTCAGAGTCCATTCTGCAAGCTCAATTTCCTTTCGACCTCTGTTAATTCCGGAGCTCCTTTTTTGGCTGAAGCTCAGTCCCCTACTGCCCTCCCCTGCCTTTACAGTATTGCTGCTTGCTCTGCGCTCCTTGTTCTTTACACTATGCCCAGATTACGCCACAGAATGCGTTGCAGGCAGGGAATTTCTCGTGGGTGTGTGGTCCGTCAGCCCTCCTCCTCAACCTCTGGTTCTTCTTCCTACTCCTCGGATTTCTGCACTGACCGCTTTCCCGACACAAGAAGCGGGCGTGGACGGGGTCGTGGGTAGCCCCATTCTGAAGCACGCTCTCACCATTCCACCCCTGTGTAGTCTCATATAGCTCAATTTCAGTTCCTCTGTACCTTCAGTCATTCCTCTCTTATGGCAACTGTTACCATTGTGCTTCAAGAGGATTCTTCAGGTACGGTTGCCGCGACTCCGAGTGTGACTCTGGAGAAGAAGGTGGAAGACAGGAATGGCACTCCTCCTACCGATTTCCCATAGCGCAAGGATCCCAGCGGCATTTCTCCCCAGGACAAGAGCCTTCAGGCTGGTCCGAGCGACCCCAATCGTGGTTGTTACACAGGCAAGGAAGGCCATCCTGCAGAGGAAGAAGACCCTTACAAATATGGTTTCCGCATTGTCGAAGAGTCATCTCCCACTTCTCAAGAATCTTAATCAGGTCTGCTTTCAAAGGTTTTTATTTCCCAGTCACTCGAATGGGCTCAATTCCCTTTTGTCTCACAGTTGTCTTACATTAATCAGTTCTTCTGCTCAGACTTTTGTTCTAAGGTTTAATTGTCAGTTTCCCCTGCGTGGGCGGCACTTATCTTCTTGTTTGTTTAGGTCCAATAATATTGTTATGGCTTCTGAAATTTATATGGTTAGAATACAGTTTTGTAATGGGCGAATGCTGCATCTCTGGGCAAGACTTTTAGAGGCCATAGCCTCTCTGTAACTTTTTGTATCAATAATAGGAGTAGACAAATTCAGAAAAAGAAAAAAAAATATATATATATATATAATAAAATAAAATAAAATTAATAAATATATATATATATATATATATATATATATATATATATATATATATATATATATATATATATATATATATATGTTAAGTATTAGTAAGTATAAATTAAATAAAATTAAAAACTAAAATAATTATATGTAAATAAAAATAAACCCTATTTATTATTTTTCATTTACTAAATTTAAAATATATAAAATTAAATAATTATCATTTTTTCTTAGTTCTTTAATCTAGACTCAGAATGTAATGAAGTTTGAATGAAATAAGTTAAAGGTAATAACTTTTATAATTACACTGTATGATGTGCTAATCTAGCGATAAAGGATGTTTTCTTAAAGTACAATTGATTATGCTTATTAGTGACATATTATAAATACACAAAGAAAACTACCATGGAAAGTAAAATTGAGAACAATTCAAAATTGGAAATAATGAAGTAGCATATACTCAATTCTTAAAAGATTATGCACATCAAATTTCATATCATATATAGTTAGAGGGAAACATACTGGGAAATCTGGCCCAAGACGGGAAATTTGATCCGAGGACATAAATTGAATAATGTGTATTTCAACACTATGATTTGAGAAAAGACAACAAGAAAGTTAGGAAAGCATAGCAACTCATTACATTAAAGATAGAGAATGATATGTGCAAAAAATTGATATATGTGTATGTGTGTGTGTGTGTGTGTGTGTGCAAATGTGATTACAGTAAAAAATGATGATGTGGTAAAACGCTACCTAGTAAAAACAATTATAAACAATGCATGTGAAATATTTAAAACATTATCCACAAATGGGTAATCCCCTATATACCCATAAAATGAATAAATGAGTCCTTGAGACTAAGGCTGAATAATTGGGTTGTCTATCAAATGCCAGAAGGGTCACAACTTATCTAGCCTGGGATAAGAAGAGGGTCAATACGAAGTCCGGGTCTTGTACTAGAGATTGGAACAAAAGGTTGCAATAAAAAGGATCCAAATAATTTGAGTAGCAGTTTCATAGAAAAAGGATATGAAAACTTATTAGAGAACTAAATGATGTCATTACTCTATTGATATAATATGAACAAGTTAAAAAAAATAGTAAGATAATATATACCTGCTAGTGGTTTGGAAGAGGTAGGGGTCACACTCTACCTAGGGCATAACCAGAGCAACTTGGTTAGATTTATTGCCTAATGGATGTTAAAGACTAAAATATGAGAGTTATCATAGTCAATAATGCATAAAATATTGAAAAATTTTACCTAAAATGAAAACCCTCAACACCATGTTAGCTAAAGGACCAACATAGAAGGACCACAGAGAAATCTTGTGGTAAACTATGTCCAGAGAAATGTCTGGGATTAGTAAACATAATAATATATAAAGAGAGAGAGAGAGAGAAAAAAACCAAATATACATGTTGGAGCACTAATAGCCAATAGGGAAGTCAAAATTACCATTACAAATACCAAAACCCTCAATCAGACTTCAGCAGTTGAAACCCTCACCCAAGGGCTAATAATTACACTAGTTGCTCAAATTTGAAAAGGAATAGAGAATTGGAATTAAAGGAAAATAGTAATTGGGAAGTTTAGCCACGATATTTTAACCATATTATCCAAAAAGGGGTGATTTACTTCGCTATGCAGGGGATGAGGTAGCCAACATAGTTGTGGGAAATTTGATCCAAAAAGGCTCAAAAGTGTTGAACCCTTAGTTAAACTGAGAGGGGGGGGTGAATCAGTTTAACACATTTATGGACTTTTAAAACTTTTTCATTAACACTTGTTTACACCTTCATTTCATGTTTAACTTAACTTATGAGTAATCTTAGAATGTGAGCAGCAAGCATTAATATAATGTAACAGTAGACTTAATATGAGAGCAGCAAGTATTAAGAAGATGAGATAAACCATATCAACACATAAACATCATGCATAGAGACACCAGATATAAGTGGAAACCCATAAAGGGAGAAAACCACATCTTATTATTGTTGTGATGCAAAGGCAAGCTCCAACTCCCTCTCACCACTGATTTTCTGTAGGCTCCAACCCACAGGAGGCTCCTACCTCAATTCTGCAAGCTGCAACTTGCAAGGAATCTCCAACTCCCTCTCAATTTTCTGCAGGCACCAACCTACAGGAGGCTCCAACCTCAGTCAACTACAACTGACATCTATCAAGCTACAACTTGATAGGGAAGCTCCAACTTCCTTACTCTTTCAAAATAAAACACTTGTTGATTTACCTTGGATATCAGCTCTGTTCTGAACCTTCTCTTCTGCTATCCATCAGTCTTCATATCTACCTTGCATCATCTCAGCATCTTCTCGGATTCTCTATCAGCTCCTCCTTCTCCTCTGCCTTACTACTTCATTTCTGCATCTCTTGCCTCACTCTCTAACTTCTCTATGCATATCAATATGATATTATTTATAGAAATTCCCTTATGACTGTTAGCATTCCATAGATAATTCGAAATGGACAGCCATACCTCTTAGCCTTCTACCTTCTCATTTCTTTTCCAACTCACTCAAAAAAATATAACTGTATGTATTGATTTCTATATTACAGTGGGTTTTTTTTTTCTTCCGAAGACTTGCCAATGCATCACAAACAATAAAAATCAATTACAACATTTACTTTCACATTTTCAGTTACATAAAGACAATTTTACTCAGCCCATTTTCTGGCTTTTGGCTTTGTTGGCTTTGTCTTTTCTGCTACTATCAGGTAACTGTTTTGCCTTCTTCTGCTCACTGTCTTCTGCATATTTTCTAGTTTTTTGTGCTTGTACACCTGTCAAATTCATTCCTATGCATATTCCTGTTCACCGTGATTGTGTGTCTGCTGTATATATATATAACTGCTGATCTGGCAATCTAATTAAATACCCCAAATAAAATCAGAGTCTAGAAAATTCAATGATATATCTGGCTTTCTTAAAGATTCAAATATGAGATTTAGATTAAAACTCTCTGATGGGCATAACGCAGCAATCTCCACTATGCCTGAAAGTAGAGGTGCCCAACTATAATTTATTATTTGGAAATGTACTCATATAACTTTGTAAGCAGAATTTTTTATGTGGCCTAACCTCTTTATGAAGACCCCAATATATATATATATGTGTGTGTGTGTGTGTGTGTGTGTGTGTGTGTGTGTTTCCCACAACACAGGGTATAACATATTAACAAGTCGTCGTATCATTTCAACCCATTTCATTGGAATATATGCCAATACACAATCCCTTTCATGCGAGGTTCGGCTTATCATATATATATATATATATAGATACCGCCATACATATGTATTCACCAAACGAGCGTTATAAACATTAATAGACCGTGGCTTACGTTAGACCCCTCAGTCTTCAATGACTAATTATCAATGTATTAATGCTTTGTGCAACCCACATGCGCAACCCTCTAATCATATGGTTCAACCATAGTATAACCCTCTCACGCATACATATCGAACCACCAATGCTAACATTTGAAAGGTTCGAGCCCCACAGCTTTATAAACCCTTCTTTTCTATTTGCCGATGCGAT
Organism: Pinus albicaulis; assembly: GCA_034641835.2. Taxonomy (NCBI): domain Eukaryota; kingdom Viridiplantae; phylum Streptophyta; class Pinopsida; order Pinales; family Pinaceae; genus Pinus; species Pinus albicaulis. Next base: position 16,928,071 of record MU968480.1, on the reverse strand, counting down.
TAATAGCAATTGAATTCTTCCAATTGCAATTGGACCCTTTGTAATTTTCTCGATGCGATTGATCGCGATCGCATCCTTCTATGGGATGTTCCGATGTTCTGCCCTTTTTCCGATGCGATGGCATACCTTTTAAGCCGGACCTCAAACACATATGAGTCATCGTTCATAAACACATCGGGTCCGCAATTTCCATCAGGACTTTTGTTAACATGTCCCGCTGTTATGATCTTCTCCGATGCGATTCGTGAGGGTCCCACAGGGTTAATAAATTCTTTTTTCCATTCAATTTATTATAACGTATGCATTTTCCAATGGTTTAAAAACTAACACTATTCGTCAGGCCCATAGTGATTATATCACTTGCCTTTTCGTTAACACTCCTCATATGCAATTGCACTCTGAATAGTTACAAGTCTTTACACTTATTGCTTTTTATTCAAAGGTTTGAATCATTCACATTTAAAAGTCAATTCAAATCATATGAGCCCCTGATTTATTAAACTTTGGCCCTTCACTCAAAATTTCAATACATACTCCAGATATCATTTGCGAAGGGTTTTACATTATATAACTCTTTAATGTATTAGCATAGTGTATATCGATTGTATTAAACCTTTGGTTTAATATCTCTTCCAACCCTCGCATACATATATGTGTCAACTTACATCAAACATATAATCCACACATAAACCTTTATAATAAGCAAATTATCACCGTGCTCACCATTGAATATCAAAACCATATATTAGATTAAAAAGTTGGCCCCACAGAAACGAACCTTTCATACATCGCGCAATCGCGATGGCCGTTGATTCTAAACACTGACTATCGGACAGCCCAGGGTGTTATCGCGTTATTTTTCCTCCTAAACGTTAACGCACCCAAGTCGTGCGATAAAAATGGTTTTACCAAACCGCCCGAGGCCACGCGTCACACAAAGACTTAGATCGCGTTCCAAATATAAAATCCACTTACCAAGTTTGGGGCCATGCGATACTGCTGGTATTGGAGCTCTGGTTTTACTGTTCATCCAAGGTTCCATTAACTCATGGTTCTGGTTCTAATAATTATGTTTCAACGTTTTGTTATAAGGAATTTCTGCCTTTGTTATTTGTCAACCTTTGTTAATATTGTGGCTTTATCACTTTTCTTATGATTTCTGGCTCCGCCCTTTTAAATAATTGTCTTCCTCTATGTTAAACTCGTGGCGTGACTTCACTAGTATCGACCATAGCATTCAATGGCTTGACCATCGTATGATTCAACCATACAAATGAGATATTTAAACCTTCGAATTCACAGTTAACGCATGCTTCCAGTTTTATATGCAAGTTAGGTGGTTCAAACCTACAGTCGAGCCCGAATGAGATTCAACCCTATCATATACAAAACCTCTACACCGAGATTCATTCGGAGCATTGCCCATACAATTATTACTGTGCCATCACCTGATTTCACAATTTCCTTTGCGGGTTCACTGTATTATGACTGTAATTTCCTTAGTATATATATAACCTCACACACTATACTCCACACTAAATCCATGTATAGAGTTAAACATAATTTCACATAGGAGCCATTTATACTCCCAATTACAGAGTCTCATCATACCCATGCAATGTTGAACAATTCCTCCGATATACAAATGAATCCACCTGCAAACACTTCTTGTCTTAGCAGAACTTCTTCTTCTCTTAACTCTGCCCGTTTTTCAAAATCCAATGGCCCTCCTTTTGTCCTCACTACTCTGCACCTTGAATAGCTCTCTACTTTTTTTCTATCCTCTGCTCCTTGACTGATGCTGCTCCTTACTTCTCTTTTTGTTGTCTCTACTACTTGGTTGATGTTTCAGGTGCTCCTCCTTTGTCATCTCCTTTTCCATCAATGACAACATTTCCAACAGTCTCCCCCTTTGGCATTGATGGCAACACATCCACCGATAATCCAATGCTTCCTCCAAGTCTTCCTCTAACTAGCTTCTTTTAGAAGACCCTTTCTTCTATTACCTGCTTTTCCTCCCCCTTTGACATCAATGGCAAAGGGTTGCACATTTCTCAGTGTAGATTTTGTCTTTGCATTTCCTCTCTCTGATTTGTGTTTAAACCTTCTTCTTCTGACTTTGTACCCTGCTGCTCCAGACTGGTGTATGAGAGTTGTTGAGAGAACACTTTTGAGGCTAATTTAACTTGAATAAACATTCAGTCTCTGTCTGATGTAGTGTGCCAATACATTTCTGTTGAGGAATATTGTAGATGGAATATGTCTTCTTCTGCAATACTCATCTGCAGTACATCATTTGTTCAATTGTGATGAAGCCAATATATCCTTTATTGCTGCGGTACACCTTTCCTGCCTGTTGGTGATGATATGAGCTAGGATGTTGATATTATCCTTAATAGTTGAAGGTTCTTGTTACATATGTGATCAATGAATTAACCAGAATTTGATCTAAGAGATCAAATGCCTTTACTGCTTGCATAATGTACTTTCAAAACAAAACCTTGAGGTAGGATGCATTCAATGGTCACTCTCACTTATCAACCATGCAATTCATTTATGTCATAAGGGGTATGTATGTCAATGATCACTCTCTCTTTAAATGGTGAAATAACAACAGTTCATTTCTACTAAAGTAAGCTTGTGATGAATCAATAGCAGACTTTTAAGCTTCAATTGTTTGGTTAACACAGCTCGTCTTTCATACTTTCAATACTTTAACTATTCTGTCATGGTAGTTTCCAACAAAGGCATCTTCAAGTTGTTTGATTGATATCTCATCCAATAGACTTCACACAGTTTATGCATAATCCTTGATATTATTTTTCCTTAATCCTTTGATCCTGAGGACCTATACCACATTGCTGCTCCATGATAAATCTTGATATTCTATTGATAGACATGTTGCCTGCTCCAAGTACCAAATGATATTACCTTGATAAAATATGCAGAGATTTCACTTTAGCTTGCGCATTTACCCATAATTTAAGTCATCCTTCATAAATTATTCTATTGAGCTTTCCACTGTTCACATTAACAGTCATCAATATCGTCAATCTGATCTTGTCATTATTTAACCTTTTGCTTAGTCTGTCATTCTGATTTGAAAGAATGTCACTGCATTTTTTTTTCTATGACAGTTCCAGAATCATTGCTGCTTTATATTGCTTTATATACCAATTCAACTGTTCTGACACGATGATATTTAGAAAGACATCTTCAATTTCTATACTATGAATCTTCGTGGGTTGATTACTCAGAGATTTGTCACTTATTTAACTTCATTCCTCCAAGGGGACTTTTCATAAATGAAAGATGTAATGATATAATGATGATAGGTATTATTCTTACTCATCCTTCTTAATGTGATTCACTATTCATTCTAGCAGAATGATGCACAATGTGATCATCCCTTAGTGTGCTGGTGTTTTCTTGTCTTACATGTTCATGGCTAATGTTTTCTCTACCATCATGGTTGCTTGCTGCCCCCTTCCTTTTTTTTCAGCAATCTGTTAGCTATTTAGTACTTTAGATCATCTTCTTCCTCAATAGTTCTCTGTTAGAGGGATTTTCCTTTTTCTTCCTGATCTCATAGCTGTTCTCATTACATGGATCTCTTCTTAGATTACTCTCATGGGGAATAATTATGAACTGCTCTCCCCCTGTGATGTTGCTTCATATTTGTCACTGGATGGACTTTTGCTTTGCTTCCTAGAGCAACTCCCCCTGAGACTATGAAGGATTCATTATGTTATTGAGATAATAGGCTCCCCCTTTCTCTTTTCCTTCCATACTTTATTGGGGTTCTTCATAATGTCTGCACTTCTTTTAGATTCATAGATTTGTTTTATTTCTATCATCTGTCTGGAGTTCTTTAAAGTATATGGCAGTTTACAGTCCTTTGCTTTGTGACCAAGTTTGAGGCATACATAACATCTTACTTTGCCAAGGTCTGTTTGAGCTGATGTATAACATTTTATTCCCCTTTTTGAATACAATTTACAATCAACAAATTTATGTCCAAATTTATTGCATGCATAACAGTAGCCATGGAAATGATTTGAGTACCTGGTGAAGGATTGTCCTTTCCATTTGCTTGCTTGAGGGGTTCTTCTCTTTTGTTGCATCCTTTTTTGGTTGGACTAGATTTGTTTTGTCTTGCAATATGCTGCAATATGTCCTGGTTTGTGACAAGAGAAACAAGTGATACTTCCCATAGGAGGGAAGAACCTTCCTTGACATCTTCCAAATTTATTCAATTCATCCTTAGGAGCATGTGAGCCTTTAGCAGCTAATTGTTTCATCCTCTCATTCTATGTTCTTTCATGTTGTTGCTTGATCTTGTTTGTTTCTTTACACCTCATGTTCTTGCTGGCTGCTTCTTCTATGGGAATTTTCTGAGCTGCTTCATTTTCCTTTATAGCTTTTATAAAGATGGTTTTCTTGTTATCTTCTACCTTGGACTTACTGGTTTCTCCTTCATATCCTATCCCAACCTTTATGAAAGGTGACCTTTTAGCATTTAGTATTTGGTCCAACTGTCCAGAGATTTTCACTTGCGGAGTATTCATTAATAATTCTCTTTGGGATTTTTCTAGTTTCTTTCTCAGGCCCACTACTTCTTCCAGTTTCTCACATTCCAGACTTTTCTCTTCCATTTGTTGCAGCAGAGTGTCTTCAACTTTCCTTGCTTCTTCAAGTTGTGTCTTCGGGCCAATAATTTCTTTCTTATCTTCAAATTATTTTTCATCACATATTTGTACCAATATCTTAAGGTCTTTGTTTTCAATCTTCAATTTTTCAATTTCAGTCAGGGTTGTGTCAAGTTTGGCTTTTTCCTCAACTGCAATTTCTTCATGGTTTTTACTACCATTCACACTAGCAGGTGCATCATTTGATTGAACATTTTCCTTTTGACATGAAGTTTTCTTCTTCTTAATTCTCTTCTCCTTCTTGACAATGCAATCCTCAGTGTCTACTCCATGCATGAAATGCAATCTGTCCCAGATTTCTTTTTCAAATTATAAATCCATTATTACCTCAATATCCTTGTTATGAAGATTATTGTATATCACAAATTTTGCCTTGGCATTCCTCTGTTGTTCTTGCACCGTGGGAGAGTATGTGCAGTAACCATCATAGACAAGCTTCCATACCTCAGGTTCATTGGCCATTAAACCTGTTTTAACCTTATCTCCCCATTCAGGAAAGTTTGGTGTATTTAGCACAGGTACATTTTGGTAGTCCATGACTCAACCAGATCTCCTTCAATCTATTAAGCTTACACCAAAGGAACCAGCTATGATACCAATTGTTGAACCCTTAGTTAAACTGAGAGGGTGGGGGGTGAATCAGTTTAACACATTCATGGAATTTTAAAACTTTTTCATTAAAACTTATTTACACCTTCATTTCATGTTTAACTTAATATGTGAGTAATCTTAGGATGTGAGCAGCAAGCATTAATATAATGTAACAGTAGACTTAATATGAGAGAAGCAAGTATTAAGCAGATGATATAGACCATATCAACACATAAACATCATGCACTGGGACACCAGATATAAGTGGAAACCCATAAAGGGAGAAAACCACATCTTATTATTGTTGTGATGAAAAGGCAAGCTCCAACTCCCTCTCACCACTGATTTTCTGTAGGCTCCAACCCACAGGAGGCTCCTACCTCAATTCTGCAAGCTACAACTTGCAAGGAATCTCTAACTCCCTCTCAATTTTCTGCAGGCACCAACCTACAGGAAGCTCCAACCTCAGTCAGCTACAACTGACATCTATCAAGCTACAACTTGATAGGGAAGCTCCAACTTCCTTACTCTTTCAAAATAAAACATTTGCTGATTTACCTTGGATATCAGCTCTATTCTGAACCTTCTCTTCTGCTGTCCATCAGTCTTCATATCTTCCCTGCATCATCTCACCATCTTCTCAGATTCTCTATCATCTCCTCCTTCTCCTCTGCCTTACTACTTCATTTTTGCATCTCTTACCTCACTCTCTAACTTCTCTATGCATATCAATATGATATTATTTATAGAATTCCCTTACAACTGTTAGCATTCCACAGATAATTTGAAATGGACAACCATACCTCTTAACCTTCTGCCTTCTCATTTCTTTTCCAGCTCACTCAGAAAAATATAACTGTATGTAATGATTTCGATATTACAGTGGGGTTTTTGTTTTCTTTTGGAGACTTGCCAATGCATCACAAACAATAAAAATCAATTACAACATTTACTTTCACATTTTCAGTTACATAAAGACAATTTTACTCAGCCCATTTTCTGGCTTTTGGCTTTGTTGGCTCTGTCTTTTCTACTGCTGTCAGGTAACTGTTCTGCCTTCTTCTGATCACTGTCTTCTGCATATTTTCTAGTTTTCTGTGCTTGTACACCTGTCAAATTCATTCCTGTGCATATTCCTGTTCATCGTGATTGTGTGTCTGATGTATATATATAAATGTTGATCTAGCAATCTAACTAAATACCCCAAATAAAATCAGAGTCTGGAAAATTCAATGATATATCTGGCTTTCTTAAAGATTCAAATATGATATTTAGATTAAAACTCTCTGATGGTCATAACGCAGCAATCTCCACTATTCCTGAAAGTAGACGCGCCCAAATATAATTTCTTATTTGGAAATGTACTCATATAAATTTATAAGCAGACTTTTTTATGTGGCCTAACCTCTTTATGAAGACCCCGATATGTGTGTGTGTGTGTGTGTGTGTGTGTGTGTGTGTGTGTGTTTCCCGCAACACAGGGTATAACATATTAATAATCCATCGTATCATTTCGACCCATTTAATTTGAATATATGCCAATACATAATCCCTTTCATGTGAGGTTCGGCTTATTATATAATATATATATATATATATATATGTGTGTGTGTGTGTGTGTGTGTGTGTGTGTGTGTGTACCGCCATGCATATGTATTCACCAAACGAGCGTTATAAACATTAATAGACCGTGGCTTACGTTAGACCCCTCAGTCTTCAATGACTAATTATCAATGTATTAATGCTTTGTGCAACCCACATGCGTGGCCCTCTAATCATATGGTTCAACCATAGTCTAACCCTCTCACGCATACATATCGAACCACCAACGCTAACATTTGAAAGGTTCGGGCCCCACAGCTTTATAAATCCTTCTTTTCTATTTGCCGATGCGATTAATCGCAACTGAATTCTTCCGATTGCAATTGGATACTTTGTAATTTTCCTGATGCGATTGATCGCAATCGCATCCTTCTATGGGATGTTCCAATGTTTCGCCCTTTTTTTGATGCGATGGCATACCTTTTAAGCCAAACCTCAAACACATATGAGTCACCATTCATAAACACATCGGGTCCGCAATTTCCATCGGGACTTTTGTTAACATGTTCCACTATTATGATCTTCTCCAATGCGATTCATGAGGGTCCCACAGGGTTAATCAATTCTTCTGTCCATTCAATTTATTATAATGTATGCGTTTGCCAATGGTTTAAAATCCAACACTATTCATTGGGCCCACAGTGATTATATAACTTGCCTTTTCGTTAACACTCCTCATATGCAATTGCGCTCTGAATAGTTACAAGTCTTTACACTTATCGCTTTTTATTCAAAGGTTTGAATCATTCACATTTAAAATTCAATTCAAATCATATGAGCCCCTGATTTATTAAACTTTGGCCCTACACTCAAAATTTCAATACATACTCCAGATATCATTTGAGAAGGGTTTTACATTATATAACTCTTTAATGTATTAGCATAGTGTATATCGATTGTATTAAACCTTTGGTTTAATATCTCTTCCAACCCTCGCATACATATATGTGTCAACTTGCATCAAACATATAATCCACACATAAACCTTTATAATAAGAAAATTATCACCGTGCTCACCATTGAATATCAAAACCATATATTAGATTAAAAAATCAGCCCCACAGAAACGAACCTTTCATACATCGCACAATCGCGATGGTCGTTGATTCCAAACACTGACTATTGGACGGCCCAAGGCGTTATCGCGTTATTTTTCCTCCCGAACGTTAACGCGCCCAAGTCGCGCAATAATAATGGTTTTACCAAACTGCCCGAGGCCACGCGTCACAAAAAGACTTAGATCACGTTCCAAATATAAAATCCACTTACCAAGTTTGGGGCCACGCGATACTGCTGGTATTGGAGCTCTGGTTTTACTGTTCATCCAAGGTTCCATTAACTCATGGTTTCGGTTCTAATAATTCCGTTTCAACGTTTTGTTATAAGGAATTTCTGCCTTTGTTATTTGTCAACCTTTGTTAATACTATGGCTTTATCACTTTTCTTATGATTTTTGGTTCCGCCCTTTTAAATAATTGTCTTCCTCTATGTTAACCCCGTGGCATGACTTCACTAGTATCAACCACAGCATTCAATGGCTTGACCATCGTATGATTCAACCATACAAATTAGATATTTAAACCTTCGAATTCACGGTTAACGCATGCTTCCAATTTTATATGCAAGTTAGGTGGTTCAAACCTATAGTCAAGCCCAAATGAGATTCAACCCTATCATATACAAAACCTCTACACAGAGATTCATTCAAAGCATTGCCCATACAATTATTACTGTGCCATCACCTGATTTCACAATTTCCTTTGCAGGTTCATTGTATTATGACTGTAATTTCCTTAGTATATATATAACCTCACACACTATACTCCACACTAAATCCATGTACAGAGTTAAACATAATTGCACATAGGAGCCATTTATACACCCAATTACAGAGTCTCATCATACCCATGCAATGCTGAACAATTCCTCCCATAGATACAAATGAATCCACCTACAAACACTTCTTCTTGTCTTTTCAGAACTTCTTCTTCTCTTAACTCTGCCCCTTTTTCAAAATCCAATGGCCCTCCTTATATCCTCACTACTCTGCACCTTGAATAGCTCTCTGCTTCTTTTCTATCCTATGCTCCTTGACTGATGCTGCTCCTTCTCTTTTTGCTACTTGGCTGATGTTTCAGGTGCTCCTCCTTTGTCATCTCCATTGATGTCATTGCCATCAATGACAACATTTCCAACACAAAGGTCATAATAGGGAGAGGCCAAATGCTATTGCTTGAAAACCCTTAAGGGTTGGAATGTATTAATTAATACCTGGAAAAATATTTGTGACAAATTTATATGTTAACCATTATCACCTAGTTGAAACAATGATTCAAAAAAACTCATTGATAAGAGGTACAAAACATGGAGATAAGAAGCTACCAGAGTTCCATTAATGAGAGTCCAAATCAACTTCTTGTTGGAAATACTGAGACGGGGGTTAATCATTGTTTCTTATTACAATTAGTATTTATTAATTTCTAGAGCATAAACAATAAAGAAACTCCAATACATAGAAAGAAGAATGCACACAAAATTTTAAGTGAAAACAGTTTTGGGATAAAAAACACCAAACACTTCTCTAATATATTTTTTTGAGTATAATACATCAACTCCAACTGAAAGGGAAGCCTCAACTCCCTAGTACTCTAGAAAAGCGTTTAAGATTTATCAGGTAGCTACAAAGCCTAAAAATATGTGATAACACCGTGCTTTACCAACTGCTACTCGAAGGATGCTCCAACGCCCTGCAAGCTACAAATTGGACCTAGCACCACCCTGCTACCCTAAAGTATATTCATACTACAACCTACAGGTGACTTCAATCGCCTTCCTTTCACCACCCAGCCACCATAAAAATGATGATAAAATAGATAAACAATTGTGGGCTCCCATACTACAGATAACGGTCCACTTACAAATATTTTAATGTAACCCTTACTTCCAGACATCTTTAGCTGCCACTGGATGATATGATACTAAACTATTTATTGAAAAATAGCCCAAAGTTCACTAACAATCAACATACACTTAGAGTGTACAACAAAAGGCCAAAAATAATTTACTGGGCAAATTTTCTTGTACCTTTGACCTTCAGATCAAGATGTTTACTATTGTACATGCACCAAATTCTTCAACTGGTTGCTAGATATTTTATCAATGAGAGTTGAGCAATGTTTCATTCAGTATTTGTCTCTCTATGGAAGTTCCTTGTTGATGTTTCAGTCAAAATTTCAATATATAGATATTACCACTCTGTAAGAAAAATGGTTGCTTCACAAACCATTATAAGTTTCACAAGATATGGAGTCAATTAGAAAATCAATCCTTGTTTACTGAGTAATCAATGCAGCAATTGTACCAATATTCAAGGCACACCCTTTTGTTTCATAATATATGTTATTGTAGTAAACTTAAAACAAGATATAAATAGACTTTAGAATTAGGGGATACCAGTACCTTTACAGATATTAGACATCCAATTCAGAATTTGGTTCAACCCTTAAATTAAATTCAAAACTGTGTCAAAATTTCCTGGGCCACAACCTTTAGAACTTGAGAGAAAACAAATTATGACAAGAGATGATGAAAAAAAATATAACATGAGATGATGTTTCGCAAGGTTGAACTTGAGATACACTATGATGTGATCTCCAAATAAGTGTTACCAAGACATCAAGACGAGGTGTTGAGTATGTTCTTAGAAGGCAGACCCAAACAAAGATAAAATGACTCTAAAATTTTGTGTTTTTGTAATTTCTATGGATCAACTTTCAATCTTCTTAGAGAGACAAGCGAATGCCCTTATTATATAAGAATTAAATATTGATCCCACTCTAGAAGATTGCAATGTCTTATTTAGAGACATATGACTTAGGGCTTCCTTAAAAATCATGTCTTCTTTGTGCAGTGTTATGTAGGGCCACACACATGAGTAGTAGAGCACTGCTGGAGGATACATCCTATTTATATTGGTTCAGGAATTTGCTCTAGAAGACCATAAACATACCGCAGACTTGTATCAATTTGAGAGTAAGATAGGCCAATGAAACCCTTGAATAAAAATTGGATCTAATACACATGTTTTTCCTTTGAAAGGGCTATATTTTGATTAGGCCAAGATACATTCATAGTATTATAGTTGTGTGATTTACCCTTGAATTTTGATAGCCTTCGATATGCTTAAGTTTGCGCCCAAAAAGATACCTCGAACTATGCTCATATTTTCACATATGCCTCAGATATATTCGTTGATAGTGGGCTAAAAATCATGATCTTATTCAACCTTAGGAACTACTCCATATCAAAGAGAATTTACTTAACGTTTACCAAATATTTGGTTCACGAAATTAACAATTTTCTTGCTAAGAAACATACAAAAGACTACCCTAATCAATGGGTCAAATAGGCATGGATGTGTTGCTCTAGTTCATGGTATTTCTCCATGGTTTCATCAGACATATGAGCTACATGTAAAAATATTCAAAACAAATGAACCCCTTTCTAAACTATGAAAGCCATAACCCAATGCTTTCCAAATATTCGACCTCTCCCAAAATGTGTTCGAGACTCCACAGGCCCACAAGAATATTTCAAAATATTTCTTGAAGTATTGGTGTCTTAATTCATGCAAATGAAGAAGAGAGAAGGCCTCTTTTTATAGTTTCAATAAATATTTATAGGAGGGCATGCTGAAATCTAAAAGGGAGGGAAAAAAATTAAAATTTAAAAACCAGTTCTTAAATTTTACTTTTGATTGAAGACATATTTCCTTCTAATTTGAGATATGGAAAATTTGCAAGACTAATTTCTCTTTACATGTTTTCCTCAAATAATTTTACCATAATAAATTAAAATTTTAACCACTTACTTTTTCAAATGAAATGTTCCATTTGTCTATCTAATATGATGTTGCCACATCATCACTCTTTTGGGGTTTTTGACCACAAGGAGGGTGAGTCATATTTTATTAGGCATATTTCCCAAGTGGTGAAGAATATCATTACACGTTATATATAATTGTAATCAACATGATGAGGAGTATCCAACCATGATGGTATGGAGCCCATTAGACTAGAAATCCCATGTATTTTTTTTAACCTTAAAGGCGAGGCTTCACTAGTTATTGATAAGGTTGACATCAATGACAACCATAACTCATCAATATCCCCCTTTGGCATTGATGGAAACACACAAACTCCCCCTGGGATCACTTCTCCCCCTAACTGCATGCGTCTAAACTACGTCCTTGGAATTCTCCCCCCCTTTGACATAAGTGGAAAAGGGTGACTCCCATGACAAGGTGCCTACCTCCTTCCTCTAATAATATGTCATACCACCCCTATCTGAAAACTTGGAATAGATGAGGACCTGATAAAATCTCGATTTTGTGTTGAAGATACTCAAAATTATCATGAGGTAAAGGTTTGGTGAAGATGCCAGCTACTTTCTCCTTTGTCCCAATGTATTCTGCCTTTATGTCCTTTTTTGCAACCTTCTCACGAAAAAAATGGTATTTGATAGTAATGTGTTTTATTTTTTAATGCAAGACATAATTCTTGGAGATCCTTATGGCACTGATGTTGTCACAGAAAATTAGGATGGGCTCATCAAACTTCACCTGTAGATCCTGCATTGTTTGTTTCATCCAAAGGACCTAAGTAGAACATGTTGTTGTTGTGTATTCAACTTCCCTTGTAGATAAGGAGACTGAAGAATTATTTTTACTCAACCAAGACAGCATACATCCACCCAAGTAGAAATATGCTCCACTGGTGTTCTTGTGATAATCAATACAACCTTCCCAATCTACATGAGTATAGGTTGTAATAATCAATTCATTTCATTTAGGATACCATAGGCCAAAATTATTTGTTCCTTTGAGGTACCTAAAGATCCTTTTTACAACAAGGACATGATATTATTTTGGTGCTACTTGAAATCACACAATCTATCCAACTGCTTGCATTACATCTGGTCTAGAAGTTGTCACATATAGTAGGCTACCAATAATTTATCTATATAATCTCTTGTCAACTTCCTTAGATTCGTCATCCTTAATTAGGTTGCAGCATGTCACCATGGGAGTGCTAACTAGTTTTCAATCCTCCACTCAAAATTTCCTTAACATGTCTCTGATGTACTTAGATTGAGAGATGAATATTCCATCTTCTTCCTAAGAAATCTAAAGTTGTAAGAATAAATTCAATTCTCCAAGTAAGGACATCTTGAACGACTTTTTCTTGTCACCGACAAACTTCTTACTCAACCTGTCAGCATCACTACCAAAAATAATATCGTCCACACATACTCCTATTAGTGTCAATTTGTCTCGTTAAATCATAATATATATGTTATTGTCAATGCTTCCTCTCTTGAAACCTTTCTTTTGCAAATATTTTTCCAAGCGAGCATGCCATGCTCTCGGGACTTGATTGAGACCATAAAGTGATTTGTTTAACTTGCAAACATAGTATTTCTTATGAGTAAGCATAAATCCTTTGGGATACTCTATGTAAACGTCTTCTTCCATTTCTCCATTCAGGAAGGTTGATTTGACTTTCATCTAATATGCTTTGATTTTTCTTGAGCAATCATATGTTAAGAACATCCGGATGGCTTCCATTCTGGCTAATGGAGCAAATTTTTCCTCCAAATAAATTCCTTCTGCCTATGCATATCTTTTACAAACTAATATGGCTTTGTTTCTGGTAACATGTCCATCTTCATTCATCTTGTTCCTGAAAACCCATTTTGTACATATGACATTTTTGTCCTTTGGTCTTGGCACTAGTGCCCATGTGTCATTATTTTCAATTTGATAAAGTTATTCATTCATGGATTTGATGCAGTGTTCATCATTGCTAGCTTCATCAAAGCTATTAGTCCCAAAGGTGGATAAGGGGGAAAAATGACTTTCTTTTTCCACATGTGCTTATTGTTTTCTTTTGGTTCTAATTCCTGCATCTATATCTCCAATTATATGTTCTAACGATTATTTTTCTAGTACAATTTCTTAGGTGCTTGAGAGAATTGGTGATCAGTTCCTCTTGTTCTTCTTCCAATGGCTCTTCCTTCAACTTCTCTTATTTCCTTGGTTCTTCTATTTCTTTTTTAGTTGACTCTTGTTTGGTTTGTTTCCTACAATCTTTATCAAATATCACAATGATTCTTTCCACTATTTTGTTGAGTCTCATATTGTAACACTTGTATGCATTTACTTTGGTGGAGTATCCAATAAATATACCTTCATTCACTTGGGAATTTAGCTTTCCAATCTTCAATTCATCCCTCTTTATATAAAATTTACTCCTGAAGACTTTGAAGTGCTTGATATTGGTTGGTCTTCCTTTCCATAGCTCACAAGAGTGTTTTCATGGTTACTCTTAAGAATTCCTCTGTTCATAATATGAACTATGACTTCAACTGCTTAGACCCAAAAGATATTGCTTAATTTTGAGTCACTCAACATGGTCTTGGCCATTTAAACTACAATTTTGTTCTTTCTATGAATCCATTTCATTGAAGTGTCCTAACTATTGATAAGTTCCTTTTTATGCCATGTTCTTCACAATAGTGCTAGAATTCTTTGGATGTAAACTCACCTACAATGTTCAATATTTAAGCATTTTATCTATAAATCAGTTTCATTTTCAACCATTTCTTTGTATATCTTGAAATGCGTAAAATATTATGACTTCCTGTTTATGCAACTTCTTGGCATATAATTTTCTAACAAACCATTGTATCTTATTCTTCAAATCCCATCCATAACTCTAGTCTTTATTCTCCCTTTCTTGTAGTGACATGCTTATTACATTAAGTCTCGCGCTTAATTTAGCCATTTCTATGTCAAACTTTGTTGGAAATACAGAGAGGGGGGTGAATCAATATTTATTATCAATTATTATATTATTAATTCCACGGAGCATTAATTGTTATTAACATTATATAAACATAAACATCATCAAAACCATTCAACAATGCGTAGAGAATGGTAAAAACAATGATATTTAGGTGGAAACCCCTCCAATATAAAAACCATCGAGTACTTTTTTATTTTTGTCTTCAAATATTTGCATCAAGTTTTCAGCAAGCCAAATAAAGGAGGCTCCAACCCCAT
The DNA here is from genome assembly GCA_034641835.2 of Pinus albicaulis. Classification (NCBI taxonomy): domain Eukaryota; kingdom Viridiplantae; phylum Streptophyta; class Pinopsida; order Pinales; family Pinaceae; genus Pinus; species Pinus albicaulis. The sequence goes on along the minus strand of MU968480.1, from coordinate 16,913,047 downwards.
GATTTATAGGCTCCAAAATATAGGAAAATACAATGTCTTGTTACCAACTGCAACTAGAACTATGGCCCAATGCCCTAGTTTACAAACTCCAACCTGGAGGTGCTCCAACACCCTATGTACCAGCTACAACTAGATGGATGTTTTAATGCCCTATGTAGGCTCCAACCTGCCGTAGCACCATCCTACCACCATGATCAATTGGTGGACCACGTTTCACAATTTGCAGACTGGATCCACTTGTGCTTTGAATCAATATAATGAGACTATAATTAAATTTCTATTGCTTTACTCAGTATGTATGTCACTGTAAAATCCTAATAGCCTCACTACTCAATTCTACTCAATATGACCATTGCACAATTGTACCTCAAACTCTAACTTCAATATCCACCTTTATACAAAATCATAATTCCAAACTAACCACAGCTATTTATGATCACTCTGCAATTTATAACTACTCACTGCTATAATTGAAGATCATCATAGTTTTCAGTGTATGTCAACCACTATTGTCCTTGACACAAGCATTTCAATGCTCACAAATGAATATGCTTTAGGAAAACCAAGTTTCTTATGACCTTACTCTGCTGCATTGGTGCAAAAAGGATGTATTAAACAATATGTTTTTGGGACTAAGGCTCAAGCGTAGATGTCTTAGGTTAGCTCTATGACCTTCTTGCAATTGTCTCAAGCTCTTCTGAAGGAGGCTACCTGACATATGACTTATAGTTTCTCAAATATAATTATGAAGCACCTTTCCATATTGCTACAACAATGATGAAACATAAACCCTTACTACCCCTTATCTCAAAATGAATAATTGTTGATGAAGTAAGCCAAACTATATAAATGAACTCTTGATCATGAGACCAATTCTGGTGATGATAACCTTACTATATATAGAAATATATTCTTCTAAAAATATTCAACTTCAGTAAATAAGTGGATTTCCACTACATATACAGCCTCTTTATTTTCACTTAGAATCATCAATACTCACAAATGCAATGTGATTACCCTTATTTCAAACCAATGAAACATGGACCTCTCATTGCTGCTATATAATCCATTGAACCTTACACTATCAGAAGGTGCCTATTGAAGGCAATGTTGAAGTAAATAATAATGATATAGTCCAACTCAATCCACTTGTAAATTCACCTTGGAAATTCAATTATGAATAGAAGACCATGTGATGTAGTCGGCCTTTTGACAGGCATAGGACGAGTACATATCATAACAATGTCAACAATCAAGAATCTATGTTAATTTTTTGTAAAGCCAAACGTTTTTGTTACCCAAGTTGTCACCCATACAACATTGTTGTCTCATATATTGTTGTACCAAGGTCACATTCAATGTTAAGGTATTATTGGTTTTACTACCAAGTTCAAATTATCTCATAAATTTACAATTGAATTGCACCAACTTTCATAATTGGGAGATAAGATAGTGAGGTTAGTTCTATGAGGTCGAATTAATGTGAACTACATGTGATATTAGGTCAATTTCTAGGATTAATATTTCAGTGAATAGTGAAATAGATAAGTATTTAGTTAGAGCTTTAAATGTGAGGATTTAGTCTTGAAATGTTTCATTTAGATCCACCATATGCATCTTAGATACAACCTCATAAATTATTGATTTGAGGAAGGGCGAGACATTGAAGTACATGAAAGGATTGTTTCAAATCAACAAAATTTTAGTATGACATTTGGTTTCAGTCAAAGACACAAAGTCATAATCAAGTGTTGAATTATTGCCCTAAAATTTCGTCTCATGGCTAAAAACTGAATCATAGATGTGAGCTTCAGAATAGGATTAATTTCATTGTATTAGAATCATAAATGTCTAAGATCACAGGCTTGAACTTGCTTCAGAATTTGTCCCTTTAGAGTGAACCAAAAACTCTTTATCTTTTGTTGTTCTTTAAACACAAAGATGATATAATTGTGATTCCCTTACTGATTTTTTGGCAGAAAATACAAGGATTTGAGCTCTTTTACTACTCATAAAACCACAATGAAATTTGGATAAATCCTACCACCAAGTGTTGGATCGAACCTGCAATAATCATGTGTCCAAGAAAATCCAAAACTAGGTATAACAAAACCTTGCCCTTATTCAGATATTCAACATCATCATAGGGGTCCAAAATTTCAGAGATAAATCACCAAATATTTTCCATTTCATTGTTACATTCGTTTAAGGATTGGTGGCATATTTATAAACTATGGGAGAGATTTTATGAGGCATCAAACTCCTAGATTTTAGGGCAATGGATATCATAGGTTAGGGAGACATTTGAGCTTGATAAATTTAATTTAATTCAAATAGGATTGATATATTTTATACTTTTGATAACAATTTGGAGGTCTCAAAAATAATGTTAACCCATTATTTTTAATAATGTTTCTTTTTAATCATTTTATAAATTAATTAATTAATTATTTCTTTTTTCTTTTTGCTTTTTCTTTTAATTCTAATTTTAATTACACTTCTTCATTTGGTTTCCATTTCGACCTTTAACCATGGAGAAATTTTTCCTTAGGCCAATATATAATGTCATGCCTACAACCTCATCATCATGATGTTTGGGTTTTAGCCCGTAGGATTATTCCTTCATCTTCAATGTAATGTTCCAAATTTTATGGAACATTAATTTTTGTTAAGGAGATGAATAAAATGGGTAGGGGGCCCATTCTTTGCATGATTAGAGAATAAAACTCCTCTAAATATGAAAGAGGATCATATTGGAGTTGGATTTCACACCTCCATGTGTGAAAGGAGGTTTTTGCATAAAGGTTTGGCCAAGGTTGACCAAGTCAAACTGCGTTGGCATGAGTTGGAAAGCACTAAGTGGGACAACGTAGGAGGGAAGCTTATAGAGGAAGGAAACCCTAATTCGAAGTAGGTCCCATGGATGGAAGGCTCACTTGTTTAAAAGAGGAGCAAGGCAGCCATTGTGTACATCTTTGATCATTTTTACATCCAAGTCTAGAGACTTGTTGCTACCTCTTACTGTTCAGCAAAGCTGCAGTGCCTTCAGGCACGAGGGAGTCCTATTGAGGATTTTCTCTCCTTCTTGAGTAGCTCATGAAGGATTGCACTCCATTCCCCATATTCAGGCATTCAGGCCATAGCTTCATCCATCTACATCAGCGCAGTTTCTGCAACATATATTGTGCAGTGTTGCTGGGTGTTGCTGGGGAGGTTTCCACACACCATCCGGAGCTAGTTTTTCAGTGGAGAGAGGTTCCATCCATTGGGAGATTAGTAAAGGGGTTTTATGAGTATATACCATCATCTTTGGCATCAGGCCAACCACTTTCCATCATTGGCATCGCAGTCCCTCTCTTAGACATCGTTCTCCTTGGTGAATATTTGTTGTGAGGGATTAACAGATTTTGGAGGGGAAGTCTTGGGTGAAAGGATCAGCCTTTCACTTCAGATTTTCATTGGAGAAGGGCTCTTCATATACAACAACTATTTCATCCTTCTCCATCCATTTCCAGCTCTTGAGTTGTAGCAGCTACTGCAACTCCGACATTTTTGTATTATAGTGTTTCTGCATAGATTTCAGCCAATCCCTTTAAAGGATTGATGTTATGTATTTTCAGGGGTTGAGATATTTCTCCCCCTTATTTATTTGAGCCTACATTTTCATATCATTGTATTTTCATTATTTATGCAGGAGTTCCTCTCTATAATGCACAGTCATGGCCTAGGGCTTTCTTTATGCAGTAGTGTTTCTCATGTTTCCTTGTACAGATTTCTTAAGGCTTGTTGTGCCTTACTTGAGTGACCATTTCCTCAAGAGGTTGTATATTTTATTGTTGCTATGATATAATATGATGGCCATTGTATTCTCCAGCATTTCATTTGTATATGATTCACTGCTATTTTCCATTTGATGTATTTTTTATTGATGTAGCTGCAATGTTGGGGTTATCTTAAGAGATTCCCAATATTTTTGTATTTCCCTATTGGGATATTGTCCTTTGACAATCACTCTATAGACAGAGTCTGCTAGTGGGCTAGGTAGCCTCTGGAGCTCATCCTTTGTTCAAAGGTGACAAATCCAGTAAATTCCCCTGCATTCTATCTCTGGAATAGATTTTCCTTGTCATTTGACAATGTTTCTGAAAAAGAAACACTACAGTGGTATCAGAGCATCGAACTGGCATAGCCTATGAGTTCGATTTTAGAGGAGAATGATGAAGAAGATGAGACTGATCTCATCTAATTTTTGAATAAAGAAGAGCCTCCCTGAGGAGGAGGAGAAGAAAAAGGGAGAAGAGGAAGGTCCATGCACTTCCTATTCTCTTGAAGACCAGCATGGGAGACGCTTTGATTTTTAGATCTTAAGCAAGTACCTAGGTGACTATAAACCCCATTCTGTAGCATTCAGGGGAGCTACAGCGTTCCCACAATCTACTCAGTAGATGGAGGAGAGAAGGCCCTGTGGAAAAGGAGAAATTAGAGGCAATAGGCTTCTATTGTCTACATTTGATGGGGTTACTTCAGCTAGAGCTTGAGAGAAAAAACTGGAGGCATTTTTATTGTTGCATTCAATGGTAGAGAAAGAAGCAGTGGAGATGGCATCACTGCACATGGAGGAGGAAACCTCTATTTGGTGGTTCAAACCCTTGGTCCATTCAAGCGTAAGCTCTTTTGCAGAATTAGCTCAAAGGTTGATCCAAACCTATGATGGAGAGAGGACAAAGGAGGAAAAATCCATTCCACCATGGGATGAGAATTGCACCAACGCTGCTACAGCTTTGGAGGAGTAGCCTTCTACATCTATGGATGAGGCAACATTGCATTAGAAGAAAAATCCATTGCAGCCACACAAGAAGGTCCCAGGATCCACCAAAGTATGAGCAAAGTTCCACATTTTACTTCAGCAATTAATCTTAAGGATGGTGGAATTTCATATGAAGAGGTCCAAGGATCAAATCACATGGCCACTTTAGGGTCTCATGTTTGCACTACGCTGTGCAAATGGTTCAAGGAGGAGAAGGACCCTCATCCTCATACATCTTTGATGATTTTCATTTAGCCTTCAAGGTGGGAGTGTAAACTTTTGGAGGATGAAGTAAACCATGACACCTCCATGAAGAATCATGTAGCAAATTATAAAACCGTAGCAAGAGACAGCTGCTACATCATTGGAGGAATCAGCAGCGCTGTTGAACATGGGTGGAGAGGAGACATCACCTCCATCACATTTGGATCCTCATATATCCAACATGGTCATGGGAGAGAGGCCTTTCCTAAGAGGTCTCCAAGGAGCTGCATTTCAAACTCTCATGAAATGCAAAAATCAAGACTTGGTTTGGGAGAATGGTAGCCCTCATGGGAGTAGTACCAAAGAAGAGGAGAGATGGCAAGATGTTTACATCATTGGGAAAAAAGGATAAGGGATAAATATTGCTGATATGACATATATATCAGTCATGATACCTTCATCACATGATTGATATGATGTGAGCATAAGGAGGCATCAAACACTTGTGTTGCTTGATATTGATGGGAGAGAGCACAAGCAGATTTTCTCTCATATGATTGATGGTGTTTCAGGAGTAGAGGAGGGCACTCTTATAGTGCAAGGGGATCAATCCTTAGCTGGAATTGATTGGGAAGCATTTCCCTCTTGGGAGAAGCTTCATATTTGCAGCAGCATCACCAGAGTTGTTCTTGACAAGGAGCATGTCAAGGAACAAAGATTGGCATGGGAAAGAGCCTTTTTGCATGAGCTCACAGCACTGTCATTTGGGAGGAGAATCACATGCATAGATCCATATATCATCTCACTTCCAGACTATGGTAATAGTCTTGTGTGTACCTTTGCTAATTTACATACTCTTATCATTATGATGTAGTGCAGGGCTTCTCAAAGGGGCAGATTTTTCATGTTGCTCCATGAGCAAAATTGGGCCAAACCATGTGATGGAGACAGCGATATTTTATATGGCCTTGGGCAAGTGTTACCTTCTATGTATTTTCAGCATTTATATTCAGCCATTTACCATGCATTATCAGATGTAAGAACATACATTGTTATTCATGAGTTGAAAAACAACTTGCCATATCATTTCTTAAAGCAGCAGTTTGGGAAACTGCAATTTGGGAATCTGCGTTGTGACCACTTGGGAGACTGTTGGTACATCTTTGCACAACAGGAAACCTTCAGTACTTACCTCATTTCATTGTTGAGTATGATCTCCTTGGATGATATTTATATTATCTCAGTGAAGGACATGATTAGAGGAGAGACACATGGGATGAATGTGTCCTTGATGAGGGAGGACTCCCATATTTTCTGCATTACATGTTCTAATGGGAACATGAGAGGAGACATGGCCACCACAGCCATCTATTTGCTTTCTCTTGAGGAGGGCCATGAGTATGATGATGAAATCCATCCATTTTTTATAATTGGGCATGTATTTGATTTTGTATTGCTGGTTCACTCATCTATTTATTGTTCAGTAGTAGAGGTGATATTTTTGTACAATACTTGCCATGTTATTTTCTACAGCTACAGTGGGTGAGATTGCGTTGTAACCCTATGAGACATTGTTTGTACCTTGATTCAAATGGTATAACCTACATCAAACATGTCATGGGGGCATTCGATGGTGATCTTGTCCTATTCATCATAGATGACATGTCTTGGGCCAGCCGAATTATCATTGTTGGAGGAGAAATCCTTAAAGGATTGCTTTTCATTTTGCCACTTGAGGGAAATACTATTGCAGCCCAGGATCAGCATACACTCCACACTTGTCATAAGTGGAGAAGAGGACAGCATGGGGCAAGTTATAGTGCTTTCCATGATCATATTTCAGCCCACCTTCATTTCTGGAGCTCGAGGTGGAGGGAGATTTTCCATGAGTTGTCTTGTTGGGAGGCAACTTATTTTTTTTTATGATTGATGGCTTGAGGATAGAGATTCATATGGGGATGATAAGTCCCATTATATATAGGATCCTTTGCCTCAAGGAGGCCCTTAGACAGCTCTTTTTTCCTTCATGGATCTTTGTTTCTACATGATAGCTATTTTGGGAATGTTCACCCCAAGGCTAGATTGCATATGTTGGAGGAACAGTTTGGAGACTTGATTGTTGATATGGCATCCTTTTCTTGAGGAGATCATCACATAAGGATGCTACAGGAGGAAGGGCAAAAAGAAACTCAGTTCATCCTTGCAATTTCTTGAGGGCAAGCAATATTTTTAGAGGGGACGACTGTAATGTTCCAAATTTTATGGAACATTAATTTTTGTTAAGGAGATGAATAAAATGGGTAGGGGACCCATTCTTTGCATGATTAGAGAATAAAAATCCTCTAAATCTGAAAGAGGATCATATTGAAGTTGGATTTCACACCTCAATGTGTGAAAGGAGGTTTTTGCATAAAGGTTTGGCCAAGGTTGACCAAGTCAAACTACGTTGGCATGAGTTGGAAAGCACTAAGTGGGACAACGTAGGAGGGAAGCTTCTAGAGGAAGGAAACCCTAATTCGAAGTAGATCCCATGGAGGGAAGGCTCACTTGTTTAAAAGAGGATCAAGGCAGCCATTTTGCAAATCTTTGATCATTTTTACATCCAAGTCTAGAGACTTGTTGCTGCCTCTTGTTGTTCAGCAGAGCTGCAGTGCCTTCGGGCACGAGGGAGTCCTACTGAGTATTTCCTCTCCTTCTTGAGTAGCTCATGAAGGATTGCACTCCATTCCCCATATTTACACATTCATGCCATAGCTTCATCCATATACATCAGCACAGTTTCTGCAACAGATATTGTGCAATGTTGCTGGGTGTTGCTGGGGAGGTTTCCACACACCATCCGGAGCTAGTTTTTCAGTGGAGAGAGGTTCCATCCATTGGGATATCAACAAAGGGGGTTTATGAGAAAATCCCATCATCTTTGGCATTAGGCCAACCAATTTCCATCATTTTTAGTGCAGTCCCTCTCTTAGATAGCGTTATCCTTGGTGAATATTTGTTGTGAGGGATTAACAAATTTTGGAGGGGAAGTCTGGTGAAAGGATCAGCCTTTCACTTCAGATTTTCATTGGATAAGGGCTCTTCATCTACAGCAGCTATTGCATCCTTCTCCATCCATTTCAAACTCTTGAGTTGCAGCAGCTACTGCAACTCCGACATTTTTGTATTATAGTGTTTCTGCATAGATTTCAACCAATCCTCTTAAAGGATTGATGTTATGTATTTTCAGGGGTTGAGATATTGCTCCCCCTTCTTTATTTGAGCCTACATTGTCATATCATTGTATTTTCATTATTTATGCAACAGTTCCTCTCTATAACTGCGCAGTCATGGCCTAGGGCTTTCTTTATGTAGCAGCGTTTCTCATGTTTCCTTGTACACATTTCTTGAGGCTTGTTGTGCCTTACTTTAGTGACCATTTCCTCAAGAGGTTGTATATTTTATTGCTGCTATGATATAATATGATGGCCATTGTATTCTCCAGAATTTCATGTGTATATGATTCACTTCTATTTTCCATTTGATGTATTTGTTACTTTTGTAGCTGCAATGTTTATGGTATCTTAAGAGATTCCCAATCTTTTTGTATTTCCCTATTGGGGATATTGTCCTTTGACAATCACTCTATAGACAGAGTCTGCTAGTGGGCCATGTAGCCTCTGGAGCTCATCCTTTGTTCAAAGGTGACAAATTCAGTAAATTCCCCTGCATTCTATCTCTGGAATAGATTTACCTTGTCATTTGACAATGTTTCTGAAAAAGGAACATTACATTCAAGTAGATATAACTCACAAACCGTGAGGCCTTTCGTGGCATGCCACATTCCAACGAAAACATCCTAAAGATGAGAATACATTAAGGATGATTTCTAAGTAAAATACATTTATATTCTTCTTCAAAAACCCTCAACAAGATCAGGGTATGTCCTTAGTCTAGAGAACCCATACCCTAGAGATAGGGTTTCCAACCATTCTTTCAGTGGAGCTTCCAACTTGACGTAATTTAGAAAAATACTAAGAGTGTTCATTAATGAATGTTGACATCAATGAAAGCACCATTCAAAAAAATATTCACTCATTTCCTTCTCTCAGTTCCATCTACTTTAACATCCTTCTCCATTCTCTTGTGGCCTTCATTTGAACCCTTACCATGACCATTGTTAACACTGGAAAATCGTACATCAGAAGATGGCATTAATTAATGTCAAGCCTAAGGATTTACAGGGTAGGAACACATTATGGAATCAAGAAGTATTTAAAATATCTAAGGTTTTGACAAAAACAGATTTGAACTAGTCTTAAATGCTAAATTGCGTGCTTAATCCTTCGAGAAGAGTGCCTTTTGCGTGCCTTTTTGCCCGATAAGCGCTCATTCATGGAAATGGAAAAATGTCACTTTTCAGGACCACACAAAGCAAAGGACAGTTACTCCTTATATGAAGCAGCCTAAGGATAGCCACCAGCACCTCCTTAAACACTATGTGAGCACACAAAGGAATATTTGGGGTACACAATGGAATCATACCTCCCCCTTGGGTCACCATCCATCATGTACCAAGGGAGGGAAGGAGGATTGTGAAATCCCCTATATAAAGCCACCAAGAGATGAAGAAATGGTGATCACATTGTTATGCTGGCCAGAATTGCCCAAGCAATACAGGAGTGTGTGACCTAGAGCTGGAGATAGAGGGGACTCGATTGTTGGCCACCCAAAAATCCTAGTCCGTCACAGCGGCAAGAGAGGGAGACTGCATCAAAGGAAGAGCTTGGAAACCAACATCCTTGCATCAGGACCTAGAGCCATTTCCTAAGGGCCCTTTGGCAAGTGGGTAAAATTTCTTCTCCATTTCAAATTTTTAATAAGAAGAGGCCTTTGAGCCATCGTTTGCATTATTATCATTTTGACTCTCTTCAATAGCTTCTGTATATTTGTATTTTAGTTTTTTTCATTTACTTTGAGCATACATTCACATATTTTTTCCTCTATATTATATGCTTTTGAGCTCCACCACTTTCTGCCTATGACCAATAGTTTATAGGGGTAGACCACACCCCTTAAACTGGTGTGATTTCATACACCCGTGTGTCAAATCCACCAACACAAGATTGGCGACTCCACTAACAGTTTACAAGTTTATGTGGTTGTGCTATCTCTTGCAGGAGACCTTTGTCCACGCTGGAGACTAGAGCTAATAGTCCTCTGATCCATCTTACAGTCCCTAGATTCACTTGGACTGATAGACTGAAGAAGGCAGCTCCTAATATTTTTACTTGCAGGATTTTTGCGTGCATTTTTTTTCTCACAAACGTGCAGTACGCGCATTTAGGACTGACCTTTGCATAGGAAAGTGCACCTGTCAGAGCCTTTTCCGCTCAAATCACATAATGAGATTTTTTTCTCTATATTCTGCATTTTTCTGCTTGTAAGTGTGTTGGGCAACCCCTAATGTATCTGCTAGCACTTGTGTTGATACCCCACAACTTCTGAGAACTTACTTTTAGCTTCCTTCTGTAGGCTTATAGTTAGTTTTCATTTAAGTTGGTTTTTTGCAAAAAATATTCACATAGTTTAAGTAGGGGGTGAATTAACCATTGCTTCCCGAATGATTTATGTTTTTCAAATTCTAGTATGCACACTTAGATTAACTAGTCCAAGTAAGCTATTTTTATTTTCTAGTGTAGGAATTGTTTAGTTTAGTTCAATTTATGCATTAGGGATTGCGGGACTAGGATCGATTTGTCGATTAGAGAAAGTACTCTCTACTACCTTTGCACCATTCGGTGATCCTAGGTAAGCATACGAACGCTCTATATTTAAAATTCGCCATCTCCCTTTAGTTAGTCACATAGATTAACTAGGAAAATTTGAAAGCGGCCCTTATCCGCAAATGTTTTCCACTTGAGCCAAGAACAACATCACATAGTTTAACTAGGGGAATTTTGTAAAGGATCACCAATATCCATATGTTTAAACTATGAGATTTTTCACCATATTCTCACACACACTCACCCACTAAGCAAAGGAAGACACCTAAAACTAACTTAACCAAACTCACTAAATTCTCCCCACAGGGGCCACAAAAGAATTTATAGTTTAAGTTAGGTTCAAGGGGGTAGGCATCCAATAAGCCTCCTTGATCATACTTCATATTGAAACATAAAATTTGTGTATTTAGGGAGCCTAAAATCCACCTATCAGCTCACGGAAAATAAAACCCGAGCGCAGAAGAGACCTGATTCAGAGGGGGTTAGGCTTAGGCGCAGTGTATGCGGTATCAGTTGGAGCTACCTGACCCGGTTGATACTCGGTACTGTTAGCTGACTACCAAGAAGCCCAAGACTCGAACGCTCATGTGGGATGGTGGTTCTTAGTGGCCAAAAAATAGGGCATCCTTTACCCTATAAGTGACGGTGCAGGCAAGCGCCAGACCCTCTACCCTTACCTTGCTGGATTCTCTTCGGCTGACTGGGGGTGTCACCAGCTCTTACGGGACGGTGTGCCAGCACTCGCAAGAAATATTCTCAAGTCCCAGTTACTTTTGAGTGTGTGAGGACGCATAGGTCTTCTATGATTTTGAGCATCATGCGCAAACAAACAAAAAACCATCTTTTTTTCTTGATTGATCACATAGATTAAGTTAAAGGAAAAATTCATTTCATTTTCACTTTGTTTATGTATGTGGCCATAAATTTGTCGTGATCATAGACTCTATCCTCTCCAATTTTTTGAAAATCTAACCTGGTCGACACCCGAACGGTCCCAACGGAACATCGTCGATCCAGACGTCTTTTGGACCTCCCCCCATTACAAGGAAGGGTTCCAGGTCTTTCGCCATTCAGGTATCAAAGACGGAACACTACCACCGTCATTGGTTCATCCTTCATTCGATCAACCATAGTTGGGAACCCTAGTTGGTCTCCCAACACCACACCGCACACCACTCCCCCCTCGACCCCTAGGGAGCAGAGGAGTGTGTCCCATTCGGGAAGCCAGCTGAACACACATCAGGGTATGTCACAGACTAACCCTCGCTCTAACCAGAACTTTGTGTCTTCACACGTTGCCATGGCGTCAACCACCCAGTCACCCTTCTTAGCTACGTTAAATCTACCTAATTTAACCAAGCTCACGAATGACCCCATTGCACATGATCCTTCATGGCCTCTCGTGCCCACGAATCTCCCTTCAGATATACCAAAGTTTGAAGGAAAGTAAGTGGAAGACCCAGGTAATCATGTAATGACCTTTCACCAGTGGTGCTCATTGAATAGTATCATCGACAGAACTATTCGATTGAGGCTATTTCAACGTACTCTTACAGGAGTAGCCGCGAAGTGGTACGTGGAGCAACCTCCTACTTCACATGGAACCTAATTTAGCACCCTTTCTACTGTGTTCCTCACTTATTTTCAGTTACCCATTCACCATGATTCGAGAATGGAGTTACTGACTCATTTTAGACAAACTCCTGCCGTCCATATCTCTAACCATCTTCATGAATGGAGGTGGCATCACAATTTATGCAAAGCTAAACTCGACGATCGGGTCCTCTTAGATTTATTCTTGAAAACTCTAATGGCAGAGATTTAAAAGGATGTGACGCAGCAATACCCCACATCCAAAGAGGACACAATCAGTAAATCCAAAAATATTGAACTGATTTATACGCATTTAGGATACATTTACAATATCTTGCCTAATTCCCCATGCCTGCAAACTTATCAAGAATTTCCAGGGGCGTCGAATTCTGCAGACGGATTAATTGGGTCAATGACCCAAGGTTACCTAGGAAACAGTAGTCACAATCCCGGTTACACACATAATTCAACCCAGAACATGTCTCAACCCAGATTTCAAAGTCATCACATGCCTCAGCAAGATTTGACTAATAGGGCGCAAGCATATCACCAAGGAGGACCCTATCCTTCGGCTAAGGGGACCCCGTACATAGAAATAAAAACTGATGGAAGAGCTCCCCCACAATGGCCAGGTGCAAACAAGGGACAGCATTATGCTCAGTCCCAAGCATACAACACACCTACACAAACCAATGCACAGGTGAACTTTGTGCAGCCATCCCAAAATCAACCAAACCAGTACAACCAGGAGAACTACCCTCCTAACGTGGTTAAGAAAAAATCAAAAAACAAGCCAAAAGGCAACCCTGGACAGTGGGACAGCAACCAAAAACGCCCACTGCAATCCCAGGTTGGAGGAAACTCTAGCAGGATTCTAAACTAGGAGCCAAGCAATGCCCAATGACAAGGCAAAAGGCCACCTCTGCGAACAAACCATTCTTGTTCAATATGTGGTGAATACGGGCACTATAGTCACCACTGTCCCAATCTCCCCGAAGTAAAAAAGCTTCAGAGTAACCGAGGATAAGGAGGATATTCCCAGCAACCCCTTGTTATGAGAGAACCTTCCCCCACCAAGGGATGGTCAGCACTCAGCAAAAAAACCCAGACGATTCCGGGAAAAATAACCATGAAATTTACATGACTAGGGAAGAAATGTTTTTCCAAACATGGAATTGCAGTTATGACACCCCACTAGACTCCACTACGTCAGGGGCTAGTATTAGTGCACCGAATGCACCTTTGACCATTTCAAATATCCCTATATAACCATTGCCAAAGATGGCAAAGGGACCTAATAGGCGAGCAGGTAACTACTCCAAAGCGGCCCATAATTATAGCATCATGGATGATTTAGCTCAATCACCCGTTGTTATGTCCGCGTTGGAAGTATTGCAGTCATGCCCAAAGCAAAGGAAAGCCCTACTTTCTGCGTTAGGTGCTATCGACCCTGCCGATACATGCATGATGGCTTTTGACTTAGACAAAGCCACCCCTAGGCTTCCTTCCATGGTCACCTTCCAACTACCGATGTCATTCCAGAATAGCACTATTCACCGATGTGTCATTGATGAGGGTGCATCGACATGCATCACGTCAAAAAATGTTTGGCAGAAGTTGGGTTTTCCTGAACTAAAACCCTCGGTCATAATGCTTTGAGCCTACGACGGTTGTCCCTTGACCCCCGTCGGCCTCTACCAAAATGTCCCAGTTTGTTTATCCAGAAAGACAATCCACATAGGCATTGAAGTCTTGAACGCTCACCTAGATTACAACATACTCCTCGGGCAAAGTTATATGTGCACCATGTCCGCCATAGCCTCCTCTATCTTCCACATTATGATGTTACCCCACGAGGATCGCATCATTACTGTAGACCAGCTGACACACAACGAGAAGCATCCCCTAACCAACATGGATGTAATTCTACCCTATGTAGATACAGCCGTAGATGGTCTTTCACAGTATGAATAATATGGCCCTGGCCAATTCAAACCGTCATCCATCCTAGGGTCATTCCTAGGAGATCCTCCCATTATCCCTGAGGCATCGCTCGATGCCACAGGGGCCCTAGTGTGCATGATGTCCACATCAAGCACTGAGGTCAATCAGGACACGGACTCAAGTAGTAACGACACTGAGGCATCAGCCACAGTAGCCTCTCTAGTCTACGCCGCCTCCCAAACCCCTTTCCTCTACCCCCCAGCTGACTTCATTTCCCAGCAGGTTTTGGCAACACTGGTGTTACCCAACAAATCGTTGGTGTTTCCTGTTTGGTACCTCGTCCCCCCTTCCGGAACAACAGCCACCAATGTTACTACCACAGGATTAAAGCCTCGAGGAGCCTCAACCAACCCAAGAAATGGTCAAAACCACCCTCGCAAATGAATTTCCCATTGCAAAACCGGTAATCACGGCCAAGAAAACCACAAATAGAGGAAAGAAGATGGTGACCCCCACCATTCAAAAGGAATCACTAGTTTATGCCATATGCGATGTTATAGGCCACCCTACCCACATATTTCTGGAGTTGGACGAGTCAAAACCACTCCTCGGCTCCGAAGCAGACATCTTGATGCTGTGTTCCCAAAAAAAGGAACCTACCACCAAAGGTAAAGGCAAACCACTACGTACCAATCACACACGCACTCTCTGTGGCACCTACGGGCACTATACCCACCATTTCCTAGAGATACCATGATATAGGGATGCCTTACATGCGATTGAGCGATCCTATCAAGAGGATCCCCCCATCCAGTCTGTCAACGATGAACCTCATACCATCCTGTACTTGCAGGAGGAGAGACGGTCACTAGAAAGATAAACATTTGTCCCCCCCCCCCCAAACCACCGTACACCAACTAGGAACAGGCGAACCTGGTCACCTCATACTCTTGAGTTATCAGGCACATCGATTACTGCAGACAGCTTGGTCGGGTCTTTGACCAAAGGTCACCTAGGCAGCAGTAATTTGTGTTCGGGGAGATCCTAGACGAGGGGCAGTAATTGGCAACACCCCCCCCACCCCCCATGATCTCAGTCTGGGGGCAACCACAACTGAAATCAAAACTAGGACCCAAGTAACAACTCCAAAGGAAAAATTGGAGCTTAGAGTATCTAATCACCAGACTGAAAGTAGAACTATGATTAGCACACTACAACAAACAGAGGCGATGTCACACATTTGCACTCCTGAAAAAAAATAAAAAAATAAAAATAAAAAAATAAAAAATAAAAATAAAAATAAAAAAATAAAAAAATAAAAAAATTAGCGCCGGTAGGTATGCCCTCTCCCATCTTCCTTTTCAAAGCTCATGCATTTCAATAATTTTTGATGAAAAGAAGATGCTTTCACTTGAGGTACTTGTTTTTGCAGGAAGATGCAGCAAACCTTTTACAACACCATCTATTGAAGGCCCAGGAGCAGGTATCATTCTACCCTCAGCATGATAGAGTCCTAGAAACCTTTGCCTATCCTGACCTCATTTCTCCATCAGAAATAAAAAATATGGGCCTCATACCCAACCGTTTTTATCATCACCTCACCCTGCACATGATAAATGTCTACGTTGGTTTGTAGAGCCTCCCCTCCATGGCGCTCGTCACCCAAAGTAGACCATATATCACAGCACAAGTGACGCCATGGTCATTCCATTTCAGTCCAAGAAGCACCTCGTGCCCATCCATTCATCATGCATAAGGTCAAGTTTACCATTCAAACTCAAACCCCCTTTCTCGATGACCAGGTTGTACAAGTGTATTGTAAGCGCACCTTCACGCATTACAGTTGGCCCTGTTACATAGCATTTTGTCACTGTCCCTACAATCCCCAACTCGCACATTGGAGGGTCATTTCTGTGACCGATACGTAGTTTCATGTTTTGCAAATACCATCCTTGCATCCCTTTTTATGAAAGCAACATTCTTCCTGTTGAAATTTCCCTAAGCAGAGCTGTGAAAATCCATATTTTTTCCTTGGCGCAAGTAACCCGTTACATCCTCGCCCTGACCTGGAAATTTAACATTGAGCCCATGCCACTTGGCACTATGTGCCAGTTAGACACCCACTCCAAGCTTTTTATGGAATTTTTTTTTAAAATAGAGGCGGAGGTTCCATTCCAACCACCTCGGAGATGAGTCATTGGGAGTGGTTGAACTGAAACAACCACGGACTCCTTCCTTTAGTTAGTAGTTTCCACCTCCCTTGGAACTCTCCTAAAGGATAGGACTCCCTCTCACCTTTGTAGGGATCCCAACCTCCTCTTTTCCCTCTATATAAGAAATTATCTCCTTTGGTAGAAGTTAGATGAACACATTATAGAAAAATGGTTGAATAGTTGAACTTGTTAGCCCCCCATAAATTTTTTGACAAGCAAATAGGGGGCTAAAATGTTTTTGAGCCTTCAAGGAATGCATTTCCTCTTAAAACACATCATCCTTGAAGCCTCTTTGTGCCTGTTGTCCTTTGATAAATTTCCCTCTGCTGAGTTCCATTACAAGCCTCTCTGTTTGTGAAGAATGCCCAAAAGGCCTCCTTTTCCCCCTTATTTCATTACCCGTAAGCCTTTGTTTTGTTTCTCCTTCTATTTCCCTTCTTACCTTTTCAAGCCCTCTCAAAATCCCCTTTAAATTCTTCCCTTACCCTTTGTTAGCCATTATTTCCCTCTTTCCCTTTATCGCTCCCCAACCATACCCCTTAGAACCTTATAATAAACAAGGTTAACGTTTATTATAAGGTCCCGCTCTCTATAACCACTTCCCCGCCACGCATGGCATAAAACTTTATTATAAAGTTTTTGTTAAATTTGGACAACTAGGTCCAAACTCCATGTTATGATGCTCAGATTAAGAGGCTATTATTTTTGTTGGATTCCTCTTTCTGAGAGGTGTAAAATCCATATAAAATATGTCTTAATCCGATGAGCAGAACTTATATTTTGAATTTATTATTCTTAATAAATTATATGTGCAAGGTCGGCCAGTTTTGTAATGTAGGCTCACATGCCCAACAGATGTGTCACACACCCTCATTGATGGATATAAATACAGGAAAAGTTGGAGAGAATTTCATCACAACACAACACACATCTTCCACACTCATCTCAAATAGTACGAGCTACCTGGAGGACGAGTTTCAGCCACACGTGTGGAGAAGAGAGAGGACAGACCGTACGGCTGAGCTGAAGTACGACTTTTCTGCTGCTAGGGTTTCGCAGAAAGTTTGACCAGCGTTGACTTTGGTCAACGCATGGTCCAATCAAGCTGAAAACTTGTGGAAGGTTCGATTTTTGAAGGCTGTACTACCTGGCACAAAAATCGAGGTCAAAGGGTTGACCGTTTTGCTGCTGCGTTGACTTTTAGCTTGCTGCCCTGCGTTGACTTTTTCAGGACAGCGTTGACTTTTGCAGAGTTGACTTGGGTTGACTCATTTGCTGATTGGAGGACTGTTGTAACAGTGACACATGCTGGGCTGGCTGACCAAAATTTCTTGGTTGAAATATCACAAATTGACCATGAAACTAAATACACACATATGTCATCTTCGGTTGTCTTCTGTAAGATCTACTTATATGTTCTATCTGCATTTTGCTTAACTACTTGTATGATTGTTGTGAGAAAAGTGAAATTGCTCCTAGCATAGAACATCTACAAAACTTTACATGGTATCAAAGCTGAGGTGAAGACAAACTCTATCTATTGCAATCATCACCGGAAGAAATGGGTTTCACTAGTCTTGAATTCAAGGAGAATGACAAGCTGACTGGAAGTGATGACTTCCATGCCTGGAAGATGATATTAGATCTCAAATTGGAAGATCATGATCTCCTGGATCATGTGACAGGGAAGATTCAAGAACCTCCATCCAATGCCTCTGCTGTTGTTAGAAACAAGTATAAGAAGGGAGAAATCAGAGCAAAGCTGCTGATCAGGGAATCCATTAATAAGAGTCTGGTTTGCCTACATATCTGAACTAGGCACATCCAAGGAGATGTATGACAAATTGATACTTATGTTTCAAGTAAACAATGTGAACCAAGTGCTATTCCTCAAGAACAAGTTGAAGAATATGAAAAAGGGCCAAGATGAGTCTGTTCAAACTCTCTTTCTGAAGTTGACCGAAACCAGGAACAATCTGCTAGCTATTGGGGAGATAATAGCTGATCATGAGATGGTTCTCACCGCACTTGGAGGACTTCCATATGAATGGAAAGTATTCACAACTACTATTCTCAACAATAATACCATTCCTAACTTTGATGAGCTTATGTCAAGATGTATGCAAGAAGAAACAAAGATGAAGGAATTTGATAATGAAAGAAATGCTGCCTATGGTGCTCATTCCCGAAAGAAGAACTCTGGCGGTTCTAAGGACAAAGACTCAAGAAAAGAAGGGTAAATGTTTCACCTGCCATAGGCCTGGACACTATGCTAGAGAATGCCCCTTCAAGAAGGATTCTCCCGATAGTGACGATAACAACAACAATCGAAGAAATGGGAATCGAAGAAATGACAAATCCAAAGGAAAGAGGAAGGCACACTTTGGAGAAACAATCAACCTTCTAGAAGGGTCCGAAATGCAATTATGAGGTCTAATGTTGTTGATAAAGAAATGAGTATATTCGCGTGTCTGCTGGTGGAACACCATCTCATGGTGTGGATGTCTGGCTAATTGATAGTGGTGCCTCAAGACACATCACCGGATTCAAGGAAGCACTTTCTGACATGGTTGAAAGGGATACTAATCTAGAAATTATCCTTGGGATAATGCCACTTATCCTGTGAAAGGGACCGGGACTGTGACCCTCCACTTGTCCCAAGGACAAGTCCTCCGTTTGCAAGATGTACTCTATGTACCCAAATTGAAGAAAAACCTTGTATCTGTATCTGCCATGGAAGACAAAGGATTCAATGTTACTTTCTCTAATGGAAAGGTGCTCATGTGGAAGAAGAGCTTCAAGGAAGCTATCTCAATTGGTTTAGGGTTGGTACACTCATCGGGTTGGAGGGAGTCGTTGGGAGCTATGACTTGTGATACTATCAGAGCAAAGCCCAGAACTATGGCCTGAAGATTTGGACCTTCCAACTACAAGCCACTAGAAGCCAAGGAAGGTGGTGACGGGGATGCTGATTTTGAAATAATCTTGAAGGTGTATGTAAGGGGCTGTGTCTTTGAAGGAAAACATACAAGGGGACCTTTCCCCTCAAGTGTCACAAAGACATACGAGATATTGCAAGCCCAGGACAATACGATCTTTACGGTAATATTTGCACCGCACGCCTCCCTGGCGGAGATTTTCTTACTATATGACATTTCTTGATGACTTCTCCTGTAAAACACAGGATATACTTCTTGAAGAAGAAGGATGAGGCTTTCATGTGGTTCGTACATTCAAAGCCTTGGTGGAAAATATGACAGGGAAAAAGATCAAGATTTTGAGAACTGATAATGGCACTAAATATGAGACAAATGAGTTCAAGGACTTTTGCAGAGAAGCTAGCATTAAGAGGGAGACCACAACTGTCTATACTCCCGAGCAAAATGGTGTTGCTGAACGAAAGAACCGGACCATTGTGGAAGCTGCCCGTGCCATGCTATGTGACCAAGGTCTGCCGAAGTTTCTATGGGGAGAAGCTGCGAACACTACCGTGTACATACAAAACTGATGCCCGCATTCCGCTCTAGAATCCAAAACTCCCGAAGAGGTTTTCTGGTAAGAAACCGATGTCTCACATTTTAGAATTTTTGGATGTCTGTCTAGATTTCATGTGCCGAAAAGAAAGATAAGCTGAAATGGTGGATGCTCTTTTTAGAAAGAGAAAGGAATGTTTGTGGGCCACAGTGAGACTTCTAAGGCCTATAGAGTCTATGTACCTGGTCAAAGGGAAGTAGAGATAATCCATGATGTCACTTTTGATGAAGATGCTTCCCTGAAGAAAGTAGTAGATCTTCCAAGATCTGGAGAAAATCATGAAGAAAGGCCTGGAAATCTAGAAGAACTGCAGGATGAGACAATGCCTAATATTGAAGGACCAATGGACCCTATTGATCCATCTCCTTCACTGGGAAAGAGACCATCATGGCTCGGACACCCTCGAAGATGCGAGGGTATGCGCACAACAAAGGGGACATTCGAAGACGAGCGGTGTAGATACCAAGGGTATCTAATTGCCATGAAGTACTATTGTACAATACGAACCTGGATCTTTTGAGGAAGCCAAGCAAGCATCAAGTCTGGAAGGATGCTATGCATGAAGAATATGAGTCTATTATGAAGAATGATGTCTGGGATGTGGTCCCGAGACCGAAGGACAAATTTGTTGTCACCGCGAAATGGCTCTACAAAATCAAACATGGATCTGATGGGAGTGCTGAAAAGTTTAAGGCAAGGTTTGTTGCCCGTGGCTTCTCTCAAAAGGAAGGAATTGACTATGACGATATTATTTGCATCTGTGGCACGATATACCACCATCTAATCAATCATAGCCCTTGCTGCTACGCAAGGATGGAGTCTTCATCAGATGGATGTCAAGACCACTGTTCTGCATGATGCAATAAAGGAAGAGGTGTATGTGGAACAACCTCTGGGATTTGAAGTTCAAGATCGAGACACTTATGTCTGCAGGATGAAGAAAGCCCTCTATGGGTTAAAGCAAGCACCCTGAGCTTGGTACGAAAGGATGGATAGTTACTTGATGAAGCTGGGCTTCACTCGAAGCAATGCTGATCCAAACCTTTACTTCATGGTTGTGGAAGGGAAGCCTCTCATTCTAGTGTTGTATGTGGACGACCTCTTCCTGACAGGTGATGACCCTCTCATTCTCATTCATCGATGTAGAGTGAGCTTGCGCTGGCGAATTGAGATGAAGGACCTAGGGCCGATGCACTATTTCCTAGGCCTGGAGGTCTGGCAGAGACCTGGAGAGATTTTCCTTTCTCGAGGAAAATATATTGTGAAGCTTCTGGAAAGATTTGGAATGGTGGACTGTAAGTCCGTGTCGACACCAATGGAACTCAACTTTAAAAAGTTGAGTGGCAGCGCTACTGAGCCTATCTTGGCCAATCCTACTGAGTATCGTCAACTCATAGGAGCTTTGATGTTCTTAGTGAACACACGTCCGGACATATGTTTGTGTGTGAATACCTTGAGTCAACGGATGGTTGAGCCTCATCATTTTCCTTTGGAGTTGGTGCCCAAGAATCTCTTGAGATATCTTCCGGGCACGATAAACCATGGGTTGAGATACACTGTCGAGAGCGTGACACTCCATGGATATATTGATGTCGATTGGGCTGGCAGTGTGGTGGATCGTAAAAGCACATCGTGATGTTGCTTCACACTTGGTTACCTTCGATCTCATGGATGAGCGGGAAGCGAGAAGTCGGTAACTTTGAGCACGCGGAGAGGCCGAATACATTCTTGCTAGTATGGCACATTGTGAAAGGTTTGGTTGCGGAAGCTCTTTAGTGAGGTTTGTTTGGACATGTGCTAGATACTGCTTTGTGATACTGCGCTGATAATCGAGTGGGATTCGTATGACTGAGAATCCTGTGTTCCACGACCGATCCAAGCATATTGATATCAGGTACCACTTTATCCGGGATATGGTACAGTGAGGCACCGTAAGGCTCGATCATATAGGAACTGATGAGCAGGTCATGGATATTCTCACCAAGCCCCTGGGGAAGGTCAAGTTCCTAACCTTCCGTGAGAGTCTTGGTATCGTGGAACGACCCTATGATGTGGGTCCTGTTGGACGATGAGCTCTGGGAGCTCTGGGGGGGCTTTGGGGAGAGCTTCTCGGAGCTATGGGCAACCACAAGGCTAGGCTTGCCAAACCTTGTTGGTGTGCTTGGACCCCACCGTTGTGATTTTGAGTTGGTTCACCTCTCATTATCGGTGCCCCGTATGCATCCTATCCATTGAGTTTAGGGCTCATGGGAAGTACCTCTCATTTGGCCAATGAGATGGGAAAGGCTAGAGACTAGTAGCAAAGACTGATGGACGCATCAGAATTGATTGCCGTACTCTCTATCTAGGATGGCACGGTCCAACCACTTGATCTGGGATCAAGATTTGTGAGGTCTGGGACCTCTGGACTGACTATGTCAGTCGGGGGATGATGTCTTTGTGACTGACCCACTTATGTTCTGAAATAAAGAAGCCAGCAAAGCAAGTTTCGGTGGGATGACGCACGATGTTGATTGCACTAATAGATGGAGTTCTCCCTAGTTGAGAGGGAGTGTTAAATTTGGACAACTAGGTCCAAACTCCATATTTTTGTTGGATTCCTCTTTGTGAGAGGTGTAAAATCCATATAAAATATGTCTTAATCCGATGAGCAGAACTTATATTTTGAATTTATTATTTTTAATAAATTATATGTGCAAGGTCGGCCAGTTTTGTAATGTAGGCTCGCATGCCCAACGGATGTGTCACACACCGTCATGATTGATATAAATACGGGGAAAAGTTGAAAGGCATTTCATCATCAACACAACTCATCATCTTCTCTTCTCATCAAATAGTACGAGCTACCTAAAAAGACAAGTTTCGGCCACACGTGTGAAGGACGAAGAGGACAAATTGTACAGGCCGAAATTTGAAGTACGGATTTTCTGCTGCTAGGGTTTCGCAGAAACTTTGACCAGCGTTGACTTTGGTCAACGCTTGGTCCAAGCAAGCTGAAAACTTGTGGAAGGTTCGATTTATGAAGGCCGTACTACCTGGCACAAAAATCGAGGTCAAAGGGTTGACCGTTTTGCTGCTGCGTTGACTTTTAGCTTGCTGCCCCTGCGTTGACTTTTCGGGACAGCGTTGACTTTTGCAGAGTTGACTTGGGTTGACTCATCTACTGATTGGAGGGTTGTTGTGACACATGCTGGGCTGGCTGACCAAAGGAGACTTTGCTGGTTGAAGCATCCTGTTGATCGCCGAAACGAATACACACATTTTTCCTGTTTCTGATTTGTCTTCTGTAAGATCTACTTATATGTTCTATCTGCATTTTGCTTACCTACTTGTATGATTGCTGAAAGAAAAGTGAAATTGCTACTAGCATAGAACATATACAAAACTTTACAGATACTAATGCAGGCATGCAATAGATTTAGATTCAGCTGGCAAACCTAACCTTACAGATATAATAAATAAAGAAAGGCAAAGAAGTTAGATAAGAAGTATGGTG